>JAWWLV010000001.1:100302431-100313818 GCA_035041135.1 Platyrinchus mystaceus
CAGCACATTTCCAAACCTCTGTGTGAAACAAGACGGGTAGTATTTACACCACTCTCCCAGACTGCAATCATTCAGCTGGCCAAAGAAGTCAGATGTTGGCTGTCCTTCAAGCATGACCCTACTCAGAGAAGGGCAAATTGGAGAACATCAGCAAAACACTATTCCACAGAAAAAAATCCATTCAGGTATTCATTATTTCTGATTTTGATTTCTGAGTTTCACTTAGGAAAGTTCCTTACTGCCTGAGCTGTCAGCAGAGTTTCTCAGGCCAGCTCCACAGGGTGTGCCTGTTTTTCTATCTCAAATAAACAGGACACACACAGTGCCATGGGAGTCAGGAGTCAAGCAGAGCAGGGATTGGAACTCAGAAAGATCACTGCTCTGTGCACCACAGATTAGGCTGGGAAACCAAATATCCATTGCTCATGCATAAAAAGGACAGCACAGTTGCTTCCAAGCTATTATTTTCGTGTTACTATTTCATGCAGGGCCTGATTCATCATTTTGTTATTCCAATTCTACCTTGGTGTAAATGTCTCCATGGCAACAATCACACCAACATGTAACTGGCATAATAAAGTCATGGACTACACTGTCACCAGCTTGTTTAAAACAATGAAAATCCAGATTATTTAGTAATGTGTATAGCTTGGTGACTAAGAGAAAATCTAAAGAAGACAAGTACAAAAATGAGTAGACACTAGAGACCCTAATCTAATTTCCCTCAAGAATGGCAAGTAACATTTCTCTCCATAATTCATTAAAGAGTTCATAATCAATAAAATAAATTAGCTGGAACTATTTAATTTACAGGTACAAAATAGACACTTCCTAAATTTTATGATTATACGGCTGGATTATTCAGCACATAATGTTGGCCTTTAAAAAAAGTCTGGTGTTTAAATATAGATGTATATATTTATATAAATATATATATAAATATATATATATTCATTTTATCATTCCTGTGCAATTTTCCTTAATGCTTACAAAAAAAAAATAATATAGTCTTTCATTTTAAATATACTTTTGTTTCTATATAAGAACTTGGCCCAAGAATCAAAGATTAGCAAAAAGACCTAGAAAATAAATTCTTCAATATACTTTTTTTTTTAGTATCACACGCATTAAAATTTTTCTGGTTGCAAATCTGTATTTATACATTTGTGCTGAGACCAAAAATTTTTGCTGCCACAAAACTGACTGTATAACCAAAGATGCCAGTCCTCGCTCTCAACTCCCATCAGAGGTGGTTTGCTGCCTGCATTTGCTCCAGAGAACACTCCTGGCTCTACTCCCATCTCAGAGACAAAGGAACTGAGAGATTCTCCCTAACTTCAGTCTTTTATGTAATGAGAAAAAGCTACCATTAATTTCTAAGGAGTGTTTTGCTTGTTTTTTTCACCCTAAACTCTATTACTTATTATATTGCAAGCTCCATAAGATTGCTCCCCAATGCAGTAAATTCACAATCCAAAGGTTCAGGATGGGTTACTGTTCTTACCATGACCACTGTTAGTGAGCCACTATATTCTGGCACTAGAAAACATAGTGTCCCTATGCCAGGGAACGGAGGCAAGCTTAGCTTTTCCAAGTTTTCTGGTGTCAGTAGCCTGGAATAGCATAGCCTTTTGCAACAGCCTGCATAGTTTTTCCCTAAATAAAACAAGCACTAAGAGGCACCTTCTCTCTGCAGGAATAGTTGGCCCACAGGACTGCCAGGTGGGACCAGCTCCATCGGCCTCTTGTTATCAGCATTCTTCATCCAAATGTCTGCTCCAAAGTCCATCAGCAGCATCACCAGCTCCACACTGCAATTCCTGGCAGCCACGTGCAGAGGGGAGTCCAGGCCCTTGCCACTGTTCACATTTGCTCCTGAACACCAAGTGATGACAAAGAATAATGACAAAGAATAATGACTATACACTAACCTATTTCCATCCACTGCACTAGCTGCTACTGCTCCAAATTAACACATAAATGAGGTAGCACCCAGGCAGAGGTAGACTACTTTATCCTCGGGCTTGGTACTAAAACTTGCACATGCACAACTCACACTGGTTGAGGAGCAGTGAGGTTGTGACTAAGAAAATGATCCCAGAGGGATGATGCATGAGGAAGTCCTTCATCCACAGCCCAGCTCATGGATATCTTAAAGCAGGACAAAGGTATTGTTCCACCTATGTCCCACCTTTACTCCCCATCCCTCAATAAACATGCAGGCTTTCAACATGCTCTCTACTGGAGGCTTAAGCTGGTAGAATTTCCAAATGTGAAAGTGTCTGTTGGGGAAAAAATGTAAGGATGGAAAAGTTCTAGAGGCCCTTGGTAGAAGAGGGCACAAGCATCCCTGATGAGAATTCCCCCATTTGTTACTCTGGAATAATGGTTCCTAAAACACCCTAAGAAGGGTGAGCTGCAGAACTAATTCAAAACCATTTATGTTTTTATAGTACACATGCCCATATATAGGAGGCAGCAAAAAAAAAATTAAAAAAAAAATAATAGCCAAACATTTAATTATTTAGATTAAATTCTATTTGACTTCTTGAGAAAAGAGGTCCAGGCACCATCAGTCATGTGAAATCCAGAATCACTCATCATTTTGTTGGGAGTTGTAAAGCTGAGTTCCTGGGTCAAGAAGACCCTGGTCACCCTGCTACCACATTCAACTCAGGACTGCCATTAGGAATGAAACCTTTCCAAGTTCTGTTCAAGGCAGGAAGTTCTCTAAATCTTTGATGCAAAGATAATCCAAAGATAGATGTTGCAGGAAACAAAAGTACACCATTCTTTATTTTTCTTTTTACCTGACTCAAGCAGCTTCTTGGCACAGTTCACTTGCTGGTTCTCACAAGCTACATAAAGTGGAGTACCCAGATGCTTGATGTTGTGATCTATATTTAGACCATGGAACACAAGGAGTTCAACACATTGCACATGACCTTAAAAGGGATAAAGGAAGAGTCAGCAAATTCTCTATTGCAACGGTGTAGTTTGGCAAAGATTCAATGTTTTGTCAGGAGGTGGTAGTGTAATACTTTCATCCATTCCAGTGTATCCAGCCTGGAGAATAGGAGTTGCAAAGCCACACTCGGCAAAACAGCATAAAAGCCTCATATTTTATCTGATTTTATCTGATTCATTTCAGATGTCTACTGAAGATGAGATTAATCCCTCTGTGTTTCTCTCCACTGCTTTTGAAGATAGTCAGACTTCTCCTTCAAATGTCCACATTTTAGGTGGCTGACTTGGAAAATGCATCCCCCTCCAGGTATCACCATGTGAACTCAGAGGATCTGACAGCTGAGCTGACCTGCCCTTGATGAGCAGTAGGGGTGGGAAGAACTGCACCCCTCATGATGAGACCAACTAGCAAGGCATTATACATGACCCAAAGTGAGAAAATTATATTCTTTATCTCACTCTCCCACTTCAACACACTGCTAGCAACCTGGAAAGGAGGGCTGACGCCTGTGGGGTTACCTCTCTTAGCAGCTTCATGGATGGGGGATGCCAAGTCACAGGGTGGGTGGAGACTGGCTCCATGCTCCAGCAATAAATTCAAGCAAGCCACACTGCCACTGACACAAGCACTGAACAAAGGAGTGTGCCAGTCAACAGTCACTCCATTCACCTGGGGGAAAATAATTCAATCAGGCATTTTATTTGTCTTCTTGCTATTTCAAAATTGATGAAAATTATCCAGTTTCTCATCAGAAAATAGGGTTCTCAATATTTTTTTTTTATTCCATGCTAAAGCTCCCTGGTGCTTCTGAAGATTATGACTTTTTATTAACATGATCATTAAAAAAATACTTTTTTAAATTGCACCTAAGTCTCTCCCGCAAAAAAGACAGTGCCGCATCAGGGTCTCTTGGGAGGTACCAAGTTAAATGTGTGCCTGTTTCTCAGTCATCTCAGCTGAAACACACCTGCCCAAAGCTCTCTCCTGAAACAGTGCATTCCTGGCTGAAAGTGTGCAGCACTCTCCTTCTTTTTCTTTTTCTTTTTTTTTTTTTTTTAATTATTATTTTAAACTGAAAGGTAGTATATGTATGAGTCAAATTTCTTATGATAATTTTGACATTAGCTTCAAAAGTAGTGACCATGAGACACCATTTCACCATTTTACTTGCATGTTGTTTCCATTCTCTTTCCATTTTATTATCAGTTGATCCCAACAGTCCTACACCTCTACTTGAGACTCTGTATATTGATACCAACGAGATTAATGTGTGCAGAAAATAAAATACACCCTTAACTGCTGCAAGATTATAAACCCTTTGCAAGATTAACTTCCCCTTCTTCTTGTAAATTATGAGAACATTGCATCTTCATCTAAAGAACATTAATACCTGTTGTTTATGTCTGTGCTTTCTGGATTGCTATATAAAGAAGTGCATTTTACATATGTACCTTAAGCAGAGGTAAGTACAGAGTGTAAATCACAGTGATATGCTGCCGTGGCATCACTTAGCCTTAAAATGGGGTAATACAACATACTAACACTAGAGACAACGGCCTGTTCATCATGTACTCACCTGAGCACCATGTTTTAATAGGACACTGGCACAAGCAGCATGACCCCCTAGGCAGGCTTCGTGGAGAGGAGACACCTGGTCCACCGTAACAAGATTAACATCACTCCCCTGATAAGATAACAGAAAAAATCATTACAACCCGCTACCAAAACGCCCATACAAAACAAAAACAACAACAACAACAACAACAACAACCACCACCTCTTTCTGGCTTTAAAGCTTTACATAATCAGACTTCCTCAACTGCCTGCAGCTTCTTATCACAAAAAGTAAGCAGATAAAGGGGCTGTGATACTTTGGCTGGAGTGGATACTGGCACAGCATACAAGAGGTCTTTCCTTCTACATGCTGCTAATCAGCACAGAAAGCTGTAGTGGACTGTCCAATGGGACAATACAGACATCCTGTTATGAATTCAGCATGATATTGTTTCTAGTACACCATGAATAGCAAAATATGAAATAAATAATAATAATATAAAATATGAAAAAAATGCTACTAAAGTTCTTGGCAGGGTCGTGACTGCTGCCTTCTTATATCGCTGCTTAAGCCTTCTGACCTTCTATCCACTGAGTCTGCGGTTGTTTGGGTCCAATCCTGAAATGCTCTTGAAATGTTTTCTGCATTTTGCAGCAAGGCTCCCACTGAAGGAAAGCCAGCCCCTGTATTAGAAACCATTGGTTTGATTCTACAAGATCTTTTCTTTCTAGCAATCTTGGGCCTTCAGAAGGTTAAGCTGCAAGAGTCCAATACCCTTTCCCTTTTCATCAACTCCTCCACTGGCTAAATCCAAGGATTTCAAAGAAATGAAATTCAGAAATCACTTCTCCTTAGCCCTATCCTTCTGCAGCAGCAGGACCCCAGGATACCTTCAGACACTTCAGAAACAAATGTGTGAGTGGCTGAATTGAAGCCTCAACACAAGTTGAGCTCCTGAGTCCAGAGCTGTCCCCCAAATGGGGCACAAAAAGCTGCTCACGGGCACAGGAACTGCAGAGGGAATCCCTCAGCCATCCAGAGATCCCAGAAACAAGGTTCCTGTTACTTGCACCAGAATTAAAGTATCACCCTGGGTAGTTCAATGCATCATCAACTTAGTGCACAGAGCTTGTGCTGGGCAAGGAACTGGGAAAAAACCCCTGTTATATCCAGATTTCACTGCAGTCCGGTCAACATGATTTTCTCACCCTGAAAGTTTCACAGTAAAGCACAGACTGCATCCAACCACTGAACAAACCCAGCAGAGACCACATCAGCCCGGTGGAGGGGTACCTGTTCAATGAGTTTCTTCACAGTAAGCAGGCGCCCATGGATAGAGGCTTCATGTAAAGGAGACCAGTCTGAAACAAAGTCTGTATAAAAAGAAAGACAGGAAAAAGGCTAGAAACTCCACTTCATTAGCATACTGTGGTCAACGCAGAGGTCAACTCTGTGACCTCTCTTCTACTTTATTTATTTGACCTGCCAGGTTTTCCTTGGAGCAGCTGCTGGGAAGGAGACAGATAAGAATGACTTCTCTCTGGGTATGTTTTTAACTCATCCTGTGTTTGCACGGAGCAGCTGTACTCCCCTTCAGAAGACTGGAGAAGGATCTGCAGAACATCACCTGACTCTGGCTAAACTTGTCCCTCTCTTTAAATTATTTCCAGTGCCTTTGCTTTCATGAACTCATTGCATTTTACCAATTCAAAAGAACTTTTGAAGAGGGTATGGCTGCCCAGACATTTACCCCTGCTCAGAGCTGGGCTAGAGTCAATACTTAGCAAGAGAAGGCACCAAAGTACAGGGAGATAAATTGTGTTACCTGTTAATTTTGCCTTTCAGTGTTCAGTGTTTGGTGTGAGTGGTGCATTAGAAGTAATAGCTGTGTTTTCTGTGTTATTGAAACCACAAAGTGAGGTACAACACATACATACCATGTAAATATTAATAGAAAATCTTCAGCATTACAGATTTTATCGCTCAGAGCCAGCTGACAGCAATAATCCCTCTGGGAGACATTTACCTCCTTCAGCATTCAACAACTCAAAACCCAGTGCCTGCTCTATGTCAACAGCCCAGGCTCCCCCTGGGAAGGAAGGGAAGGATTTCCAGAGGGCACTTGACTTCTTTTGGAAATACATTTTGCTGCTCTCTTAAGATGTTCCACTCTCCTTCCACTAACTACAGAGAAAACTCCAATGATTGATTTGCTGGACGAGTTGCTGAGGTTTTCAGGAATGATACTACACCACATATATGGAACAGAATGCTTAACAGCAAGAAGTCCACCTTCAGCAAAAAAATCCTAATAAGCCACCATAATTCTTTAAAATAATTTTTACAGATAAGGTGATGATGTCATGCTTATACAAGATTCACAGATCTCGTCTCAGGTATGAGCATGAATGGGAGAGCTGAACCTCTCATGAGCAATGTTTTGCCCCTTGTGACTATGCCACGGTGTGCTGTAATGAGGTGATGACCACCTGTGTTAACCATCTCTCAGCCTGTTGGGCTATTGCTCTCTCAACTTCAAGTGTGGTCAGTGAAGGAGCACAAATTTAAACAAGATGAGTTCTAGTATAGTAAGACTTCAAATGTGTCTGAGATCGAAAAATTCTGCAGTTATGTAAATGGTGACATGAAGATGGTGAAACATGTTGTTCATCACACACAGAAATCTTTGCCTGCATAACTATGTTAGGTGGGGGTGGTGGTGGTGGTGACTTTTTGCTGGCATTGTGGCTGCAAAAAGTCTGCTATAGATTTATAGTTATTCTTGCAAGACTCTTTTTAAACTGTGCAATACATTTGTCTAGAGTTGTTCACATAAGAAAAAGGATATTTCTGACACGACAATACAACATTTTGAGCCACTTCATGTCCACACCAATGCTTACAAGTACTTGAAATGAACACAGGAACGAACTCCAGAAATCTGGGTGATGTATATCAGTTGCCTGACCAACCTAGTGGCTTTCTGCAAGGGAGTGACTACATCAGTGGACAAGGAAAGGGCTACAGCTGTCATTTATCTGGACTTTTGTAAGGCCTTTGACATGACTCCCCACAACACCCTTCTCTCTAAATTGGAGAGACATGGATATGATGGGTGGACTGTTTGGTGAATGAGGAGTTGGTTGGATGGTCTCATTCAGTGGGTAGTGACCAATGGCTCAATGTCCCAATGAACATCAGGGACAAGTGGTGTTCCTCGTGGATCCACACTGGGACCAGCGTTATTCAATGTCTTCATCAAGCCACAGAGAGAGGGACTGAGTGCACCCTCAAAAAGTTTGCAGATGACATCAAGCTGAGTGGTGCAGTTGACACTCCTGAGGGATGGGATGCCATCCAGAGGGACCCAGACAAGCTTGAGAAGTGGACCCATGGAAACTTCATGAGGTCCCACAAGGCCAAGTGCAATGTGCTGCATCTCGGTTGAGGCGATACCTGGTATCCACACAAGCTGGAGTATGTCAACCATATCCTGGTCTACATCAAAAACAGCATGGCCAGCAGGTGATTCTGCCCCTATGCTCTCATGAGATCCCACCTGGAATACTGTGTCCTGCACTGGCATTCTCAGCATGGGAAAGACATGGACCTGAGGGAGCATGTCCAGAGGAGAGCTTCAAAAATGATCAGAGGGATGGAACACCTTTCCTCTAAGGAAAAGCTGTGAGATTTAGGATTGTTCAGCCTGGAGAAGAGAAGGCTTTGGGGAGACCTCACTGCAGCCTTTCAGTACTTAAAGAGGCATATAAGAAAGATAAGGAGAAACTTTTTAGCAGGGTCTGTTGTGACAGGACAAGGGGTAAAGGTTTTAAATGAAAAGAGGTTAGATTTAGACTAGATATAAGAAAGAAAATTCTTACATTGAGGGTGGTGAAATACTGGAACAGGTTGCCCAGAGAGGCAGTTGATGCCTCATCCCTGGAAACACTCAGGATCATGTTGGACAAGGCTCTGAGCATCCTAGTCTTGTGGAAGGTGTTTCTGCTTATTGCAGGGACATTAAAGGTACCTTCAAACCGAAACTATACTATGAGTCTATGAATTAGCTTCTAAAGAAACATGCAATTTTTGTTATTACCTTCATTTGAGCTCTGCCTTCCTCCTTCTATGTTCCGTGGGCCATGTCCCACAACAGACACATAGTCTCAATATGTTCACAAACATCCTTTTACTTTAGCAAATGGACAGCCAATTCCAGAAGCTGCAGTTCTGGTCTCATAAGGATAGCCAAACTGCTACAACTACTAAAGCACAGTATGAACTGACTAAAATAACTTTGCTCTAAGTGATGTGTGTCAAATTGATGCTTATCTGACTGCGCTGTTGTTCTTGCTCATCCTGCCTGTGTTAGTGTTGGTTGTGTTTCCAGGGTCTGTAAAAAGCTTTGTCCTATTTAGAAACTAATGCCATTGCCCAATTTGCATGAGTTGTAAGGGAAGTATGTTTATAGAAATTCTAAAAAATCTAGATTGAAGAACAAGTTTGCTGAGCTGCAACTTGATCTTTTTTTGGCCACACAAATATAGGCAGGGGTTTGTGCAATCTACCAACTTATTATATCATCATGTCAGCATTCTGGTTACAAAGAGGGACATATCTACATGCAGATTTTATCCATTCAGCCCTTGTTTGAGAAAATACACGTTTCTACTGAAACTAAAAAGAGCCAGACCAGTCATTTGTGGACTGGCCATTAGCTTGTAATTTTGCCAAGTTGTAACAGTGAACTGAAAGATTGACCTTAAAAGCATCAAAAATAAATTTTAGTGGAAAATAAAGACGTATATGCTAACACATCATAATCCAGCTAGGAGTTCTATACTGAGAGGAACCAAGAGTTTTATTCTAGATGGAAGTGGAGTCCTATGGAGTCCTCCACACCAGTCTTGGATACCTTGCAAAGAGGAGTCTGATGACTGATGGCTAGTTGCCATGGAGTACTTATCTGCAGCCATGAACTGCATGGTCCCAAGCTGATGTCTCTCCTGCCTTATCTCCATCTGCAGCAAACACCTCCACGCTGAAGCAATACCAGGGAGGCAAGCCCTCTGGAAGGGAAGCCAAATTTCCCCAGCTTCTGCACCAATGGCATCACCTTTTGGTAAACAACAAGATTTCTATTTTCTGCCTGCTCCTGGCTGGAATGTGTGTTTCTTGCCTGGAAAAGGAGGGAAGCTGCAGCGGATTTTTGTGTCTCACATCCCTCTTCTACACAGCACAGGAGGCACACTGTCAGTAATATAAATGATCGGTATTTATATTTGATTAAGGCCTAAGCAAATGCCAGTTCCAGCTGGCCATGGTCTTTCAAAATCCTGAACTAGTGACTTTTGGGAAAGTGTTCAAAACACTCTGCCCACCAGAGCTGCCCGTGAAGCAGCAAGGCCTGTGCCCAACCACCCCCTGGGTGAAGAACCTTTTCCCAATATCTAACCTGAACCTCTCCTGACACAACTTCAGGCCATTCCCTCGGGTCCTGTCACTGGTCACCAGAGAGAAGAGATCATTGTCTTCTTCCCCTCATGAAAAAGTTGTAACTGCAACAAGGTCTCCCCTCAGTCTCCTCCAGCCTGAACAGACCAAGTGACCTCAATCGCTCCTCATATGGCTTCCCCTCAAGGCCCTTCACCTCAGAGATGACAAGAAGGTGGTAGATGAAGCTTTCCTGGATTATAGTAAGACTTCTGATAGTGACCCTCACATCAGCCTTCTGGACAAGTGTCACAACCCACCAGTCAGGGGTGTGATGTTTTTTGTAAATTCTTGTCAGTCTGAACAAATACACCAGATCATGTGTCAGGGAGCTCTTGTGCTTTATTGTACAGTTGTCTTAATTCTGGAAATGAGCCCACTGTTTAGACTCAAAAAGTGATAGCTAACACTTTACAACACACTTCTCAAAACAAGCCCTTAATTTTTACAATACATTCAATAAGCTCTCAACTCCCACAACAAACTTCTCAAAGGTTCTGACTCACAAGCTACAACACAATTCCACAAGCTCCCACTCCCACAGCACATCTCAGTATGGAGTATGGAGTAGAATATGACAGTTGTGCTTTGCCCAGACCAAGCAAGGGAGGAGAGAAACAAAGGTGGAAAAGATAGAGAACCGAGAATATCACCAGTCCTTAGATCCTGCATTGTTTCTGCTGGATGGATGGTCCGGATTGTTTTTCTCTTACCAAGGCAATAGTTCAGCATCTAGACATCCAAATCCCACTGGCTTTCAGTGGCATTGGGTCATCTATCTCCCCTTTCACTGCAGAAAATCCCAGCCAGCCCGGAGGTCACATTAAAGCCCTGGTCATATTTGATTGCATTGCCATCACTTGGGCACATTACACTGGAAGGCTGATGTATACAGAGGGAGCCTTATAGTAATAACCACACAAGCATACAAATTCTGACTGCTCCTTGTGGATGACAGAGCTTTCACTGGATCTTTCTAGAGCACTGTCTTTTGTAATGATGGCTGAAGTTACTACTTCCAGCCTCTGACCACATGGAGGGAGTTGCACCCTCTGTGCCTGTCCCCGGCTGGTTTCCTTCCACGCTCGTAACGCATGGTGCAGGTTAAAAGGGGCTTTGAAGTCCTTTCAGTGAAGGTATGCTCTGACATATATATTTGCAGACACCAAGGCATTATATAGAACAGCATTAAAAATGGTATTTTTCATATACAAAGACTGTCCCTTAAAGTTTGTGATATATGTTGCCAGAGCCAAATACATTCTGGCTGGAAGTTGCCAGCAGAGCTTATTGACAGGTGAACACAAGAGGAATGGACTGAACCCCGATTTTCAAAGGACCAAATGATCTGTGTCCAGCAGCGTGCCATGA
>JAWWLV010000001.1:100318722-100332142 GCA_035041135.1 Platyrinchus mystaceus
GAAAACGCAGGTTCCTGTGTTTCCCTACCCTTTGCATTTGTCCTTTGTGGAGCCCACCACAAGCCTCTCTCTACCACTTGCACACCATCTCATTGAAGAATTATTTTCTGTTTGGCCAGGTTTCGTCTTTCAGAAATTTTCTGTGTCACATACGTTAACAAGGTAGGTACTTCTTACAGTTATAAGGGGTCTAGTTTTAAATTCTATTAACTGAGTTTGTAGTAGAGGCACAAGAGATAATTAATCACACAGAGAAAAGAGTGAAAAAGAAAGAAATATCTAATTTTTTATGCATTTAACCATTGCTTTCCTTTCTATTTGTGTTGATTTTCCCCACAATAGTATGGGCAGTGAAGAAATTAGCATGTGAGGCTCTCTAAGCCCTTCATTATAACACATGTACCAGCTGAGAGAGCTCGGGTTGTTCTGCATGAAGAGAAGGCTCTGGGGAGATCTTATAGCAGCCTTCCAGTACCTAAAGGGGGTTTATAAAAAAGAGGCAGAGGGACGTTTTACATGGGCAGATAATGACAGATAAAGGGGGAAAGGATTTAATATGAAAGAGGGCAGGTTTAGATTAGATATTAGGAAGAAACTCTTTACTCAGAGTGTGGTGAAGCACTAAAATAGGTTGTCCAGGGAGATTGTGGATGCCTCATTCCTAGAAGTGTTCAAGGCCAGGTTGGAGAAATCACTATTATTCAAATGCAAACATCCACAGTGGATAAAAGTGTGCAGTAAAGTGGAACCTATGATACTTAACATTACTTTTTCTGTTTACAGCATATCTTATAAAAATGGAATCACCTTTTTTCATTCTTCTTCAAAAATATAATTTTTGTAAGGAATTCAGTGAAATGTTCTACTACCTTGATTTCTTCTTCCACTTGCTAATCAGTTTTTTAATTGTGCACATAAATTGTATAACAATTTTTATTTTTATTAGAATAAATATTCTGCAGAAGTGAAAACGCACTGCTGGTAAATCTGTCTTGGCAAGCAAATTCAGCATTGCTTTCTGAGGATGAAAACCACAGAGTTACAGAAAATGTTTGGAAAATTGGACACAAAACTTAGGATTTGTTCAATTTAACTTCAGAATTGGAGCCAGAAATCCTAGCTTTTCCTTAGAGCTAATGAAGAAATATAGCCATTTTCAGATCATGATTCATCTTATCTGTTTTAAATGTCTGCTCTGAGAGAACACGAATTGGGCCTTTAGAGTAAGCCTTCACTGACTCTAAAAAGGAACCTTAAATGAAGACCAAAGATGTAGGTGTGTACGTATAATCAGGTGAAACCCACATTAAAAACATGGCTAATGTCACAGCCAAGTGTCCCAGCTCTGATCACCCCTCAGTGCTGTCATGCACTCTGTTCCTCACAGCCTGCGGGTGCCTCAGGGTGAAACGTCTTCAGCGCAGGTGAAGGCCAGCATTGACCCATGTCTGAACTACAAAACCTTGACTTTGGAGTGCCCACACCTCAGAGAGGAGGGTTTTGACAGACAGTTCAGACAGAGTAAACTGCATCAGCCTAAGCTGTCGCTCCCTGCCTGGCTTCTCACTTTCAGCAGAGATTACCCAATATCTTTTAAACAAGGGATGGCAGCGCTGGCCACAAATTGATGCCACTATGTCTCACTACATAGTCCTTCATGTCAGTTCAAAAACCAGTCAAACAGTTCTCCAGCCTGCAAACTTGAGCCCTGAGACACTAACACATGCCACATTCTCCTCTAAGGCAGTAATTTCCAGCCAACGAGCAAGACAAACATCTGGGACAGCCATGTTTTAAATCACAGCAGTTAAATCTTTCAGAACTTGCCCACAGGAGTACTAAATCACTGGCGTCATTTCCGGAGGTACCTGGATTTCCTTTGGAAAGCCGCTGTGAAATCTTTGAGCTGACACAGAGTGAAGAAGTTCCCCTTTGGAGAAATTAATAATATTGTCCAGTTCTTCTACCGCTATTTCCTTTCCTCAAATCAAGTCTTTCCTCCAGAGGTGTTCTTTCTCTTGCAGTTTTTCTGACATGAAATGTTTTCATTTCCTTTCCTCTCACTCTCACATAAACTTCCCTTTGCAAACATTCCATCTGCCTGACTGGGGACCAGGCAGACCTCTGCAAGTAATTATTCCCTTCTGCAGGATGGCCATTTTACTTAACAAGAGAGGCTCTAAATTGAAGCAAAAAAACCTCTGAAGAAAGTAGCAAACACACCTTGGTGTCAGTAGCACCTGGATCTGTGCTTTAACTCATTGCAGATGTGCAGAAGCACCAAGTTTTCCCAGGGAAAGGACAAACTTTGCATGAGAGCTTGCACACAAGTTTAGTGTATTTTCTTTGTGGAAAAGAGAGGGTTAGGGGCATTCTTCTCACAGAGAGAAAAGCAGCAACACTCAATTTTTGACCATCTGGTGCCAGTTGTCTCTCAATGAACACCTACATAAGCATCGTCATATATTACAAAATATATCTTGACGTTGCTGTCTGAACTACATTTAAAACTTGTACACTATAGTATAGGCAAAAAGAGTCCAAACCTTGAAAGCTGGTGGTTTGTTTGGTTTTGGGTTTTGGGTTTTGGTTTGGTTTGGGTTTTTTCAAATAATTTTGAAGATTCAAAGTGATTTTCTTGGTATATTTTTATCCTGTCTCATTGGCTGCAATCATGGTTTGTCCACACTGCCAGGTGAATAGTGTGGTGAAATATCTCATGTGACAAGTACATGCCAGCAAGCAGTCAGTATGTGTAACAGCAGAAGTCTCAACCTAACACTTGAGAGCTGTGGTGGTTTTTTTGTCACAATCTGATAGCATTTGGCAAACTGTAAGGTAGACTTGTCCAATACTAAATTTAAGTGAAACCCAAATCCAGTCGTAGAGCAGATTTTAATTCCCATTTCTTTGTCTTTTCTAACTTGTCCTTATTAGTTTTGAAAAACAGTAGGAATTCTTTGGTTTGCTGAAAATCTTTTTGGCTCCCAAACTTTTCAGTGTAAAATAACCATCTCTGAAGAAAGCAAAATTATTTTTGCAAAGACATTAATTTGGTCTGAAAAACAATTTGCATTTAAAAAAAAAAGTTATTATAGTTTTCCATTAATCCCAGTGGTTGGAACAGTGTGGAGAAAACCCAAATGTACCACAAGCAAGCTCTCAGTCAGGTCAGCTGAGCTGGCCCTGTTAAGCAGCGTTCATGGTGGCAAGTCCCATTCAGAGCACATTCCCTGCATGCAGCCTGCCAGCAAATGAGTCATCTTCCCAAGCCCAAAGGCCCCTGGAGGGCCTTGCCAAAAAAAGCATGTGGTTGTTCTCTCTTCCCACTGCCTATCAGTACCAGGAGGCAAGAGCAGTAACAGCTAAGACTATTGGAAAAGCAGACGGAAGAGTGAAAAAAGGCTCATGGAATGGAGGTATCTAATTAAGGGTCTCCTCTGCTCTGGTCCTTCTCTTCCCCAGTTTCACTGGGGTTAAGTGTTCACTACTTATAAAGCACATTGCATTGCAATAAGCTCTTTCATTCACACTCACAGGCTGCTTTCCAGACCTTGCTGGAACTTACCTCTAGAAATTTCCCTCATGTGACACATCTTTTCACCCTTGTGATGGGAACAGCCAGCACATTCCAGCTATTCTCACTACCATGAATTCCCAGGAATTCCCCATGGGAAAAGTTACCAACACCTTGCCACTGCTGCATTACAAAATGCAGTTTGTGGCTTTACACAAAAGTTAGCCCATGATCTCTTAAACTCTTGTCCAAAACTGGGCTTCTGTTGGCTTCCAAAAATGTGCTGCAGAAAGTGACACTGCCACTTCAACTGCTTGGGCAACAATGGCAGACAGAGAAAACGTCTCCAAACCTGGCATCTGGTTCTGTTTCCTCCAGCATCCCACAGGCATAGCAGGTACTCTCATTTTCTTTTGGTAAAGATTGTTAGCATATTACTAAGGTGGGTGAAATTACTAGTCTCCTCTGAACAACATACTTGTCTCCCTGCCCTGATCCTGGAAGATGGCATGTGGTGCAGTGTAGAAGAAGGTGTATTGAATATTCAAGCCCATAGGATCTGAACTGTTCCCAACATTTTCTTCAGTTCCAAGAAATCCACTCACCTGGTGTTAGACAGATTATCTGTTCAGATCAGAAGCTATCCATATTTTCTGTGTTGAAAATGCAAAGCTGGAACTGCAATAAGCAGCCATCTGCAGCAGCAGTGTGCCTTGGTAGAAGTTTCCTTTGCTGTCTCCAAGCACAGCTTGGCTTTTGTTTTGCATGAGGCTGGAAATCCTCTGAAACAGCTAACGGATGCTGATTCACAATGCTGATATTGTAAAAATAAGAGTTTCCTTTCCTAAAGGATTATGAGCTGAGCACACTGACAAGTATACAAGTTTTTGTGTTAGTACCACACATCCAGCTTGGCCATTTATCTGAATATCTTATGTTGTTGCAGAAGGGAAACCACCTCTGGAAACTGATGTAGAGTGTAGGACTTACCTGAAGCATAAAGATCAAAATGTGTGGCAGTGCTGCCTGACCCTCCCCTCCCCCCTGCTGTGGGGACATCCCTGGTGCACAGCAGGCTCCAGTCAACCTCTCCCAAGGCTGCACCTAACATGGTGTGTGGGCCACTCCACATCAGGTCCCAGGATCATCCTCCATGTCCCAAAACAGGAATGACAGAGCCTCCCTAGGACTCTGACAGCCCTTTGGCTGGTGGTGGGGAGAGAAAGGTCTGCAGCCAGCTCTTGCCCTGGCAGGTCTGCAGGGAGGCAGTGAGGGCCAGACCCATATGCTCCTGCATCCTCACATCCCCTCAGACTCCTTGGAGAGGTCAGTTTTCCACATCTGCCCTCTTCAGAGTAGATCTGGAAGCTCTCTGTACCTGCAGACCATAAAACAAGAGTTCTCTAATTCATTCTCCATCTTGAAAAGGTGGGTATTATTTTCTCATCACCTCTTCTTGTGACAGCACTGGGGCAGGCAGCTGAAGATCTGGAGCAGGCCCCTCACTCAGCTTAACATTTCTTCTGACTACAAACTTTGCTAGAGAATTTGCAAAGATAATTATCTCTTAAAATGTACCAAGGAGGAACCTTTTTAGTCACATACTTGAGACACATCCAAAAAAACCCAAAACAAAAAAACAGGAAAGAAAAAAAAAATCCCTAACAAGTGATTTAATGGTCAATGGCAAAACCATATTTCTTCCCAAGCTGCTACAAGCATGAAAAGCCCATGTCTTTTTCATCCATTTACAATGGGTCAGTAGCAGACTCATAAGTCATTTCAGTTCAAAGACTTTAATAAGTGTCAAACAAGGTGCCACCCCACTGGACACCCAGCAGAGCAGCTGTGGTGCCCTGCAACTGTGGCTTCCCACGGGGAGTGAGGGGGAGTGGGAGCCCTTTGGGTGTAGAACTGGAAAGCATTTCGAGAAAAAAAGCACTGTCAGCTCAAGGGAAAATTTCTTGCCCTCTCTACACCAACAGCCTGTGGGAGCCTGCTTGTGGGAACAAGCTGGCTTTACTTTTACTTGTTGGCATTGTTTTAAAGGAAAGTTTTCATTGAAGTCTTGGAAATTCCCAACCCAAAAAATTGGTTCCACAGGCACTGTAATTATTCAGGATGGTTCATATATATGCCTTGCTGTAAATCTGTAGTGACCCTGGAAGTAAAAGTAGCAAAGCAAAATTATCACATTTCTTAATTAGGAGCCGTTCTGGGATATTCGGGGATGAATGGTCTTTGACAGGTACTCACTGATGAAAGGCACAAAGCTCTTGGGACAAAGTCAAAGTATTCTTGTACACGTCAGTCTACAGGCAGCAGGAACTCACCCTCTGAAATGGTTAAGAGCAAGCATCTCTCTGCAGGATAATGAGATACAAATAGTATGCAAAGGATGAGCCTCTGAGCCAATGTCCTTAAAAATAATTAGATTCTGATGGAGACAGAATGAAAAGGGAACACTAGTGTTTATGCAGAATTTGAGGAGTATACTTTTTTCCTGTTGCTAATGCCAAAAAATGTGAAGAAAGTATGCCTTATTTCTACTTTTCATAAAACCTTCACCCTCATGAGAAGTGGTACACCAGCCTTCAATGAAATTCAGGGTTATTGTCACTGCCTAGGCTTCCCTTGAGCTTCCCCACCAGCCCCTCCTTATTGGTGAGAACATAGCGCCTCTATCAATTGTAGAAGGAAGTTATCATCAACACGTTCCAGGAACTTCCTAAGTTCCTAAGATTGCCTAAGCCCTGTTGTCATGTCCATTCAACAGGTGTTGGGTTGGTTGAAGTCCCCATAAGGACCAGGATTTGAGAACATGAGCTGCCCCTGTCTGTCTGTGAGGGCCTCATTCATTCAGTCTTCCTGGTCAGGTGGCCTGTAGCAGAGCCCCACTATAATGTCCCCTCTATCCCTTTAATCTTGATGCAATCAACTCCTCAGCCATACCCTGGTGGAGCTCCATATATTCCAGCTGGTGACACAGAGGAGACACACCCTCCACATCTCCCCTGCCTGCTCTTCCTAAAGAGCCTGTATCCTTCCATTCCAACATTCCAGTCACAGGAGCCATCCACCACATCTCCATGATGCCAATGCAGGTGTGTGCACATCCGTAGACCATCTTGTTTATTCCCCATGCTATGTGTGTTTGAATAGAGGCATTTAAGCTGGGCCCTAGATAAAGCTGACTGACTAGCTGGAGTGGGGAAATTCCTTTGAGCTGCTCTTCAAGGGCTCTCCTGCCGAACTTTGGTTCCTCTCTAAACTCTGGGTATCTCTTACTGGCCCTGACATCAAACTGATAGGAGTGCGACGGATTGAGGTTCCTCTCCTCCTCCAAGTGTAATTTAAAGCCCTCTTCCCCAGCTTGGCAAGCCTGTGGCTGGAGATACTCCTCCCCTTCCCTGACAGACTTCCCCCCAGTAGATCGGATTTCTTAAAGCAAATCCCACATCCTAAGTAGTGAAACCCCTGGTTGTGGCACCAGTCCTGTAACCATTTGTTCATTCACCAGATTTGACTGGCCCTTTCAAATCTCTTCCCTTTGATCAGGAAGACTGATGAAAAAGATTCCTGTGCTCCAGAGTCCCTGAAGTCCCTCATCACCTCTCCCAGGGCTCAGTAATCCTTCCTAATAGTCCTCAGGCTGCTCTTGGCTATATCGCCAGTGCCTAGTAATTCACCTACCAAATGCCAGAAAACCCATCACATAGTCCACATAGTCAATATATCAATGTTTGTTCTTACTGACCTTAATTTTCATCTTATTTTCTACAAGTTTAGGTTAGCAGAATCCCAGGCACTAACTCAACAGGCTTTGGCCAGGCACCACCCACTGGCACAGTGCACCATCTCGCTGGCAGCGGCAGTGGCAGCAGGTCCTGGCTCTGATCAAGAGCAGATGTATGTGAAGGAGAAGACAAGGCCTCAAGACACCACTTCCCAGGGGCTGGGGTGCCAACAGTGGCAGAGGAGCTCCCAGAGAGGCCATCTGGGCAGGGAAGCCTGCATGACTTCCATGTTTTATAAAAGATGCTGTAGTCCAATGCCCAGTCCTGGTCAGGACCATGACTGGTTGAGGTCCTGTGGCTTGTGTTGTGGAGGAGATCAGATAAACAGCCATAGCCTGTAGGCCAGGAAAACTATTAAGGGTAAGTTGTTTCTTGTCTCACAATCTTCAGAACTTTTACACTGAATCTCTACGTCTGGGAGAAAGGTCAAAACTAGAAAGCCCTGTCTATTATTTCGTTAGGTTGTTTCAAGAAAACACAGGTTTAAACTCTCCCTTCCCTGCAAAGACTGGTTTAGGAGTTTTACTTTTTCCACCCTTCCTAGACACACAGAGTTTGGTACATCTGGTAGCTAAAAGCATTAAATATGCCATTACCATAAATACCAAAATCACTTAGCTGGAACTTAATCGTATTTATCAGACCTAAGTTTCGCGCTTGAATGAAAGTGAGACAAATTAGTGATCGTGATTTTGATAGTAAGCCAGACTTGCAGAAGATAATACCACAGACTAAGTACAGCAACAACAAAAATTTTTATATTGACTATGTGCTGGTTTTTGGCATTTACAATAGGGTTTTTTTCTATTTAATCTCTTCTATGATTACTCTGAATGAAAGTTCTGAATATGTAAGTTTAATTCACTGAAAAGTAAGTTCAAAATCTGTTACACATGAAACTTTACCCATTGCTAGTAAGTGTATATATTAGTTGAAAATGGTTTGCTGACTAATGTGTTGCTTTGGCCAGCTTGTTAAACAAAATGCTTGAATGACATGCTCTGCTGATTCATCTCTCTCCCCCCTTCCAGATGCTATTCTCAACTGAATATGCAAATTATGCTTTCCTCTGCAATTCCTGACCCTTTATTGAAGATCTTTTAATTCCAAACCTGACATATTTTTCCATTTGCTTGCAATGTGCATTCTGAGTGTCTACAAATGGTATAAAATTTAAGGATAAAGGAATTTTCAAGAAATAGAAATTAAATTACATAGGTCTGTGTGGAATAATCTGTATTTGTCAATAATATATTATACAATCTCATATTGAAGGTTAAAAAAATCACAGTGAGGAGCAATTGTCATGTGGAAAATGTTAATTTCTGAAAAAAAATATACAAAGGCATAATGAACTGTCACACCAGAATATAAGTTGGCCAGATTTTTCAACTAAGAGTCAGTGAATGTGTTTCATTTTTGTTATCATCAGACTTGCCCCAACACCCTGCTGGGACATACCAGCTGTATTTTCAATCCACTAAGGACTGGAAGTGTGTTAAATGCCGATAGCAGAGTTGTGCTGCAGGAGACTGGTCAAGTCTGGACAGAAAGGTGTCGGGCAGCCCCTGTGCCTCCTGCCCTGCACAGTAGACAGCAAGTGGAGGGCAGAGAGCGGCACAGAGGGCACACTGATCCCTTTCACAAGGGTTTGTGTGGGGGCAGTACAATATTTCATTCTAGCATGTGTAATGAGAAGAAATCTAAATGCCATGAGGTGGATGTTGACCAGACTCAAATTCCCTGGGGGAAAACAGTTGGGAGGAGATGAACATCCTGTCTCACTGCCTGTAGTGGCAGAGGCATGTCCCAGTACAAGGAGCACACAGGTGGGTGGACAGACAATGTCCCTCAGCATCTATATCTGCCTGGAAATGTGGGATGTTGGCACCTCAAGGCAGAGGTGAGTAGTTTTGGCTCTTACAGTACGACAGCAAGCTTCATCAGCCTTAATTTTACTCTGTGAGTGGCAGATTTCAGCTGGACAGACAGAAATTCAGGGACTGGCACATCTCTTATGAAAAGCTTAATCCTGGAGAGGTTGGGGGATTTTTAAATGCCAATGGTAGAGTTGTGCTCTAGGAGACAGAGGTCACCTTGAACCCAAGAAACTGGTCAGGAGATCAAAACAGAGAACAGTGAGAGGCCAAATTAGAATGTAACTTTTCCTACCTACCCTAAGGAAAATTGTTCATTAAACCCTTCCAAAATCTGTTGGTCTATTTATTTTCACTTTTGCATGTTCCTGAGGAGGTGGTCCATTAGCCAGAATGCTCCCAGATAAGACTTTGAGAAAATTTGTTCTCAACTACAGGGAAGCCTGTAGAGTCACATTTTGGGCCAGATGCTGAAATAACAATAAGGGGGGAGCGAGAAGAGCATTGCCACAACTATCTTTACAAATTACTGCAAACCATGAACAACAGCAGCTCATCTTTCGCTGTGATCAGACATAAGAGCAAACTGGTTATGTGCAGCCAGCCAGCAAGAGGAGGTGCCGTGCCTGGAGATGGCCCAGACAGCACCCAGTATAGCAAAATTACTTGCTCCAGCACTGCACAAACAGGGTGGCAAGTACAGTCCTTCTCCCACAAGGATGGGCCAGCTGAGAAGTCTCTGAGCACTACACATGCCTCAGGAGTACACCCTTCTCTAAAGCTGGGTTTGGACGTGGGGAACCCCAGCACAGCAGCCTGGTGAGCCAGGGAAATAATACATCCAACAGGGCTGGTCCTCACTAAGATGCCTCTGTTGAAGACTTAGATTTCTCAATGAGGAAACTAAAAACCATCTTTGTAGTGGCAGAGAAGAAATACGTGAATCCAGGAGAAAGCTGATCAGGAGAGACATACTTATGAACAAGAGCTTAGTGGTGTGAGAAAAAATACAGTGGGAATTAAGAGAAAAGGATTGCAAAAACCTTTGGAGACAGAGCAATATATATATAGTGGTAGGAAGAATGCTGACAAGAAGACTGCTTATTTCAAAGATAAAGACAGGGTTGATAAAAGGCCCATTTAATTATGGTTTGCTTTGGACCTTGAGCAATGATCGACATACACTGAGTAATGACTGATAGCTTGAAGTCAAAATCTGGTTAGGTTGAGATCTGTGAGGTCCTCATCACTGGCCTTTCTGAGTCCACACTGGATCTCTCATAACAGATGATTAACAAAACTGAAAAGTGTGCCAACAGATTGAGAATGATAAAGGAAGTCTTTTGGGTTTCCATTGCACATCAGTAATCTATCTAAGCCACTCCTGCAAAACACACTCAGGAGCAGGGACTTTACAGTTAGGGGGAGTACCCATAGCCCAAGCTTTACACTCCAAGTCAGTGTCTGTACTCAGAATCAGTGAGAGTTTGTGTGGAAAAACTATCCCAGCCGTTGAGTGGAAAAACTTTCCCAGTAGCCAGCATATTTTTCAGTCATTCCTGCTGAAATATGCAGCAGACAGTACTGGCAGTTGTTGGAGGTAAAGTCATAGGGATGTTGTATAGCAGCAGACATAGCAGCACACAAAAATGTCTGTCTTCTCATGAAAACCATATTTTACCCAAATAACTGATTTCAGTCAAGAATCATGAAAGGACAAAAAAGACACCACTGGTTTCGAAGGAAAGAAACCCTGTGCGATTAGTTAGCCCTTCTCCTGCCTGGGGAAAAGCAGCTGTATCCACGTGTGACAGAGGCTTTCCAAACTCTTTCTGAAAAATCACCAGCAAGATTCAGTAGTCTCATAGAAAATTCTCCCAGTCTTTCCTTACCCTCACATAACATAGCATATTTGCAAAAAAATTAAATACCTCCTCCAGCTATTTCCATGCATTGCTACAACACAAAGCACAGTCAATGAGAATTAAATTGGTAACTTAATCTTTTGAGATAAGAGCAAGAAAGTCTAGGTAAAGTTTCTAAGGAAATTTCTTAACGTCAGGACTTCTGAGCTTCTCTTCTGATTTATTAAGGCTCTGTTCCTTCCAGACTCTCTGATATACAGAATTTCAGGAAGAATTATGTCTCCAGGAGGAAGAAAAGGTGAGGTGATTTTTTGATGACAAGCTAATATCAGGAATAAATATAGGGCAGCTTGAGCTGCTTCTTAACATAACCTTCCTGAGAGGCTCAACAGATTTTGCATTTCCTTAATGGAGATACATTTTTCAATTTAAAATCCTATGCAAGTGAAATACTGCTTTCATTGATGATCGCAGCAGGAAATCAATTCAGCATTACACAGGCTGAAATAGATCCCAGAAATTGCCTTAGTTCCTTGATTGCAATCCAAGTCTGACAACCCACAGAGCTGAGGCTCTGTCTCTCTATTTAGATAGCAGATGGTATTCTGACTGCCACCTTATAAACAGAGCAGGTGAGTTGGCAGTAAAGATAGAACTGTGAGAGATCTGCTGACATCAGATTAATATAGACAATTCTTTCTTGATAGTATTTGATTTTCAAAGGCTCTTGAGAATTTAGTGTTCAAATCTCTGAGACTCATGATGTACTGTACTATACAAGGTCATTGATGTCACTGACAACTTTATGGGCAATAGCGCTTGCCATCAGATAGCATTCAATATGTGCAAACACAGGCTGAAAACTGCATTCATTTTGACTGTAACATTGAAGGTCTGGTCTCATGAACTGCTGAGAGCTCAATTTATCTTACTTGTGCTGAATAAATCATAAGGAAGTACAGGAAATGTTAGACCTTTGTCTCAGAGAGAGAAACTGTCATGGTGACATTTAGGGATTAGCATCAAACCAGAAAGACTGCTGCTGCTGGAGCAGGGACAGGAGCTCAAAGGCTGCTGGAAACCAATCTTGTATTCAGGGACCAGCAGGTCAGTGCCCCTTGACTTAAGATGTATGGGCGGTGAAACTTAGTACCAGCATGCCTAACTCATAATGAAACCCCTACATCTCACAGCCTGAAAACTTGTCAGCAGCCTCTTGGACCTGTGTAGTTGAGCAAAGTGGAAACAGAACCTTCTTTTAACTCAGTTTCCCATTTTACTACAACTAATGAAACATCATTGCCTGTCACATGGCAGGAGATTACCAAAACCTAGCTGTGAAGAACATTTCTCGACTCAGAACAACCTCAACAGGAAAAATAAACAAGCCTTTACAGAGTCACACAGGCACTTCATCAGTCACTGGATCCCACATTTCTCAGCTCAAAGAGGTTCATGTTTTCAGCTCTGTTCTGTCCAAACTACTAACACTGACATTATTTAAATTAATACCAAAATGGACAAAGTTGTAACACACTAAAAATCCTTTCTCCCAGGAAAGTAACAAAAGGCTCTAGAACAGGGGCTGAGGGAGCAGACGAGCCTGCAAACCTGTCCTGGTGAGGAAAATACAACAAACAGAACATTTGGGTGATGCACCATCATCTTTAGTGGCCCTGCTTCACTCCTGCTCGACAGTCCAAGGACTCGAGAAATGCCAAAGCATGCAAAGTCCAAAAAAGCAACACTCCTTCCTTTGCTTTTCTTCAAACCTTGCAAAGGACAGACATTTAAATCTCACCTACTATGCTTATGAAAACATTTGCTGTTCTGTCCTGGAATTAAGCCAAGAAAAACTGTTCAGGTAATGAACACAGCCAGATCTTAGGTGATAGGAGCTGTGGAGGGATTTCTTTTTCAGAGGAGATGAAGGGGGGTTTTTTTAAGACTTTCATGCATTTTTGTGGGTTTACTTCAAACCCCTGCTCCTGCTTTGGTAACATCACTTGAACTTTCGTGGACAAGATGTGTTAGTGCTGGGGGCAGCTGGGCTCAGGAACATAGAGTGTCTGGACAGCCAGAGCCTGCTGGTAGTTGCTAGGACTCCAGTAGACTACAGGAAAGAGACGAAAGGATGCAAAGTCAATCTGACAAAAGATGTGCAATATATTACATATGACTGAAATTCAGCACTGAAAGCTTTCATTCTCACAGCAGTGGAAGAATAACAGCCACTACCTTGATTTTGATATTGAGATTAGATAGACAATGGGAAGAAGCTGCACATAAACTACACAAATAAATATAGCCCTAGATGCAGAGAAAATCAGAGCAGGGGGGGGGGAAGAGGGGGAAAGGGTGACG
>JAWWLV010000001.1:100336063-100365280 GCA_035041135.1 Platyrinchus mystaceus
CTGGTTTCCATCAGTAACCTCAATAAATGAAGAAGACAGACAGCACACAGGACTCGCTCCTTTCTCTCAGTAGCAGCTGTGCAAAACTCCGCAGGTCAAATACCCTCACTGTCAGAGTCCTCTAGGCCACCAAACCCTGTCTGAGATGGTCAGAACTGAGCAGCTTGACCTTCAACCTAACAGATGTTCAAAGCCTACCTTATGCTCTTTAAATTTGTTAATAGCATAAAATCCAACATGGATTATGTTAATTTAATTGCCAGAGGGAGAAAAACCAAAACAAACAAACAAAGAAAAAAAACACACAAAAACCAAACAAACAAACAACCAAAAATAAAAACAAACAAACAAAAACCCCAAAATCACAAAAAAACCCCTTTAGGTATCTCATTTTAATAACTCTGGGAGCACAGCAAGCAAAATGTTTGCCCTAGGCTGGCCAGGCACAGCAGGACCACACTTCAAGCAGGTGTAAGTCAGCTAATGTACACTGACAGAAAAATTTATGCTAGCTCAGAGGCTGTGCACGGACCTGCAGTGATCATTCTTTCAAGCAGCTTTACTGCTGCCTTCATCATCCACTGAGAAATAGGTGAATTTAATGTTTAACATGGCAATTTATCATAATCAAGAGTTGATTTTGGTCAGTACTATTAGCCAGCATTTTCTGTGCTTCCTGTTATCATTCTAGAAAACTAAAAGAATTTTATTTTCACATTCACATAGCCCCAGGGAAGGGTATGTAATTACAGCATTTTTTTTTTTTTTACTCAGGAAATCATCATTTCTTCATCAATGCAGGTGAAATTTTTAATAGCCTCATAGTCTTACAGACTCAGGCTGCCCAAACACCTCTTATGGAAATAACCCATGATGTTTGCAGTGGAGGGGCAGCTCAGAGAGACCAGAAGCACTGGCTCACACCACCATAGCTCTCCCCTGGCCTCCTTTTCAGATGTACCTAGCTGCAAAAGCTTCTTGACACAGTCTGTCCTCTGGTATGTGCAAGCCACGTAGAGAGGGGTCCCATGCTGCAGATCTTCTTGGTCAATGTCAACCTCATGAGCCAGAAGGATCTCCATGCACTCCCTGTGACCTGTGGAGATAAGAGTTGTAGAATTGCTGCAGAGCAGAACACACCAAGGTACAACATATAGGGAACAAGAGCCGTGAAAAAGCCAAGCCTATTTATCTGTACTGGTATGGAACTCATTTTTTTAAACATTTTGTCATCAGTGAAAGATGCATTTCTCATTTAGTTATTGTTAGCAGCACTCACATCCTGAACGTTACCTCTCTTGACCGCCTCATGAATGGGCGAAGCAAGGTGGTTCCCCAGCTGTGGCTTGGCTCCAAATTCGAGCAGCATGTTGACACACGCTGCACTGCCACTGCAGCAGGCGTTGAACAGTGGGGTGATCCCATCAATGGTGACTGCATTGACCTGGAATGGCAAGATACGCTCAGGATAATCCAATTTAAGAGGAACGCCCTTGCACTGTGCCTCGTGTACACACAGAAATGCACCAGAATGAGACTCTTGTCATGTGGAATTTCAGAAATGATTTTATTTACAACTTTCTGAGTTATATGCTCTGACATAACATATATAACATTCTCCTTTGATGTCTGTACTCTTTCCCAGATAATTAGTACCAGAAGGCAGCGACACTGCCTGCTATTAATGCTCCTCCAGGAGCTGCTAAAAAATGCAATTTTTAAATTATTTTTTGTTATATGGAGAAGTTGAATGTCTTCATAACTATATAGTTTGCTCTGGCCTCAAGGTAGAACACCCTCAGATGAAAATGGCTTTGCTTTTTAAATGAAAATATTTACTTTACGTTTAATACTTTCAACCAAAAACATGTTTCCAGAAAAAGAAATTTTCACAGAAACATAGTCTTAATCCCAAAGAGAAAAAGAGCTTGGAAGAGTCCATATGCACATGTGTCTACACAAGAGAGAAACAATTTCCTTCCCCCACCTCTGACATTCTCCAGTGGGACAGCAGCATCCCCTGGCTTATGCTGTGCACTGTGCTGTAGAACACAGAACTGTAGAATCATAGAATGCACTGATTTGGAAGGGACCCATTAGGATCATCAAGTCCAACTCCTGGCCCTGCACAGGACAAGAGTCACACCGTGTGCCTGTTTATGCTGTGTTTAACTACAAAGCAAGCCCTCAGGGGCAAATCATGCAGCAAATCTGCACGTCTCTAACTGTGGCACACCAAGGAAGAGCAATGGATTATGCAAGCACATGCCAGTTTGTATGGATTTCCACTGTCCCCTGCCTGCCCCCAGTCTCATCAGGCAGATGTGGCTGGAGCTGCTGGAGGCACTGAAGGTCTATCAGCATCACTTCACAACAGGACCAGCAATGCAAGTAGGTTCATAAGCAAGGGTAAGCAAGGAGATAAGTGAAGAAGAAAAACTACTTTCTTGGTTTCCCTCTTCACTGGGCAATGGTTTAACTGGTAAAAGAGGAAAGAATGGTAAGACACCCATTGTGAAGTGAATGATTTCGTATCGTAGGGAAATAAAGCACAGCAAAAAAAGGAGAGCAGCAGAATGGCATATGTTCTTTCAGAAGTTAGAAAACAGCCTGTTTATTTTTGAACAGAGAGTAGCGGGGGAAAACTAAAACTAAAAAACACTGGAGCCATGTATTACACAAAGAATAGGCTGATTTCTTAGGAAAGCAACAGAGAGTTCAGAGATGATTCTCTGAGTTATAAAAAGGCAATGCCATTAATATAGCAAAATCAAGTAAAACTGATGAGAAAGGGGGTTTCCTTTCATCCCTCTAAGGGATTAAAATTTGGCACAGAGTTTAGGAAGTTAACAAATTTGTTTTCTTCTGCAGAGGATAGCTTGATTGCCTGTTGTGGTTTTGCTCATTTTCTTGCCATATAAATTTTATTTGAAACGCAGGTAAAATAAAAATATTCTTACACAAGTCACCCACTCCTTTATCTCCATTTTTAACATGTATTCTACCTCATGTCCAACTGTGGGAATTACCATTTTATTAGCAGATAAAAAGTTTAATTGCTTCAATGACATCTATTTTTATTTACATGAGATTTCCAAACCATCGCACAGAAAACCAGAGGTAATCCCAGAGATCATTACTGGGGGGGGAAAGAGGGATAAGTTACTTTCTTCAAGGTTATTTTCACCTAGCATCTTTCACTCCTTTTCCATCAATCACAACTCTGTTTCACACACAGAAGAAAAACAAAAGAGAATAACGATGTGACACAAAGGGAAGGCAAATCCATCACCCATGGAAACAAAGCACTGTTTTATTTTCCCACATTTCTGTCTGGGATGCTCCTGTACATCTGCATCCTGCCACACAGACAGCCTGTCCAACATCCCCACTGATGCAGGGAGCAGCTGAGCTCCAGGTTCCCTTGTCCCCGCTGGCTTCCCCGGGACTCACCTGGGCCCCGTTCTCCAGCAGCACCTTCGCGCAGGCGACGTGGCCGCCCAGACAGGCCTCGTGCAGAGCTGACACGCGGTCCGTCGTCACCAGGTTCACGTTGAAACCCTGCAACGCAGGGCCAGGGTGTGAGGGGAAAACACAAACCACACAGCTCCCCCAGAGCTGGCATGTGTACAGTCGGACCATAGCCGGAGAGCATCATGGCACTGAGCGCGTGTCCAGGGAAGGTGCTTGGGTTGGATTAGTGCTGTTCAGTGCTTCAGTTCTTGTACCCACAAACCACAGCTGGTGATGGGGTGAAACAGGAAGCAAGGACAAGCTATGCCTTCTATTTCTAGTGTGTTATGATGTATGGTCAGTCACAGGAAAGACATCATGCTTTTTAACAGAGGGGGTTATGGCACCCTTAGAAGTTTAAGTCCAGCACCAGGAGCTACAGCTGGAAGGATTCACCTCCCTGAATAAGGATGCCTCTGGCACAAGTATCAACAGCTCAGCTGGAGCTGGCAGCTCCTTCAGTATGGAGATACCCCTAAGATATGATTTCATCTTGTGCTAAAGCAGCTGTTTCTAGTAGGTCAGATGAATTATGTCCTAGAAGTTTTTTCACTGATTATATGGAGTACCCAGTGTGTTTCCCTCAGAGGTTGTAAATACTTGGTAAACCTATAAGATAGATGAGACAAATCTCACCCACAGATCAATTCCTCTTATTTGAACACTCAAGAAATGTTTTACACTGGAAGAAAAAACAGTGATTTACAAACGTATTATTACAAGTATTTCCCTAAATGACAGTTGCCATATAAATTCCTGCGCAAAGACAAACCAGACAAATTCACATAGGAGAAAACAATTGTCATGTGCGTTTTCCCCAGAATGCAACTAAATGTCCTAATCATTAAGATTTTATATACCACGTATATAAACAGGCCGGGAAGCAGCTCTGTTTTCCGCTTGATGGCATATTTTGAAACACAGTTTGTCTCCACCTGATGTGCTATAGACAGGACAGCTCACAAGATGGCAGCAGTGCACTTTTTGGTATGCAGTACTCATTAGGATGGGTAGAAATGAGTACCTGGGAGCACCTTAACCTGCAAAAAAGTCATCAGTCCTGACGTCATGAGTATTAAAAGCAACCATTGTAATCACTTTAGGCTAGGCATTCTATGATAGAAAAACAATTGTTTTTAGGTCATGTGAAAACATTAGTAATGTAAAAGTTGTTAAAATTTCCCATGCATTACAATAAAACCAGGAGAATAGATAAAACCTCAAAAAATATTGAGATGATTCCATTTTCTAATTGTATAATTGTTTCATACTTAATGATCAGCATATTCTTTTGAGATCAATGTCTTCTAGAGACTCCTAATTCTCAATCATTATTCATATATATATATTCAACACATAAAACTCATTCATTGCAAGTGAAAGAATAAGTATCGGTGTCTTGAGCACAACAGCAGTCCCTTCCATTAGGAAATGGAGAATGACTTATAGATCTTACTATGGCTGTTTGACAAACATTGCTCATGTTAAACCTTGTTTTCAACGTACATGAAAAATCAAACTCTTGTTTCGGTGCTGAAACAGGCATTGGTGAGTTCCTGAGCTCTTTTCAATCTCCAGCAATACATAATCTCCTTATGTCCAGGCATTCCCTACAGAGCCAAAGCCTCACTGCTTTCTCGAAAGCTATAGTCCTTCCGTAGAGACTTCTGAGTGTCCCATATATACTCCAGTATAGTCCAACATTTAATTTTAGGCTAGTAGTGTAACTATATTAGAAGCAATGAGCAATGATTGTGCTGATCCATTAACAGCTTTGTCCTTACATTTATCAAGGTGTGGTAGCTCAGCCCCAATTCAGGCTCTACAGTCATTGCTGCCCTGATCTCTTTTCATCTGCAAGGACCCTCAACTTTCACTCCAAAAATTAAATGCCTTCAGGAGAAGGAGAAAGGGTGGATTAACTAAATGATGTATAACCATAACACTGCATGCTTCTCCAGTGTATAACCATGACCAGTCCATAACCAGGGCATCTAGTGAATTACCACAACCCCGGGTGCTCCACTAATCAGATGGTGTAAGGTCAGCATAAAGGGGGTCAGAAAACCATCAAATCCCTCAGTGAATAAACCCTCTTTTTTTTTTTATCCCTAACTTCCACCACTTCCTTTTCCATAAAAATATACTGTCTGTAAACAGAAACATCTTTTAGTTGCAGCTCAATATATGTCTGGAGTGGAAGCTTTCACATTGGCAGCTCCACTCCTTGAGGATGTTCTCCAGTCGAGTTGTGGCCTTACTGGTAAAAATTATTTACCTTGACTATAAAAAGTCTGATGGCCAAGTCATAGAGCTTTACACTCAGGGAATTAATTTCCCTGCAGTTGTCTTGTGGGGGAAAGGGGGAGAGGGATGACACTTGCCCATTCATGCTAGATGAGGACACTGAGTTTAATCAAAGGTGGTAAGGAAGACAGTTGGCAAAGCATGAAGAATCATAACCTATCCCTTTTCATATCCATCTTCTTGTCCTTTCTAGTGTAATCTTTCCTCCTCTTTTTGTTCTGGTTCCATTTGGGGCAGAGATTTTCAGGCTGACAGCTCTCCCTTTATATAAAGCAATATGCACTTTTATAGCCTTCTACTGTTGTTTTTTTATAGTCCCTATATATTTATTGTCGAGCCCAGTTTGATGGTGTATCATCGAGAAAGAGCACAAGGATCATTGTTTATCATATAGAAAGCTACAAGCTGTAATAGAATTTGTCCTGGGCTTGTCCCCAGCATCTTAACTAAGCAAACTAATACATGCCCAAAAGCATTTGTGCTGATATATTATTCATACAGCCATATTTATTATGCCCTGATGCAGTCTATTACCAGCTCACAGATGCATATCATGCGAAACCACCCTGCTTCCCAATCTTTTCTTTACCTGTGGGCTTTTACCTGTGCAATCAAGGTTTTCAAAGAGAGGAGGCGTCCCTGGAAGGCAGCGTCGTGAAGAGGGGATCGGTCTGCCCAGCTGCCTGAAACAGCAAAGGCATGGAAGCTAACTCAGGTGAGCAGCAAAGGCAGATCCCAGGAGGACAGGGGAAACACAGCCTCGTGTAAATGCAGATCAGGACTGAAATCAATGTGGGGTCAGTGGTGAAACTGTTTGATAAATTGATTTCAGCAGAGCAGCTGAGGGCTCAGCAATCCTGAGAAAGCTGGCTGCTCATTAAGGGACCTAAACAAAAGCTTCTTGGCAGAACTTTTAATAGAACAGCTAAAAACATGCTTCAGCAAAGATCACAAGTTTAGTGCTGCTGGGTCTCATAGAGAGACTTTTGAGACCTGCAGTTCTCCTATTTAAAACCATATCAGTCTCCTCCTTTCCCAGGGAGCTTATGACACAAATTGCATCTCAGCTTCCCTGGCACTTAGTTAAGAGATGCATAGCAGGGAGACATGGGGATGACTTGTCCATCAAATGAATTCTGGCATGTCCCTGCGAGTTTTTTTTCCTGAACTGACAATTTCATAAATAACATTCTCCATCTCAGGATACCAGGTAATATATTTCATCATCCTCTTCACTGAAAGATTTTAGAAAACACATAGAAAAACAAGTTCTGCCTGAGGTTTTACTTCTCTTCTTTAATAATGTTGAGATGTTGAACTGTTTGGACTCCTTCACATAGTCTTGCTTGCCCTTTTTCTTATCTTAATCTGTTTATGTGCCAAGAAAAAAAATTATCATAGCTGCTACTTACAGGCATATACAATCACCCCAGGTTAAATCCCTGCCACTCAAGTAGAGAGAAAAATTTCTTGTTCCATATTAAAATTTATAACCATACCACAACACAGTGGGTAGTAAGTATTTCTCCAAAGGCCAGCTGCATTTGCAGTGCCACAGGACAGAAGCAACAACAGTGTTTGCATTCATGCTCTGTTGTACAGCAACCCCATGGGCACTTATTTGAAACCCTTGTCCTGTTTAATTTTTTCAGCTACACTACATACCAGAGAGAATGGAAAGGGTGATTTATCTCCATTTCAAATGATACCCAAGGCAGGGAGAAATCAATGAGAGGCACAGACATATCCACGGGGACTTGAGGTCAAGGACACAGCAGAGGTTTCACTCTTGGCCAAGGGAGTTTCCTTTTGTGTACCCAAGAGCCAGGATGCACTTGAGTTCACGGGGTTATGCTTTTAACTATAATTCTTACTTTTATTCCCATTTATTTAGGGAGCTGTTCCTGGGCTTCTAAGGCAGGAAGCTGGAATGGAAAGACCAGCTGGCACAATATATGACAAGGCTCTGAATGACCAGGTAGAACGCAGCAGTCAAAATGACAGGAAAAAGAATCAAGAAGGTCGAGAGAAAAACATCTTCCTGAAAGTATACAAAATACCCCATACCCCTCATCATGCTGGTGACGGAAATAGGCAAGCTCAATTCAAAAAATCAAAAGATATCACAAATGCCAAAGCCCAGAGCCCTTATACAGCAGGAAGATTCAGAAGTAACACAGACAACAGAGCTACTGTGCCTTATTTAACCTTTTAAGCATGAAATGTAACACATGCGAGTGCATGTTACCACATGCATTTCCAATGCACACACGTCCCTCACCATGACAACACACTATGACAATCACTGCACAGTTCCATGCCAGCCACCACAACCTACCTCCCTGAAATGTGTGGCAAATATAGTTCCCATATGGGGTACATCTTCCCTTCACAGCTGTGAGCGACATGACTGAAAGCACTCTCCTTTTAAATGTCTATGGATAAATCAAGCAGTCCTGCTGCGGCTCTGCTACTTCACTGCAAGGAGAAATGCTGCAAAGTTCTGACTGTAATACAATATAGTGCCCCAGCAACAGCATCACATGATCTTGCATTTTGTAAGATTATCCTTAGTGGCTCTTTGCAAATGGCAACTTGCAATAAAAGTATGTTATGGCCTGCTGAATTTGAAGGCACCTCAATAAGAACCTGCATTAAGGAAAAACTGCTGTTTGCCACATGTCTGACTATGATTGCATAACGGTGCTTGGAAAAAAATGACAGTAATAAATAATAGGAATTATATTCTGAAGAATAAAAAACAAATTAACAGCCAAGACACGCCTGTATATACACAGGCTTCATAAAGGCTTTGTAAAAAAATGCTTGGCTGCAGTGTTTCTCCTGGCCAGATCTTAATCTCTCTGCTTTGGGTGGCCATCTCGCACCACCCATTTTCTGTTCCCCTTCATGTGCCTGTTCCTGATGGCACAATCCATCATGAGGCAAGTGCCCAACAAATGAGTCACATAAAAATGTGTGATGTCACAATGATAGGAATCTTCAACTAGAAAAATAAGTTCTCATTAGCATTACATTTAAAATACTGTATCATTTTAATTAGTGGAATTAACAGGCATGCAAACACATGTCTGCTAATTACTATGGCAGTGATGTGAAGGAGTAAAATAACTTGGAAAAAACCAAAACCATGACCTACTAAATAACCTACAAAATACAATATATTCATGTGCCATATATTTTTCAGAACAATTTTACCTGCATTCATTTTTATCATCTGATTTAAAAAAACAAGGATTCTTGGCTTGGATTCATAAAGTCATTAGTTATATCCTCCTAGCATCTCCTTTCAAAAAATCAATGTGATAAAACTTTTCCCTAAATATTCTCTGGCAGTAAAGCTGGATATTTAGTAAAACCATCTGTAACCACTGCTAAAGAATGCTTTGCTTCCGAGAACAATCTTTTTATTTACCATAGTGCCTTGAGCAAATGTTGTTCTCATTCTAGCTGGAGTCTCATATTTTGCACACCTAAATCATGCCAACACATACTGACACTGCAAAGACCCCAGAAATGTAGGGCACTTCAGGTTAAAACATTCACACATGCATTTAGCAACAAATTCCTCATTTCCTGGCAACTCACTGATTTAAATCCTCAAGTTACAAAAATGTAGCAAATATACATTTAAATGTTAGAGAGTCCATATTTTTACTTTACCTGGGACTATTCCATAGATCTCTTCTGCTATCCTGGCAGCCTCTTTTCTGTTGCCTTTAACAATATAGAAATGGGTCAGCAAAGCCAAGGAAATCTTAATTAAAAGCTTGAAGCAAAACAGAGCAAAAATGGCAAAATAAATGTTAGTGAAAGCATGGAGTATAGAACTGCCCTCCATTTTGGTTTGCTCTTTGAATACTTTCTCAGGTTGGCTAAGTGGCACTGCACTATTCTTGGTATCGTATGTCATCTATTTTAAACCCTTCAGGACCTGCTGTTCCTCACTTACCAAAAATACATTCTGGTTTTATTTGGTAGAGGCTATTTGATACTAAATAACAATACTAAAGATAAGATACTTTGAACATCTCTGCATACAAGAAAAAAACAGAAACACCTTTCCAAACCCGCATAAATTAGCATAAATTTACAGAGCATCTGCTCTCCATACCACCTGAAAGCCTGAACATCCACCTTAGATTAATTCTTTGATGCAGCAGTTCCATTTAAAAGACTGCATAGGTAAAGTTGCAGAAATTATTCAGAAATTCTGCAAAACAAATGCTTTTCTGTGTTTCCCATCTTGATAACAGGCCTTGCTGGTATTCAGATACAGAACAAAGGCAAACATGTCAAAGAAAAGCACTATCATGAAATAATTTGAAATAAACCCACATATTTCCAAAGCCAGGGCTAAGAAGTCGAAGTTATTCTTGGAGGAGAAAAATACATTGAAATTGTGTGATAAGAAACACATGATAACATACTAGTATTTTCCATCACTCAGAGATAAAGAATGGTGTCCACTGGTATCTCCTGCAAACAGAATCTTACTGTTCTGAAAAAAATAGAAACATTTTTACATTATCCATCACTGATTCAAAGGTTTAATATTTGAAATCAAAGAAGATGCACCCTTTAACAGCCCTTTTTACTTTCTGAAGGCACATGGCTTCCACAGAGAAGAAAGTATTTTTTCTGCATGTAATTAATTCAATCTATGTAGAATACCCACCTCTTTTTCTTTTAAACTTTTACTGATTCCTACTATCCTACATACACGAAAGGAGATTTATTTCTTTTGATAAATCCCCTCCTTGCCCAGGTACTCTTACTCTTCAATTTATACACCTGTCAAAGAAAAGAGCAGGATGACTCTCCTCTCTTAGGGATCCCAAAGAGATAGTGGATATGCAGAAGGAAATTTTACAGTGAATTATTTCTCTGGACACTTTAGAGGTAACTTCTTTTGGTTTGTAGCAATACAGCTGGCTTAGTACCTTAGTGGAATTCCAGTAATACCAAAGAGCTCTCCAGGTGCTCTAAAAGACCATGAGGAAGTTTGACCACTTGGAAGCAGTCACAGGAACATGACTCTTCCAGAAGCTCTATTTGTGTAGCAGCAAAATCATCCTCCTGGCTTCAGAACAAGATAACTAAAGATTTTTAGTTAAATACTGCAATGAGTCATTTGAGAAAAACTTGTGTAATCTCTTAGTCTGTTCTTAGCATACAAGAGCACTAGGAAAATTACTGTGGTGAATTAAAAAGAAAATCATCAGTGGGAAGATGGCTGAACAGCACATGGAAACAATATTGGTGAAGGTGGTAGTCAGGTAACCATTGCAAGATCAGGAGTGACCACTCGGAAACGTGTGGTATTTTTTAAATGGAAGAGAGGTGAGCAACATAATGTAGGCATGAGAACAGGTAGAACACAAGAGAACAGCAATGACAGTGCAGAGACAGGATTCTCATAGTTCCTCCCTCTCTCTTCGGAGAATGAGGTGGATTATAAAACTCCATTGAGACTTGAGTGAACAAGTCAGCCCTCCATAGATAAAACACACCTCACTGAGAACTTCTGCAAGATGCCCAAACTACTCCATGAACCACTCTTGCTTACAACTAGGATTAGTAAATTGTTAAATCAAAATATCCAGAAAATGTGTTAATCCTTCAATAAAATTGTCATGAGAAAGTGGACAAATAGAAGTAGTTTAGCTAGATCTTCCAAAGAACTGGAAATAAAACATTTATATATCCTTAGTTTACAAAAGTACAAGGAATAAGAAAAAAAGATGAGGCAATCCAGCTTAGAAGACAACTCATTTTCATTTTGGTTGACCATAACTTTATCTGACAGGGAAAAATGTCAGATATGACCTGAAGAATTTGGCAAGAAAATAAAAATTGGAGGGATCTTCATCTCAAAGAAATTAAAAAAGGTTTTGGTCTATTCTTATGCTAGGCAATCTCTGAATTACAGCACTGTATTTCTAACTTATATCATCAAGAGCCTGAACATCAAATGTATTCAAAATAAAACAACTGGGGAAAAAGATGAGACAGATACAGCCTGTCTTGAACAGAAGAGATCAGAACAAAGGCATCTGTACAGAGAGCTATTTGTTTTCTATCAGTTTGGTCTAATAATTGACACTATTTCCCATACAAGCCTTGCCTCATTTGAATCCCTAGGTCAACACACAACACTCCTGCTTTTGAAAAGGGATGTATACAGTGACTCACTGGTTGCTCTCAAGCCAATGTGGGTTCATCTCACCTATCTGCCACCCACCATACCACGTAAGGTGTGGTTATTAAAACTCCTGCTGCTGCCTGGACAGCAAGGCAGCAAATTCCAGCAGGCAAGTAATTTCCCCCATCTGCCTCCAACACCTGTGTTGGCCAGGAATGCATCAGTACCTCCAGCCTAAACAAGGACCTTAAAGAACTAGCATTTTCTAGACAACCATTTATGCACAGTTAAAGGTTGACGAATCCCTCACAAATATCATTGTATTATGACAGTGTTGAAGCAAGTCAGAACCTGAAAATACCCAATCTACCTGCTAGGTTTACAAGAAAAATGCATAATTTTGGTAAAACTGTAAATTCAGATGCATAACCATATCCTGCCTTTAGTTTTGTTCCCTTAAAAAATATCCACCTTTTATCTATGTCAATGCTCAAGTAATTAGGAAAAACTACGGAAGTCAACATACTATGCATGTCATGATGCACAGCAAATATCATGAGAGTAGTTTAATGACAGCAACTCAAACACTAAAAATATCTAAATATTTTTTAATTCAAACACACCCATAAAACCATTTTGAGATTGATTATTCTTGTATCTATTTATACAAAGTCTGTATTTTACTGAAGCATCAGAAAGATCTACTTTTACAATTATTTTTTAAAAGCCTACACATATATGAAAAAATGGGACTAGTGAAGAGAAATAAATATCAAAAGGGAAAAAAAATGTTTATTTCAAAAGATGCAGATCTGTGCATATCCACTAAAATGCAATCTGAAAGACTAATCTTACATTCATACTTAACTAGAGGCTGGTTCTGGTTTAACATACAATTTTCAATTATCAACACACTGTCCACACCTTAATTCACAGTGTCTACATATAATGTATTGGAAACACCATTTCTCCTTGTGCCTGGGGGATGGAATTTCATTGTAGATTTTGGAGGACCCTCTATACAGGTGGTTTCTGGGTGTTCCCTCCACCTACATGCCAGATGCTCTGCTCTGTGCAAGACATTACTTAATATCACTCTGTCTTTGGTAACATCTCCCTGTTATTTCAAAATGATCACGTTACCTACAAGCACAGCTGAAACATTTTAGATTTGTTTTTAGTTATTTTATAAATTTCTAACTACACTCATTATCCCAGTTACTTTTTTAGTGCTGTGATTATTTTATTTAACTTTTTCCATGTCACCCACTGATTTTTTTAAAACTAAAAATGGTTCAGAGACATCACCCCTTACTCTACTGCACAAGGCCAGTAAGTGAATCATTCCTGCAGAGAGCTCTGCGTAATACAAGCGGTGTTAATTGAGAAACAGCATATTTGTGGTCAAAACAGTTATGGATTAAGTTTTTATGGCAGCTTGTACAGAATGTTTTTAAATAATCCTCTTTTTATAAGAACTCCAACCACCAGTGATGGGAAGCAGCAACACGGTGTGTATTCCATTCCTTGTATGTTCCCACATATTAATGAAATGTATGCACTCTTTATGGAGAGGTTAATAAACTTCTAGATAAACTTTACATTGGGCTTGTAAACAAGACTATAACAAGGTTTTATTATGTTATTCCCAAGTACACAATGTCCCACAAAACAAAAAGGTATTTTGAATAGGTTTTGACAATCCCTTTGTGTTCGTAGATGTTGCAGGAAAACAAAAAGAAATAAACCAGAATCAGCAAAATATTACAAATATATATATAACATTTCCCTGGAGTGATAATTAGTATTTTCAAGAAGTTGTTAGAAACTTGAATGTTTGGGAAAAAAAAAAAACAACAAACCAACACCAAGAGTGACTTAGAAAAGTAAAATATTAGCTTAATTCCACCCATTTATCCTTGATCCATATGGCACCATTTTAGTTGACCTCCATTTTTAATGTAGAGCTCGAAAAATTCAAATTGTGATACAACACACTGTATGTTACATATCAAAGGCTAAAAATTCTCATGAAAGAAAATAGATTTTATATATGGCATTTATTTTAAATTACCTGTGTTCCATGAAAATATGTTCAGTGATATTATGACTGTGGAATTACATCTCTACCCAAACAAGATAAAGTTGTGTTTTAAATACTACCCTTCTAGGGTTTGGAAACAGTATTTTCATATTGCACAGTGTTAATATTAATACAGAGTCTTACAGTGCACAATACTCAAGAGTCATAAAATTTAGTCATCAGTGATGCTTGGAAAATAAATGAACCCAGTGCATTAGACAAGGGGGAATTTTAGAGGTGGTTAACAGAAATGAGATGAATGCCTTCTCTCACACACTGGTACGCTGTGCTGCCTCTTGTCCCTGGTATACAGTGCTCAGGAATCCCAAAAATTGCAAGGAGACACATTTTTTTTACCTCTCCATAAAAAGCACCCACTTAAGGAATACCTTGCACTTCAGGGTTACCTTCGTAAGACTCCTAAGATTTCACTTGCAGAACCTGACAGACGGTGTCTCAGATGTTGTGTAGGTGAAATCACACACACTGAACACTGTCCCTCCCAGGGATGGACGGAAATGCCACTTTGGTCTTAAGTAAGGGGAAGGAAAAAGAGAAAAGGGGAGAACAAAACAAAACGGTGGGAGGTGAGAGAGAGTGACCAAGCACAATGGTGCTTGTTAAGCCCTTCATAGATTTCTCTCTCTCTCACACATTACTTCACACTTTGGCACAGTCTGCTGGAAGAGTTTTCAGGCCTGAGATGTTTCTGAAGGCTGTATTATCTTTAAATAATACTATTTCTTCACCTATGTACTGAAAAAACCTGCTATAAGCTTTACATCACTTTCACACACATAAGTGAAGAAAATAAATTTAGCACCTCTGAAAATATCGAAAAATCATTATGGAATTTTCATTTAGCAACAGGAGGATCAAATCTGACTAGGGAAGAACTTCAAAATAATAATTCTGTACAGGTAAAACACTGTCACTGGGACACGACTACTAGAAATGTGTCTGAAATTTACATGGTAATGGACTTTATGACTAATTTTAATTTCAAGTGACATTTTCATCTGAGGAGAGAAAAACTGTGTTTTGTTGGGTTTGAAGTTATTTTGAAAGAAGTCTTACAATCAAGATCACAGTAAATATCACAGATTAGCAAGGACTACTGCAAGCTAATAATGTTTGTGTTTTGCTTTCCCAAATACCACCAAAATTTAAGTCACTTTCTGCAATATTCACAAAAATCTTGTGGTTTTCTTCCAAAGGCTTTTAACACATACAAAAACCCATGTTTTCCTCCCAGCTTTAAGTGCAAAGAGATGTCTATAAATTTGCATGAATTTGAAACTAAAAACAGCATCCTAAATTGAGGTAGCACATTTAACCAAGTTTCTTTCCAAGAACTTCAGAAAGAAATTGTAAGAGTAAGGTCTCTGTCAGCAAGAATTAAAACCTTTAGTGACTGATGCATTCTTCCCTCTCCAATTGAGCATTTTAGGAGCTTGGAAGTTCTTAACTCTTCTTTTTTTTCCCCGAAAAATACTGTTTAGTCCATGCACCTTTAGGTCCTGTGGCATCTATTGCAACATCAATAATGGAATCTGGAGTCATCCACCTCAGAAACGCCAAGAGAAGGAAGTTCAGAACAGCAAAAAAAGCAAAAATACACCCAGTCACTGGGCCACAGTGAGACATTAGTCTGTCAAGTCGCTCATCCATTGGTAAAACCACTTCATCTGCAACCCTGTCATACACCTACATGGGGAGGAGACAGAAAATAAGATCTTAAAACAATGTTGCTTCTACCTCAAAAAAACAGATACTACTTTGCTGTCACTGTGCAAAATAAATTATCTATTCCTAACTACTAGAAGGGACAAAATACTTCAAAAATACTTCAGTGCTGATTTGAGTCCTATTCTTAAATAAATTTCATCTCTTTATATAAGGAGAAATAGGAAAAGAACTATTTTTGACAGTCTTCAAGAGTATTTCATTAAATAGGAAGGCTGCATAATTTGTCTCCCATGTATACAGAAAGGGTTGGGTTTTTTAGTTAATTGAATGGGTTCTAATCTCATTTTCACATCAGTCATAGGAAGAGCCTGAACAAGCAATTACTAGATTTTAAACACAAAAATGGATGAACTCATAGATGAGTTGGCAAAATTCTAAATCTCTGTGTTTGAACAATGAAGCAAATCATAACAGGCTACTGATCTTTGTTTAAAAAACACTAGTAATTTTTAGCACAATTAGAATTCATTTACTGTGCAAAGCACATACATGCTACTAGTGACTTAATATACATATTAACCACAACCAAGCAGCTACAAACCCCCTACCAGCAACTCAAAAACAGCTTAAAGGACACAGAGTTCTTTCGCTTGAGAACGTTACAGACTTCATCCTACAGGTAACTTAACAATGAGCTAACAACTGTATTGTGTACAATATGAGTTCCATGCATACTTCTTCCAATTACATGAACATTTTCCCTCACAAGAGTTTTGGTGGGGTTTTTTGAAGAATGGGCTACATAAAGGAAACTGAAATCTAGGCTAACTCCTATAAAACCTTTGCAATTCAAATATTGCTTGCAGTTACAAAATCATAAAATGAATTGTTCTGATGGCACTTGAAAATGATAAACTGGTTGTACATGATACTTCAAGGTGGCTTACAAGAGATATATATAAGTGCACTACAGTGTAAGAGGCATGTGGTTCATCTGCTCTCTCCTTCCTGAAACACAAGAGCTGAAGTCAGAAGTGACACATCCCCACAGGTTTTAGTAACATTACTGCAGTTACCATTCTTCACTAACAGCAGAAGTTTTATGCTGAAGTGCAGTTCTAATTCTGAAATACTATTTAAAAACTATGAAAATTAATTTTCATTACAACCACAGCTTATGTAAATTCAGCTATAGTTCAGCCTTCTGGCATTAAATTCCCTCATAATTTTAAACCCCTTGTTAGCACATGGCAGACAAAACTTAGTCATAACCTGTCTTTACATTTTCATACATCTTACACAGTATGTTTGCCAGTTATCTCAGAAAAGTTACTTCATGTGAAGACTTGAATAAATACATGAGTAGAAATCTAACTAAAGAACTAGGCTGTTCTTCACAATATTTGTCAACATGTATGGCATATTAAAAAATACAAACAGAAAAAAACCCACGTATCTAGGGAAGTATTTGGGGAAAACAAAAAGCATCTTCTGAACCTTTTAAAACCATGTATGTTTGATAAGAAACATGTTGAAAAATTACACTGGAAGATTACACAGAGAATGTACATAGTAATATTTCAAAGCAGCAGCTCTTTCAGAAATGTATTTCATGAGAATTTAAAAGAAGTGGTTATACGTACTTTCTCAGTTCTCTCTGCAACGTTCCTCCACGTATAAAATGTCTTTACTTTATTATGAACAGTTTCTGGAGATGGAAGTGTTCCTGATCTGAGTTGAGCAATAGCTTTTTCTAATCCATCACACAAAGATTTCACGGAGGGCTCACATAAAATAATGAGATTTTCTGGAAGCACCTCAGGAATCCCGCCAACTCTCGTACTCACCACCTTGGAAACAAACAAAAGAAACAGTACATATGCAGCACAGCAATAAGATTGTGTGGTGACACTGCTGTTACAGTGTTTAGATGCAGCACTCGAGAAGGAAAATACCATGCTTTGGGAATTTGACCTGTACATGAACTACAAGTGGAGGCCCCAGAAAGACCTGGCATAGCAGATTCCAGAGCGATCCTTTCGTGGCACGATAAATCAGAACACTTGGTCTAATGAGTGCTTACGAGACATCTTTCCTAAAGGTGTTTGTAACAGTGCAAAACTAAATCTGTGTAACCAGGTTTTGGACTCTTCCTCCAAAGCCCCTCATAAAAAATGTAACCTCTATTTGGAGAGGACAATTTTACCACATGCACTTTCAGTCTATGCTTTCTAGGCTACTGAACATTTACAAGAATTCATTTATTAGTTCAGTAATTTTAATCTGAATTATTATTTTTAGAAGGAAATCAGAAATTACTAAGACTCACATTGTGCAATCATCAGGCAACAATAAGAAATTGCAGAACTTCCTCATCTCTAAAGAGGAAAACAGATGACAAGGGAATAACTACCACAACTAGGTTGTAACTGCTGTCAAAAGTTACTGAAGTAAAGAAAAAAATAAAGTCACTCACATTTTCTATACTTCCTGTAAATCAGATGCTCATATCAGTCTGTCTTTTTAATGAAGTTTCTTCATATTTTAATGTGAAAATCTTTATGGCTATTGATTCGACTTCTTTTGAGTTGTCAATCTGAGTTGTAAATTCACCAGAAAGGGCTTTACTGTTCTCTCTCTCTCCAACTCTTCTCTTGAATCCCTACATGGTCAGGCAATTTTTCTACAGCTCCTCTCAAAGCAGTGTCAAAGTAAATGTTTGTGAACATGAACCATCCCAAAACTCTGTAAAGGAGTACATACAAAATAGCATTTTGGAGAGGCAGTCTGGCTAGTTCAGAGAACTGAGAGCAGACCTAAGTGTTATTCCCAACTCTGCACAAATTTCTTCTTGGAGCTTAAGCAGTTTCAATTAACCCTCCTGTCTCAGCTTCCAGGTGATCTGTAAATGGGGATAATATTTGCCTACCTTTGCAAAGACAAAGCCTCAAATGAAACCAAATGTTGCAAGCACATATTATTTGACTGTATCTTTGTTTAAAATTGATAAATGCTCTCTAGATGGAGATTTTTTTTTTACCTGTAAACCACAGCTTGCTGCTTCCACAATAGCCATACAAAAGGCCTCAGTAAGGGAAGTGTTGAGAAAAATGTGTCCCTGGACCAGCACATTTCTAACATCCTGGTGTTCCAAGGCTCCAAGAAGACGCACCCTGCATATAAGAGGAAAACAAACAAGAATAACAGAGATAAACACTAAATTTGGACTGTAATAGTGCTGTACAGTGTTACACATATTCTGAAAAAGGTACCAATGGTTCACGCTTGTACAGTGAGAGAATGAACACAGTCACCTTGGTTCCGTTTTCTCTAAATTTTTCCAGCAATGGAAAAATAGAAGACTCTACTTTTTATTGTCACACTGAAAGAAACTTCTGAATATAAAGCTGAGGGGAGAAGTTGCTGTTTTAATGAAAACTGCCTTCAAAACATTGCTACTGAGCTTTCTAGTTCTGCAAGAGAAAATGGTTTCATTCAGTTAATAACTAAGATTTGTCAAAGGCATTATTTGAATTTTCAGTGAGGTCTGATCAATCAGAGTCTGAGGGGGCAAAAGTATTTATGATAAAAATGACAGGTTCTGGTCATTGCAAGAGATACCAGAAAACAGCAAAGCGTAAAAGGAGAATGATACTAAAAAATAATTTTATCAGGGGAATCACTGACTGAACTACAAAACAGGCAAAGAAAATAAACAGAAAAGAAAATAAAAAAGTAAGAACATAAAACTGGCTTTGATCATGAAAACCCCTCAAAAATGCATAAATGCGTATGTATCACGGAAACATTTTGGTAACACGGTACATGTTTGTAATACCACAAAAACATTAGATAAGCACTATGCCAAGGGTTTCATAGTGAAATAAAATAAATTATTAGCAGCAACCATCACAACAGCAGTGACATAAATGAGCTAACAGCTTATGCCACACAGTAATATGTGATCCAAGCATCATGGCTGCAGAGAAGAATATGACAAATTCATATCTAAATCAACTTTTCTATGACTTGAGTGAAGGCTCATTCAGGGTCTGTTTTTATTAATCAACTTGCAGGATCACAGACAAACTCTCAAAAATCTTCAGTGAGTGTCTGGTCTATTTGCTTTGCCTTCAATAAATCTCATCTTCTCCAGCCTCAAATTTTGAGGTTTTTTGGGGGGAGAGGGTAGGCAGTTCCCCACCCACGAAGTACATTGAGAGGTCACAGACATTCACAAAACAAACCTGTCATGGAGCTGGTATCTTTCCCGGACTTCTTCCAGTATGATTCGTTTTGGTCCTTCTCCTCCAACTAAGAAATGTAACTCCGGATATTTCTGACAGAGCTCAGGAATTATACCACTAAGCAAATCAATACCTAAGAGTACAAAATTTAGGGCAAGCAGTTATTGCACTTGATTTCAAAACTTGTCATGATGTATCCCACTGCTATAACTCTATCCAAGAGTAGCGGAAAAAAAGTCTCTTGAAGACAGTTACACTGTTATATATAAAATTATGAAAAAAGCCCACAATTTTTGATCTGATAAGAGACTAATATGGAAAAAATCACTTAAGTTGCTGTCATTTCATTAAATAAAAAATATTAAAACACTTCTAACAGAATAGATAGATTAGGGCCTAAAACATAGGTCCAACATAAGCCAAACCTTCCATTTCATAAATGGCAGTAATTTATAAATTTTCAGTATCTTCAATACCATAGAAGACACAAACCTCTGAACCAACACGTGCAAAACAAAATGTACAGTTCTTCTCCTTGAGTGCACAGACACAAAAGCTCCGAACTGACACCTCACCACTCCCATTGAAAATTCCATCCATACCACAGACACAATGTAAGTGGTACCTAACCAAGACCTTCCTAAAGAAAAAACAACAATCAAAATAAACTTACATTTTACCCCCCCATTACCTTTTCTGTAAACAAGTCTGCTGACAACAACAATGGTTACTGTACTGTCATCCCTCCTTGACGGGTCTGGAGTGAAGTCGGTGGGATCGACAGCGTTGGGGATGACAGAGACTATCCGAGGGTCCAGAGCCGCCCGCAGCACCGTGTTCTCCTTACTCGTGTAGGACACGCAGATGATGTGGTTGGTGTCACACAGGGACACCGTCAGCAGCTTATTGGTCAGCACCGAGCTGACATCTGCGAACCCGAAGAGGGAGTGGTCCGTGAAGACGGTGCGCAGCCCCATGGTCTTGGCGTGGAACAGCGCGTCGTGGGCCATGGCGGAGAAGGAGCTGTGGGCGTGCACGATGGTCACTCTCTCCCGCACGAAGATGTACCTGAGCAAGGGCAGGCTGTGGAACAGCGTGGTGGCCGTGGACTGGTTGTACATCACCTTCAGGGGCAGGTAGTAGACTTTGAGCCCGCTGGTGAGATAGCGGACGCCCTTCCTGTGGCCGTAGGCGTGGGTGACCACCAGGACCTTGTGGCCGCGCTCGATGAGGCACTGCGACAGCTGGTACACGTGGCTCTCCACGCCCCCCATGTTGGGGTAGAAGAAGTCCGACACCATGCACACGCTGTGCGCCGCGGGGCCTCTGCCCGCCGTCCCGGGCCCGCTCCTGCCGGGGGAAGGAACCACAAGGTGCCATCACTCGCCGGCGGCCGCTCCCGACGACCCCCGGCCCCCGCACCGCCGGCGGCGCCGCCGGGCCCGGCCGCGAGTCCCGCGCAGGCCGCACGCACCGGGGGGGCGGCGCCGCGGCCCCTCGAGGAGTCCGGTCACCCCGGCGGCCGGCGCGGGGAGCGCGGGAGCGGTGAGGGCGGGGGGACCGCGCACGTACCTGCCGGCGGCGGGCGCTCCCTGCGCGCTGCCCGGCGCCATGTCGCCATTGCCCGGTCACCGCGGCAACCGCGCGCGCCCTCACGGAGCCGCGCCGCAGCCAATCGCCGCCCTGCGCTGCGTCACGCGGGAAACGGAGCGCCAATCGGGGAGAGCGCACGTGCCGGGGGCGGGGGCGGCGCGCGTCAGTCCCGGAGTGCCGGGATCCCGCCCTGCTGGCGCCGCCCTGCACGGCTGTGGTCATAAAAGGCTGGTCCGGGGAGAGGGGAAAAAGTGAGTGTGCTGTAAAGGGGTGGAATTGCCTCACAATTCCAGTGGCTTTGCCCTGCCCTCAGTGGAGGAGCTCTTCTGATGTGCTTTTGTTTGGCTCAATCGCGGCTGGAGCTCCAGAAGCGTTCTAGATTCTTCTGCCACAGGTGCTGGAAGCTTGCTGTCTCTGAATAAACAAATATGATTTTTACAGGCGGCCCAGCAGCTTAAATGCTGGGAAAGCATCTGAGTTGTGTGACCTGTGCTCTGACACCCTGGGCTGGCATCGCTTGGCTGTGTATTCCCGGTCTTCTCGAGGAGCTTTTCCATTAGCCTTTTGCAGCTCCAGCACCGGCCTGACTGCTGCTGACTGCCAGAAAGGGTGTTACCTCACCAGGCTGGGGTTGTTCATGTCTCTCCTGTATGCTCCCAAAATTATGTTTGGCAGCTCCTTCCTCTTGCCAAGATTTCTGATACAAATTTTGTCAGATTCAGTTCTGTCATCACTCCTATGCAAATATATGTGTCATGAGTGACAGAAAAAGCTGATGCAGGCTGGAGTGCTGGCTGGATTCCTAGTTAGATTGAAACTTGGACAGATGTGATTTGGAGGCATTGATCCCACAAAGAACCAAGGAGGAAATCAGGCACTTCATTCTAGGGACTGAAAGACATGAAAGACGCTCTTGTGTTGAATAAGAAAAACATTGCTTGTTGTTTGAATTTTTCTCAAGTGTTCAGAAAGGTGGGACCAGTATTGGCAAGTCTTATTTCATCATCGAGTGCTGCTCTGGCGTGGCAAGAACCTGAATTTCAGGATGAGAAGCTGAGTGTGAGGCCAGAAGAAGGGCAGCTTCTCACCACCAGCAGCAAGGAGTGAAAGAAGAAGAGACTGAGAAGCAAGGGGCCTTAGGGATCCTAGTTCTTAGAAGAAACTGTGTCCTGAGTGTAAAGCAGTGGCCTTAAATTACATCTATGAAGAAAACACCAAAAATATCATCAAAGTAGTGTCAGGAGAAGGCAGTTCTCAGCTGCAGCACCCCATAATGTAAGCCCTGGTAAATGATGGTGGTGACCTCCCTTGCTGTCAGGCTGCCTGAATAATCAAGCTCTACCAGTCACCAATTTTAGATGTCAGAAAAACAATGCTTATGGTTTTAACTATTAGGTAAATGTTGGGGTTTTTTTAGACTACTTTTTGTGCACTCTCTAAAGAAGATGTAATTTTTGGTATGCAAGCTTAAAAATCCAAAGAGAAATCATAAATGGTATATGACAAAGCAGCCCCTTTCTTCAGTGAAAAAAGAGGGATTTGATTTGTTCCATAAGCTGATGCTGACCCACTACTGTGCAAAGCCAGAATGCTGTCAATGACCTACAAAATCTGCAATAGGACAGGTCCACTTAATCTTATAAATCTCCTTTTATGCCACAACAGTTGTAATTTTTCATCCCTCCATATTTATCTGAACTTTGGAGGGGACTTGGCAGTTTCCCAGCAGCTGGCCATAGGCTCCAAATGTCTTTCCGAAGGAGATCAGTAAAAGTATTGTGGCCAAGCCTTCATGCCTTTGGCCTAGCATGTTGACTCTGGTGGTCTGGCACCTGTGTCCTTCATTAAACATGTCCATTTGTGCTTACTGTGATACCTGTCAGTGGTCCAATCCGTCCCCCTATATCAGCAGCCTTCTCTGGTTGTCTTGTTCAAGGGACCTTGAAAAGTTGGTCTACCAAGGAGCCTAGGAGAAACCTTAATGGAAAGGAATATTTTCCACTGCAAAGCTGGCAAAGGTGCTGCTAAATTTTCTCTCCATGGCTGGTTCACAAAGATGGGGTAGCACCGCTGTCTGTGGTGTTGTGTTGATTAGTAAGAAAATTATCACAGATCCTGGACAGATCCAGAGTCTGTCCTGCCCTGATCTGAGGTGGAGCTGATATCAAAGGGACCAACAGCTGAAGAGAGAATCAGATTTTCTTACTTTCTAAATGCCTGCAGTCAATGTATTCACTCCCTCATTTAAAGCACGTACAAGGTCAGAGTGAGACTGTGGAATATGTAAAGTAGAGAGTAAAGATGTTAAACCAGTGACAGCAGAGTAATTGCTGCTTCCAAGCCTGGTCCTTGAATGCTCTCTAAAGCATCCTCATAAATTGAGTTAATAGAGAGAGAAGATGGAGGACACTTAAAGAGACTCCTGTGGCTTTGTTCTGGTAGCACATGCCATCATTGCTCAAGGAGACCACTTCACTGTTCTTGAAAATGTATGAAAACTTTCTGCTGGTACTCTCTGTTATCACGTCCCACTCAGCCTCCTCTCAGGCTGAATTTGCTGCTCTCATCCCCCAGTCTGGTGGATGATGTTGTTCCTATTGCATGTCTGCATGGAGCTAAAACTGTCACTCTTTGAACTGGCTTTGCTATGTGTTATAAGCTGGTGTATTTATTTACACTTAATAAGCCTAAAGCATGCACATTTATTATTACAAAACATTAGTAATTGACAGAAACAAGCCATCAGTTGTTCACAAAGTAATTCAGAGCAGAGCTGTGAAGCAGTGCTGCTCTAGAGCCTGATGCCATGGCAAGGGAGCTGTAGTGCTCCTGAAAAAAAAATCTTGTGATGTGGAATAGTGGTGTGAGTGTGCACAACCAGATAGCAGTGAGGAACATTTTCTTTCCATGATTCAGGAAAGCAGAAACTGTTGGAAGCCCGAAATGAAGAAAATCAGTGAAAAATAGCACTGCGGAATTGAGAATTGTAGCCCATAGATGCAGCATAGACTGATTAGTGATAGCAAACAGGAGAGAGAGCCAGATACAGCCCAACACCTTGTTTGAAAAACCACAGTGTTTGCAGGTTTTGATCCTGCTGGAAAAAATATGCTCTAAAACAAGCAGGAAAGCAGTATTTTGAGTCTTTTTCTTGAAGAGAGAGGACAAACTGTCCTTCCATTTGGTTTACGTTTATAGGGTAAGGCTGGAGAGCCTGTCACCTCTCCTAACATTCCTGCTTTGAAGGAGTGAGGGCCCAAGTGTTTACCTCAGCGGTTGTTTCCTGGTGCTAGGAAATACCACCGGTCTCTAACAGTTTTCTATAGTACCTTAAAAAGGTTGGGTTTGCCTGGTTTCCACTGGGTACAGCCCCTCCTATTGCCTGGCTGCAATACCACTCACAAAGCAGGCAAGAGAAATCATGGTTTTCTCGTTCAAGTACCTGGACTTTCTTACAGTCTTTCTCGCCGTTCATGGAATTCCACAGAAGCTGGCTGAAATGACATGTTAATGTCCTTCTAAAATACAGGTTTCAAGCTGCAGTGTAGTCCATGAAGGAAATTATCATTAAACAGAAACTGGAAAAAGGGATTCCTTTCTTTAAGCCAGATTTCTGTCTTTGATGCCAGAAAATAAGTTGTTTTTCCATTTTAAAGACACATCTCGCTTCCAAGCAGGTTGAAGTTCATCTGTAGCTCATGAATTTGCTAATAGAAGGGAGTAGTTGATTGGCAAGGCTGTGCCTGTTAGATCTCACATCTGTATGTAATCTGTGCCTCTCACACACGCCCCAAGGTCTGAATCACTCGGTCATCCTCTTTGTACTGAAATGCACTTCCATCCCAGAGCCCAGTGCATTTTCTTCCTTCAAATCAGGGCAGTGAAGGTGGGGAAGAGCATGAGGGCTTGGGAGCAGTTAAAGGGTATATACCAGGAGTAGCATCCAGTTCTCCGGGCTTGCAAACTGGTTACATCTCTGACCTCACCAGGACAGGACAGCTGCTCACAGTGCATTGAGAGTTGCTGAGAATAATCCTCTTTTACATCACCTGAGCATAAGTCATTCACCACTTCCATGCAGGAACCATTTAGGTACCTGAGCACTTGGTCCCAGAGTTCTTCCTAGTCCCTAGCTGGAGCAATTGTTGCAAACAAAGCCTGGATGGTGTCTGTCTTCTACCTTCTGAGATGAGGAGGTGATCCAGCCTTAATACTCCTCAAATGGGGCAGAAAAAGATTCCTGGGCACACAATGCAAAGTGGTGGCTGTGCTCCCCCTGACATTTTAAGTCCAGCAGGAGGACTGGTTGCTTTTGTATTGGCAGACCTGGGGGATATCTGTCCTGCAGCCAGCATACAAGCAGTATCAACTCTCTAACAAGCCACCTGACTAATTTAACAGAAATACAATTCTGCTTGTGTCTGATTTGTATCAAATCAGGTACAGTAACACACAGATCTGGTGTCAGTTATTATGAAGCCACAGCCTACTGACCACATTAGACCTGGTTTTACTTGTTTTTTTTTTTCCCCTCAGCTTTACTAGATTTTACTGTCTGTTTAGCTGTAGATCTAAATTTCTGTTTCTGCAGTCTTGAGTCCACACTGAAGTACTTCAGTGCTCAGGCATCAGCTGTATTAGAAGAGAAAGCCTGTCCTAGAGGTCTTCTCCTTGTATCTTTAAGACTGTACTTGACAAACTCTTTTAAATCCTGGGAATTTATTTTGTAGAGTTCTACATTCTGTGAGTCTATACAAACCGAAGTTCCAGAACTGTCGGATGGGTTTCAGCATTAAAATGCTAACAGAATGAGTTTAACTGAAAGTTTCACAAGTGTAACGACTTCTTGGTGGAGGAGGAAAAAAGATGCAGTGACAACAGTAGATGGAGCTGTTGGAAACTTAAAATGTGTTTGTCCTGGTGGCGATGCAAATTATTGTAGGAGCATTAGTGTAGTACCTGCCTGCATTCTATAGTTTGAATTTAAAGAAAACTGAGTTTCTTATGAAAACTAAGCATGAACTATCCAATATTTTGATAGTTTGTATCCAGATTCAGTCTGTAAAGCAAGAATAATTAATTATACTTTAAAATCCATCAAATGAAACAACGGTTTCTTTAAGTTGATAGTGTTACTGTAGCCTTGAATATCTACAGAAAAAAACAAGGTAAGGTCTATGGAGGAAGCAGTAATTTTTATTTGACTGTTAGAACTGAGAAGACTCAGACAGACTTCCAAGTATGCAAACCCTTCTTGAGGTTTGAAAGGGAAGCCACAGGTTTCAAACTTTGTGCAGGTTGGAAAGTACTGGTCTGAGGTTAATTTGATTAATGTGGAGCAGGGCAAGCTGATAAGGTGATTGGACTCCAGGGAACAGGTAGAGAGGCATGGACATTCTTAGCTCTGTAGTTTTAAAATGGGATGCACAGGTAAATGGCAGATTCTAGAGACCAGATGACTTTCAAATGATTTTCATGATATGCCTTTGTAACTGAGCCACAGGGAAATACTGCCATTTATCGTGGAGACAATATCGTTAAGAAGTGTTGCATAGTTCTTGTGGGTGTGTTAACTTTTCCCTTGTGCTTCATCACGTGTATTGGTGATTTTATTCTGAAAACTGAAGCTAAATTATCACTATGCAACTGTATTTGAGTGTTTAAATATATTCTGAACAGTTAGTCCATTCACAGGGAGCAAGAAATGCTTTCCCAAGAAACAAATGTACATGAGTGTGTGTAGACAGTGGGATCTGGGCTCAGAGGAAAGTTTTGGAGAAATGCTTTGCCAGTGAGTCACCTGACAGAATCTTATGGGTTAGTCTGTGCATCTTGCATCACGGTTTCAGCTGGACCTGTGATACTAAGCCACACGTTAGAGATAAGTCTTCACCAATTAAAATAGCACTTAGCATAAAAAAGTGGAGCAAAAGACTAGGTGAAGTGCTTCCTATTTTGTTAACTTATTTTCTTGATGCTTAATTTGTAATCCCATTCAATAACTGGATTTTTTTGTGTAACTACTGTTTTAATTTTAAATAAGTAGCATATACTAGTGCAGACTAGAATTAAATAATTGACTCTTCAGCCATAAACATTTTAAAGGTAGCTTTAGATGTTTAAGAAAGGAAGCAGTTCATGCTAAATTATGGATCCTCAATGCTCTCAACCTGGAAGGACCTTTCCCATTGAGTATTATTGTAAAGTATGATAACAGTGGAAACAAAGAAGGGTGTTAATGGCAGAGAAGTAAAAATGCAGATCAAGCCCAGCCACATAATTTTGTGTACTCATTTTGCTTTATTGGCTAAAGGAGCTGTTTCCTTTTATCTTAATTTAAAACAGACTTTTTACCCCTGAGTTAAAAGTTTTTATTGAGATTTTTGAGTAACTGCTGATGTAAGAGTTTGATCAATAAAATGAATGGCAGTACACTTGTAACCCCTGACAAACAAACTTTGGGGTTTTTTTTTTACATAGGCAGTAATAAATGGAACATAGATTTGCTTGACCTGTAGTTCCAGAAAGACCAACTCACTCCACAAGTCCAGAATTAGAAGGTGACAACCTATTTGATACTTTAAAGTTGAAATGAATTTACCAGTTGTTTAATAAATACGAAGGAAACTGGCAGCTGAACAAACCCACAATTTTGTTTTGGGTTTTATGCTTTAAATAGCATAAATCCTGGCTTACAGTGGTACAAGAAAACAAAAGTAAACTCAAGCAGATTCACTTTTTTTTTGGTTGAAATAGAGAAAGGGCCCTTGCAAGTCAGGTGGAGCTGATGCCCAAAGGATACATTTAGATTTGTATGTGTGCAGTGTATATGGGTATGTCAGGATTTATATGTGCTGTCAACCTTCCTATGAATAATGCTTGCTATAAGCAATGTCACAGTACATGACCTGTGATGGCTTTTGAAGTGAATGATAGCAGTACTTTCAAGATGTGCTTGAATTTCATCAGTGTCACCAGCATTTGGTAAGATCACACATACCTCTGTCCTTCTGGAAGTCAAGTGCAGTTTTTGCAAGTAGATGAATATTTCCTGACCCTTCCAAATGTAGTATGCATATTTAGCTATTATTCTGATCCATTTTTTTCCTTGCCCCCTTCCTGCAAAAAGCTCTTGCAGTGAAAGGTAGCTACTCATAAAAACTGATGGTTTTAGAAACTTCATGTGTGTTTATTTAGAATTAACAATTATTATTTAAGTACCCTCGTTTCTATTATACACGTAATACAAATTAAAGACATCCCTCACTATATGGAAATTAAGACATACCAAAGCAGCCAGTTTTTTCATTATTCTTCTGGCTGTGAAATCTGTAAATCCTGTCCTTATGCTTAAAAAGCATGTCATGCCAATGCAGTAATAAAAGGCCTTTCCAACTTCAAAGTGAACGTTCCACTGCTCAATAACCTTCCCCCTGAGAAAGTCATTTAGTCATAGGTTAAGAGCTAATGACATCAGTCAAAAATTGGATCCGCTATGAATTTTGCATACCTCGTCTAAGTCTTCTGCGTTGTTATATTAAATACCTTATTAAATTCTGTTGTATCAATATGAAAGATAACAAAAAGCATTTCTATTTTAAAGTTTGTTTAATATTTTT
>JAWWLV010000001.1:100365380-100393651 GCA_035041135.1 Platyrinchus mystaceus
TACCTTATTAAATTCTGTTGTATCAATATGAAAGATAACAAAAAGCATTTCTATTTTAAAGTTTGTTTAATATTTTTGACGAAGAACAAAATTTCATAAATAAAATACCATTATGAGCTTTTATAAGTCCTCATCAAAATCTAATTGTCTGTCTGTATTTCCATCTCCACCCAGAGCCTCCTTTTAGTCCTGGTTTTCCACCTAAAGGATTTATGGCTGTGCTGTGGTGTTAAGCGACGTCCAGATCTTGTTGGGGCTGTGTCAGTGAAGATCGTCACACGGCACTGGCATTCACAGCATTGTGCTTAAAATCCTGAGCTTTTCCACATAGTATTTCAGTGAATGTTACAAATATGCAGTTACAAATATACTCTAGCTTTGGTAATTTTCTAATGATATGGGAGAGTGGGGTGGAAAGGAGCAGTGCCCTGCAAAGCAGAGACTGGCACAGGGCCTTAGGAAAAGATGATCTGCCAGGGTGGGAGTTCATTGTAAAAGAAATACACTGTAAGATGCCCGTAGGTTGTACCAGAGTGGACAATCCTGTTTGAAACATAAAGAAGTACATTCATGAGGCTTCTGGAAATTAGGGCCAAGAACCCCTAAGGAGCATGAAAGTTATAAACTTGGTAAAAATCAAAGTGTTTTGGCTGCTTAGATCATTCTTGTTAGTGACTGCCACAACAAACAGCTTTCTTTTCCATCTTGACGGTAAGCCTAAAATGTGTTCTGAATCCACAAGCTTTCTGGCACATTATTCCTGAAAAATGGAAATCCCTCACAAGTAGAAGAACATGTAGGGGGTTATATGTGAAAAATAACACTGAATTTTATGTTGACCTTCAGGTGTGTTTTTGGTAATCACACATTCTCTGTTGTTTGAGCATGTTTTTTATCTGTCCTGGTTTTGGCTGGGATAGAGTTAATATTCTGCTTAGTAGCTGGTACAGTGCTGTATTTTGTATTTAGTTTGAGAATAATGTTGATAACACACTGATGTTTTGGCTGTTGCTAAGTAGTGCTTACTCTAAATCAAGGACTTTTCAGTTTCCCATGCTTTGTCAGTGAGCATGAGGAGCTGGGAGGAAGCATAACCAGGATGGCTGACCTGAATGAGTCAAAGGGATATTCCATACCATAGGATGTCATGCCCAGTATATAAACTGGGGGAGTTGGGAGCGGGGACAGGGTACTAATTGCTGCTTGCAAGTGGACTGGGCATCGGTCAGCGGGTTTGTTTCATATTGTATTGTTATTGTACATTGCTTGTGTCCCTTGGGCTTTATTCCTCCTTCTCCTTTCCATTACTACTAGTATTAGTAGCAGCAGCAGTATTATTATAATGTCTTATTTTGTTTCAATTATTAAACTGTTCTACCTCAGCCCATGAGGTTTACCATTTCTTTCCAAATCTCCCCACTAGGGTGGTGGTGGGGCGAGTGAGAGGTTGTACAGTACTTAGTTACCAGCTGGGTTTAAACCACAACACTATCAAAAGTATTTGCCTAAGTGTTTAACAAAGTAATCCACAGGATTTAACAGCAAAATTTTGAGGCTAAAAGTTAAATTCACCCAGAGGCTTAGACAGAAAGAAGCCTGTGAACATGGCAAGATCTCATCTCACTCCATCCCATTGGGATCTTCAGCCCTGCACTGGACCTCCAGGCACAGGTCTGTTTTTCAGTGGAATGGGGAAGTGCGAAAACCTTGGAGCAGGGCTCACAGTGGTGGCCAGCGATGGTACCTTTCCAGCCTAGGTATCCTAATGGCTATTACACTCTCCTGAGTTAGGTGGTTCATGTCCAGGTCCCTCCCTGTCTCTGAGAGAAGCTTTTGAATGTGGTTTTCAGTCCCTCAGTGACTGCTTTATCTAACAGCCTTCTGGAGTTGAAGCAGACTTAATTTGCTCTCAGGTAGGAGCAGTTCAATTTTGAACAAGGAAGTTAATATATTCACTGGGCAGGACAGAAAACGAGGAAGCCTCTACAGATCAACACTGACAAGACTCAGGAGTAATTAATACAGGCTTCCAGTTGCTAAACTTCAGTTTAAGCTAGGAAATGTAAAAGCTTAATTTCTTTCCACAGAATTTAGCTTTATAAATACTTTTGTATGTTTTTGCACAAGGGTGTATTTTCACTCTATATATCTCTGGTTCTACATGTTAAGTGTCAGATTTGCCTCTGCAGCTCCGTGGCTTTCTGAGGAATGTGCTGATGGTGTAGCCTGCTAGCAGCCATTTGGTCAGGGTGCCCCCAACTGAGCTAGAAGATAAGTGATGGGGCAATTAATTCCTTTTATGGACCCCTGTGTAGCTCAGGGAATTCAGCAACCATGCACATGTGTTTGAATTTAGAGCCTCTTGGAGGAGCAGGAGAAACATAAGGGTGTGCTTCTGCTGCCAAACTGCTTCACCTGGTATTGCACTGGGGTCACGTTGCCTCTCCTGTCTGTGCAGAGTGCACACCGGGGGCATGTGTCCTTCACTGTGGAGGAAAACACAGAAGCAGGTGAGTCCAGTCCAGACCAGTAGGTAACCCTGCTGCAAGGGCCCCACCAAGATGCTCACAGGTCAGACTATGTTGCTTGGTCAGAGGATCCCAGTCCAGTTCACAGAACAGGTAACAAAAACAGCCCGCAGGTGTTTTTGCACAGACCTAGATCCCAGACGGCTTAGAAAGCATCAGAGCACTCATTCAGAATCAAATCCTGAATTCCTTACTAAGACAAAAGATGTGTTAAACTGTTGCTTCCTCCAACAATTCAATCAATTTTATAGGATTTGGCTCTAATTTTATTTTAAAGCAATCTATTTTTCCTATATAAATACAAAAAGAAAATCTCAGTTGCACATCAAAAAGCCTACTCCCTGTGTTATGTCAAGTGTTCCATCCCTGTAGTTTGTTTCATTTACTCTATTCCCTTTGTTCACAGTGCAGTGTAGAGTTGGAGAATTCAGCAAAGGGGGAAAATGATTCAGTCATCAAAACTACCACTTCCAGTTCAGGATTATTACTCATAATATTTTCTCTGGACAGGCTCATACCAGACTTCAGTGGCTCAGAAAATAATGCTGCCCTGGTTAAAGCATTGTTACTCAGGCCTCACACTGGTGTGAGGCCTTTCAGTGCAAAGGAGATATTTTCATAGCACCATAAGCTAAAAGGAAAACCATCTTTTAGTGAACTGTGTTTTTCCAAAATTCACTGAAGAGTTAGCACTAGTGTGGCTGTTGTCCCCTTAGGGAGATTAACTCACTACACCAGGAACAAATAAATAAATCATACGTTGCTGTCAGATAGACGTGGGAAAAGGATTTTTTTTTAGTGAAACTGTTGGATCAAGTGACCTTGTTTCGACCTGGATTTGGGCAGAAGCCAGTCTCGGTGGAACAAAAGTAAGAAGGCTGTACTTGAGATGGCTTTGGGGTTTTGCTTATTTTCTCTTTGTTGGGCAGGGTTTTAAAATAACAGAGAAAAATCAAATCTATTTGAATAACTGATGTATTTATTTTCTTATATACACTTAAATATGGCACATCTGACAGTAGTTGTACAATAGACACAAAATGATAATCGAAGCTGGACAGTAGATCAAATAACTCAGTGCTGAACCTATTAGAAGCCAAATTTGTACACTCAATTTCTGAAGAAAGTTTTACCCAGGAGCTGCATTAGCTAAGGATTCAGAGGCTAAGATTATCAAGTCTCAATTTCTGAAAGACTGGCTGGAGACTGTGACTCTATTTCCAATATACCAGCTTCATCTTCCATAACGTAACACCGAACTGGCACTTTCCAATCTTTCTTCCATGCACCCAGCAATTCATTGGCTGTTACCTCTTAGAGAACAATTGCCAATGTCCCAGAGGATTCACTTGCAGTTAGTGATTACTCTAATAAATAAATGCAGACTAGATTAATTCTTCTGCTATTAATGTGGAAGATGTTCATGTTTACTACTGTTCGAAAGTCAGTGACAGCTACTTTGCAAAGCAGTGAATTCTTGAAGAATAGGGGAAGCTCAGTCAAGGAGTTTCTCTGCTTTGGGACCCATGAGAACCTCTCTTCTCCTTCGGACAACGACAATGCCTGGAACACACTGGCTTGGCAGTTGGGCATGTTCTGGGTTGGGATGGACATCTGTCTTCACAACTGTTTGATAAAGGAGAAAGAAAGCAAAAAGAGAGAAGCACTGTAATATGATAATTCTTCACTGTCACATTCCTCAACTTTTTCATCATTGAGCACTGCAACACTCTAGACACCATTTGGGAAAGTGTTGACATCCTACAACACAGGGAGACAAAAATTTGCTGGCTGACAATTATTGTCTACAGCAACATGTCTTGCAGTTGTCCATTTGTCCACAGTTATGACCTAAGTGATCCTTTCATTTCTTGAGGTGATACTTTCATTTCCTAAGAGCAGTCAAGTCCCAAGTGTGAGCACTGGATAGTGCTGCCATCAAACTCTGCAAAGTACCTTATGTCATCTGATGCTTCAGCTTTGCTCCTTCAGGAATACTGGGCATAGATGTCTGGCATTAAAGTCCTGTGTCCAGATTAAAGTAATTTCTAGAAGCCAAATTCATGTAAACAAATGATTACATTGCTTCCGTCCCACCTGTCTGAAGCACATAAACAACCAAGTCTTTCATGTTCACTTTCAGCTCTAGTGATTGTTTTGGCTATTTCTGTACTCGTCAACTATTTTGCTTGTCCTTATTTTCAAAGCTGAACCTGAAGACGCAAAGGTTACTTCTTCCACAGAGTCTTCTCCATGAAGGAACCTGTGAGGTCTCTGAGAGTTGACCCTGTGGGTGACCACTCAGGGAGCTGCAGCTCTGCCAAGGTACCCAGTGACACTGGAAGTGGACTCTCCTTACATAAACTTTGAGACTGAGATACTGCAGGCTTGTAGGTCTCTACATGGGACCAAAGCTTTCTGAGAAATTTTAAAAATAAACTAATGCATGAAAACAGGTATTTTAAGAGTGTATTTTTTATCTGAGTCTTGGCATGGAAACCTCAAAACTAATCATACAAAAAAATTAGGGAAATGCATGGAGTATAGTAGCCCCAGAAAAATTTTACTGCTTCTCAGTGGAGTCGGAGCTGATTGAGTGGATTTGTATGTGTACAAAATTGACTTGGGTCTAGCAAATCACTTACTCTGAGGAATAAGGAATGTGCTGTGTGCTCTGTGTGCCGACTTAGGGAGCCTGTGTCCCTAAACATCCATGAGATTGCATTCAGCTGTCACAGAGAACACAGGACGGGTTCTGCCTACCTACAAATGCAAGACTCAGTATCTCACTGCAAGAATTAATTTCAGGTGTTGTGGTGGTTTTAGTAGACCTTCCTTGGTGACCGGTTTGTAACCAAGGAAGTGGCCATACTACCCAGTATTCCCTACGATTTTTACATAAACCAGGGTATAAATAAGAGGGAAGGAGAGGCCTTCGCACTCTTCCCTTCCGGCGAGGTTTGGAGGCAGCAGATCCCCGCGGCCGGTCCCGCTCCTGTGGAGCAGTGAGGCCTAGTGAGGCCTTGTAGGCCTTGGGAGGCGGTGGCATGGCAGCAGTGGTTGGAGCGATTGGGCTATCTCAAGGAAAGTATTAAGGTTTTCTTTGGCTAGTCCTCTATCGAGTGTGTATATCTGTTTTTCAGGTTTGTTTTTTCTTTGTTTTTGTTTTATCCCCTCTTTTCCCCTTTTCTGTTTTTGGGTGTTGAGTTTTCGTTTTTTGGGGTTTTTTTATTTATGTGTATATAGTTTTTGTAAATAGTATATAAATGTAATATAAGTGTAAATATATATCTATATATTGTTTTGGCTCTCTCTTTTATTTCTATTGTCTTGGGGTTTTTTTCTTTTCCCTTTGGTTTTGGTTTTTGGGGGAGGGGGAGAGCTTTACAGTGGGGGTTTTGGAGACTTGGCAGGGAGCCAGCTCCAAACCACCACAGGTGTGTAGTTTTACTCATCATTCCCTTAAGATTAGGGGAAAGAAAAGTAATAAATATTGATAGCTGAATATCAGCCTTGTCCAGATTTCTTGAAAACACAATTAAATAAACATTAGATTGTTTTTATGAGGTATTATAAATATAATCTCCATTATTATTATCTCCCTAAGTTCAGCAAGGTATTTTATCCCAGCTGGACCTCCTTACCAATTCAGCACTTGCACTTCTAACATCTAGGCAAGCTAACTCAGATCTTGCAGTGTAGACACTGAATGACAAGGATCACTTACCTGCAGGTTTCAGCATGAAATATCTTGTGTTTTAGAGCACAGCTCTCCTGGCTCTCCCTACACATATAGCAGCTGCAGTTCTCTTTACTTTGAAAGAAATCTGTGGGACACTTATGTCTACAGATGCATTCACAATTTTCTTCGTCAAATTCCATATGTTGTCCACACATAGCCAGCTCAGCAAGAGAAGGGAGTCCTGCAATAGCACATACATCTTTTAGCAGTAAGTTTTACATTACTAAATCCTGAGTTTGAAGAGACTCTCTGTTCTCTAATCAGTGGGACTCACACATGTACTCTCTGATAGATTCTAGACTTTAGAATTTCTGTTGTAATGCACAGTGCAGAAAAGGACTTGAGAGGACTGTGCTGATTATTTCTCTCTGCTCTAATATTGCTATTTCTCATGGGTTGAACCCAGCACAGGATTTAGTCTATACCCATGACAAAAAGACACATCCATGCAAACTATTAGACCCCCTACAGATACACCACTACACATGCACTGCAGAAATTTTTAAGTAGTAATGCTATGTCTAGTAAGGTATAAGCTGCCCTAGCCCTTCAACAAGGAGCACATGCACACTTGTCAGCTAAAAAGAAAAGAAAATACTTTGTTTCAGAAACAAAACCCCAGCCAAGGGAACACACTGTCTAATACCTCATCTGTCTTCCCTCAAAATACACATCTGGAGTACAACATGAAGCTAATCCTAGCAAAAAAGGAACACATTTTGTGAAAGCTTTATTAAAATGCAAGCAGCACATCCCCGGTTAAAGGTCATGGCATATAACATGTCACTGGGAAGGTAATTTCCTGTAGTTTTACAATTAGCTTTTGGATTTAACCTGTGGAATGTAACCTGTGTCCGTGACCTCTGCCACCTGATCTCAGTGGCCAGAAAAGGCTTGCACATTACTTGAAAGAAACCTTCATTATTATTTACTTAATGCTGAAAAACCAATATCCAGACAGAATAAAACCCAAGGCCTATTGGAAGGGAGGAAAGAATCTGCCCAAAATTCTTGGAAGACAAACCCCTTCCTTGGGGTGATAAAGCTCAGCCTGTGTGAAGTGGTGCAGAGTGTTTCAATCTCACTTTGTTTCAACCTCAAAGACAGATTTTAAGTTATTTTGTCCCAGACTCTTGCCAAACACAATGTACTTCAGAGAATGATATTTTTTCTGAGGAAGTATTGAGTCTAGTTCAACGAAAGCTATAATTCAATGCGCCACAAATTTTAATGCTCCAAGCTGACCTTACAAAAGGTTAAATTAAGAGGACTCTGGCTATTCACAGTCATTTGGACTTAATCTGAAATACAGAGTACTAAACCTTTCTTGATTGAAAAGTCTGACTTGATTTTAACTGCCTAACCTGATGGTAAGAGGATCTGATACAGAGTAAGAAAAAATCCAACAGAAACCACAATGCAACTGATTTCTTGCTTATTGACATTAGAATTTTTTAATCAGCAGACCAGTTTATGAGGTTATTTAGTTTTATTTGAGTTTGCTAGTCTAGGAATTGCTCGCCAACTTGCCTTATTCTTATCCAGAGCCTTGGATTCTTTAGCTTGGTGCATGTAGGTTAAACCACAAAGGCAGGGTTTTCTTCTGTGTTTGTCTGCTCTAGTGCTATGACCATGTTATTTTGACCAGTACAATTTCCTGAGAAAAACAATTTCTAAAATCCTTAAACAAGACTTGGAGAAAATTTAGCTTCTCTTAATATTTATTGCTAGTCAGTATCTTTAGACTTACTCAGTTACCACCCAGAATATTTCCTGCGAATTTCTTTGACAGATTAAAAATTTACAGAAGCAGCAGAGGACAAATGGCAGCAGTTTCTCCTCTACAGATTTTACCCTGTTCCATTTCCTTCCACAGACCTGAAGGTGTATACACACATACTCCTGAGTACATAGAGCATATCAGTTCCAAAGCTTCTTAAATAACTTAATATTATCAAAAAAATACTGAAATACTTTGAAAGTTCATATAATTTTGACACTGACTACAGCTAACAGGCACAGCTGATTCTACCTATCTTATTCCTTATTACGTCCCTTCTTAAGAATATCCCATAATAAATATTCAGCATGTGCTCCATGCAATATATTCCAGGGCTTTTTTTTTTCCTACAGTTTAAAAGTTTTCACTAATGCCCATTATAAGACCCCTGAAAAATAAAAATTTAGTCGGGGTGACTGCTTCACAGACTCTTTTAAATACTTTCCTATGTCCTATTCAGGTTGCTAATATAGAGAGAGCAAAACATCCAAGAAAACAGCATGAGATGGGGGGAAGCACATGAGTGTTTCTTTTCAGCCAAGTTTCCACAAAGTAATCCAAGTATATTTAGGGATGTGGAAGAAAAACTGTGTCTCTCTATGGTAAAAAAAGTAAGAAAAAAAAACCAAAATGAGACACAAGCAGCTTGAAGATAGTATGCAAAAATGTCTGTTTGTCATTCCATCTTTACCTTCTCGTCTGTTGGAGTGCTGTGTGTCTATAACACATTCACATTTGTCACTATCCCAGATCCATCCATTATGGCAAAATTTGTTGGTAAAGGGGCATCTAGAAGAAAAAACAAAATTGAGATAAAAATTAAAAAAAAAAAAACAAAACCAAAACCAAAAAATGAAAACAAAACCAAACCAAAACCAAACCAAAAACCACACAAAACAAAACAAATCACCAAAACCAAACAAACAAAAAACCCCACCCAAAACAATAGATGCATCATTGTAGTCATTTGGCAAAAAGAGCCTGCTTGTTTGCTGGGTAGTCTTTGTCCTGCAGTATTTGTGCCATGTAACTGTATATTCAGTTTTGCCATGCTGCCAGAAGGTGCAGCCCCATTTTAAATTTGACAATGCTTAATGGACAATTTCAACATCAGAGAGGGCAAGCTTGACCCTGTGAGTTGCTGTTGCAGAGAAAATGGCCTCAAACTGAAGGAAGGCTGAGTTATTTCTGTATTTGTCTAGGAAGAGAATTTAAAGTGGCCAGCAGGAGGGAGGGCTGGAGTGGCTTTGCTGAAATGGCATCTCTGCCCAGCCCAGATGTCCAGTTGAAGGGCAGTTATGGGACAAGTCCACACAGGGCTTGACAGAGACATATGAGCTGACTTCCAATGAGTCATTCAGGCTATTGGTGTTTGTAGAGTCTTTGTTAAATTGATGTAGCCTATTCTCACCAGGAATACATGTGTGGAGTTATTTTGGAGTTAGATGTGAGATCACTTTTCTCCAGTCCATGAGCCTGACCGATGCAAACCAGGACTGGATCAAAAATGAAAAGCTGTGATTCATGTTGATTCTGACCTGACATGCCATAAGGTATGGCAGAGAGCTTTAGCTTGAGCACATAATTCAGTGTGCCCTGGCTAAATAATGCACAAACAGAGTTGCTGTGTCAGGTTGAAAAAGTCTATGCACACATACCCAAATATTTCCAGTGGAGCACACTGCTAATATGTGCACTTTGAGTCCCTTCTCAAGCACCTAAATGTTTTAATGACTCCGGATGCTGCTGAACTGCCCTGCAGTTTGTTGGATTCTGGCGTCCATTCACTTATAATTCACCAGATTTAGTAAAACTTTCTAACCCTGTGTGATAATCAAGTTATTCAGAAAAACTGTTGGGATAACAGAGAGACAATGGGCCATTATAACAAAATAATTTCAACACGTAGAAGTTTGCAAATGAGGGAACTTACCCATCTTCTTCTGGGTACTGGACAGATCTTCGTATGATGGTATACTGGTGGTGCTGGGTATTTGATATACACTTACAGGCTGTGTGATTGGCAACTTTGATGGGCACAGGCTCAGGAACACTTGTCAGGGGAACTGAGATCTCAAAGAGCTAGGTGGGTGAAATAACATTTGGTTTTCAGTTTCCATTATGCAGTTAATATTTTGAGTTTTAAATAAAAATCTCTTATTCTTTGACATCATTTTTACCACCCTTGCTCTCTTCTAGAGATAGTTACCATAAGTATAAATTAGCAGAAGTGCACTGAGAGCTTTGAAGAGTAACCAATGCCCACCAATGGGCAAATGCCAAAACGGTGGTCCTAGTGCTGTATTGCCAGCTATTAAACACCCAAGACCACTCAAAATTGTTTGCAAACAAACTCAAAAACCTTTACTGGTTGCTAGGGCCAAATGGGAAAGAGGTAAGTGTTGGGAACTTTGTTCTCTCTTATATCATTAGTTGAATCTCAACCACTTATGGAGAGAGCTATTTAACTGTCCTTAGGTATAATCACAGTATGCATCTTTAGGGGAATAACTGAACCCCCACAGCCTCCTGAGAGAGGGAAAAAACATGAATAAATAGAGGGAAGTTCATTCTGCTTCAGCTGGGTTTCTGCAGGGAATCATTCCAGAAACATCTCTCTGTTGACTATAGCAGGAGCTTAGGAAACAAAGCAGCCTGCCTTCAGTGCATCCAAACTGTTGAGGGTAATGTTTGAGTAGCACCGTGGAGGCTCTGATTCCTTGGGCAGCTATGTGTAGGAGCTGTTGAAATGATCCACACTCCCGCTGCCTCCCAGACCAGCTTCCTTCCCATGGAAACTAAAACGTTGGGTACGTCTTGGTGTGCCAGCATGTCTTGGCTTAATGCTGCATCCACGTGCAGGGACTGAGTATTCCTAAGCCAGAGTGCTTAGACATTTAAACTTAGGTTTTTTAGTATCTAACTTGAGATGGCATTAATATCCTTCAGTAGATATTTTACACCAAGGAAAGAAAAAGTGCTCTCACTAATATGGGAATATGAGAATAATTCCATTAGGTGACTAAATCTGGACTGATGGTGGTGTATCCAGAAGTGGAACTTAGCTGGGGTCTTTTGAGGGAATGCTTATTTTGAAGGATGCTAAAGGAATGTTACACTCTGCAAAACTGCAGTTTTTCAACAAACTTATGAACTGCTGCTCAAAAAACACATAAATAAATAAATACTTTTTAGCCTGACCTATCTCCCTGAGCTGATCGTATGTCTTTTGCGTGTGGCCAACAGCTCATAACAGCTTTCGCCTTCTGGTGTGGAATGAAAGCAATTAATGAGCATTGACGCAAGGAGGACAGGCCCTGATTTATTTTACTCCAGCTATATTCCAGCACAACCAGACACAGTGGAATTACATTCCAACAAACATGAAATAAATACAGAAGTGAATTGGACCTGTTCCCCCTGTTCTTTTTAAAACAACTGCCCTTGATCTTTGTTCTGATTTAAAGAAAAGTATTTTTCTTAAGTAGAACTTCATTTATTATGCCAAGTCAAGTAAGAATGCACAAGATGAAGTTTCCCGTGCTTCTTCTGTGGGTATAAATCATAGAATCATGGAAAGGCCGGGTTGGAAGAGACCTTAGAGATCATCTAGTTCCGCCCGGCCTCCATGAGCAGGGATGCCACCCACTATATCAGATTGCTGATCAACACAGATGGTTTCATCCATTGAGCAAACTGAAAGTAATAAACTTGGAGCTCTGCTCAGTCACCCATGGGAAGAAGGTATCTCTGTACATAGCCTCTAGTGGGAATCTACAGAAAGAAGCTCTCTGGCTACTCTATGCTCACTTTTTTGGCATTGGTCATTAAAACTGGGGTATTGCCTGTTGTAACTAATTAGTAATTGATGATTGGTTTAAGCCTTTCTTTTCCTAAGTGACTTGTTATTTGGGACATTCAGATCCTGAAGCGTTCTAATTAAGAGCATCTGGTCTCTCTTGATGAAAATATATCCTTTTCTGGATCAGAAAATTGCACATCCAAAACTATTAGCCAAACTTCTTGGCACAGTAATGTTGAAATGCAGTGGCCCCACACAACGAAATTTCTTGGGGTCTTTCTTAAACCTTTGATACAGAGGATTCCCATGAGCCAATACTTTCAAAGGGTCCCCAGTCCAAGTAACAATACATTAAAGAAGGATTAAACTTCTTAACATCACATGAGCCTGCAGTCACTTTCTCAAGGCCTGATTTTCCATTTCTACACATATATAATCCATTTATAATAATGCAACATGAATGTAAAATGCTATTACACATGCTGCATTCACTCTGCATGGATAAAAAATTAATTCTTCTGTTTGTTATGATAGCACAGACAGATCTTTCATAACAGGATCTCAGAAACCAAACATCCTCCTTCCCCTCCCTTTTTGGAGAGCCAGGGTAAAAAGTAAACAGATGAATAGTCTCATTTACCGTTTTCGACACATAAGTTGTGCTTGTGTTCATGCAGCTCAGACTCTCCTCATTGCAGCAGCCTCCACATCTGAACACGTTCACACAGGGAGGCTTGAAAAATTTGTTGGTTGTTGTACCCAGCTCTTTGGCAACTTCCACGCAGGTTTCCCTTGGCACACATTGAGTCTTTTGCCATTCTTCATCTATGACTGGAGAAAACACCATTTTTATGAGTAATTGTGTCAAAGTTAAACCTCTTCATTAGTGAAGCAGAAGGATTATTTAAATAAAAATGAAGTGCTGGCAGGCCTTTTGCACTTACTTGGATCAATTTGCCCTTACTTGGATTGATCTGAGGACCAGAGAGAGTCTGAGTTCAAAATTATCCCAGTAACTTACACCAGCTGCACTGGCAGAGAGATGTTGCATTTATCCGCCTTTAGATTTCAATGCAGATGACCAAAATCTCCATTAATTTCGGTGGGTTAGATACTGCTGTATCGATCTCCCCTAGCTAAGAGTCCCCCAGCTCCACATTGTCTGAAAAAAAGTGCCCCACACCCTGTTCCCCTTTGCTCCAGAGTCACCTTCCTTACTGTCATTTTATTGTTACTCTGCATGTACCCCACCACAGACTCTCAGCAGAGCCTGGGCCAGAGTGCAAAAGCACCTTAATTATTAACAGATTCTGGTCAGAGGGTATTAATACTCCTACTGGATGTCAGCCAGTGAGCAGTGTTTCCAAAATGTCTAAGGAAATCCAAGACAAACAATCTCACACCTCAGTACCATCAGGAGGTTCAAGTCTGAATAACAGGAATATGAATTCAAGTATGATTTGTCTATTCAAAACACTGTGGCATCTTTCAAATACTGATTTGTTTTAGACTAGTAGATTAGACTTGACTGATCTGTCACATTCTGACTGTGAGAAGAAATAATGCATTAACTGATTAAACCAGACAGAGAAAGCAGTGACATCTACATAATACAATCCTGAGTCTTGTTAAGAAGTGGCCCTGCTTTTTTTGGCTTTTGCTTACCTGATTCAAGTTATGAAATTACTCAAGAGTCATCAATGCTTATGCTTTAAGTTCTTCTTAAAATTATGGAAAATTTTTTCCTGTCTGCCCTCGTCCATCAGGCTTATGAAAAATCAAAGACAACTTCTACACTATTAAAAAAAAATGCTTTCTCTTCCATTGTAGTCCACTCTCGTAATATTGTGAAAGGATTGCCTATGTTTACAGGGAAGTTCTGGGGGAAAAAAAGTCTGAAATAATTTCAACCTACATATTATACCTTGCCTTCAGATGAGCATTTATTTTTTTCCCTTTCCTACCTGACTTTCCTTTTTTTTTTTTTTAACTTTTTCTTCAACTTTTCTTCAACTTAATTTTGTTTATTCCTACAGATCTTCCCCCCGGGGTTGATTCACTCCCTTTCCTAGTCATGAAAAGAGTACAGGAAATAAGAGCCTGGGGTCCAAGTTCTGATTTTACAGCATAAATTAAGAGAAGAATCACTGAAATTAATAGAATTTTCTAGAGTAATGTTAGTCTATCAAAATAGCAATCTAATCCTAGCCTTAAAATAGAAGATAAAGTGTTTGCCAAAGTCATTATGGTATGTGCATGTAATCACTTCAGATGTCACTTCAATGAGTATAAGCAGTGATGACCTTTCCAACAGAACACATCCTCACTTTATTAACCACTTCTTTAGCAGAAGGGCTGTTGTAGGAAGTGGGTGTCTTGTTCAGAAGCATCGTGGGCACCCTGACCTTTCCCTGAGCAAGCACAGGGCAGTTGCCGAGAAATTTGGCTCTGATAGGCACTCCAGCTCGACAGTGCTGCAGTTCTTAGTCAGCTGAGCTGCTTAGGGGAGGCTGTGATTAGACAAAGTGACACAAACTTTCAGTGAATGCATTGTTAAAGCTCTAGAAAGGAGGAAGAAAGTCCTGAATTTGCCCTTCTGGAGCTGAGGGTGCTGTGGAAGATGGTCTAGTGAAACAACAATGAATCTTGACCCAGCCTTCTCATCAAAACTCTTTATTAAAATCAAACAGATGCCCTTGGCAAAAAGGTCACTATTTAATGACAGGAAAGGGTGTGGGAAAGAAATACATGTTTGTAGGCTTGGGTTTCTTTAAAAGGAGCTTTAGTACCTTGAACATGCTAAGGTATTGGAACAAATGTAGTTTCTGCTCTAGGATAATTCCAGTTTGGATGGAAGAATGGAGACAAATAGGCTTTTTTTAACTTGAATTTCATTGACGTGACTTTAAGTGAGAAAGCTGACATCTCTGTGTCTAGAGTTAGACTTTCAAAGGCAAAATAGGAAGCAACCTAATAGCTGTTTAACGTAGAAAATTGTATCTCTATAACTATAGTCATAGAACCATGGAACAGTTTGGGTTGGAAGGGACCTTAAAGATCCTCTAGCTCCAACCCTGCTGCCATGTGCGGGGACATCTCCCACTAGACCAGGTTGCTTCAAGCTCCATCCAGCCTGGCCCTGAGCACTTCCAGGGATGAGGCACCCACAGCTTCTTCTGAGCAACCTGCTCCAGTGCCTCACCACCCTCACGGTAAAGAATTTCTTCCTCATATCTAATATAAATTATATTAGATTTTATTGAATATAAATTATATATTATATAATATATAATATTATTCTCTTTCATCTTAAAGCCATTCCCCCTAGTCCTGTCACTACATGCCCTTGGAAAAAGTCCCTCTCTATGTCTCTTGTAGTCCCCTTTAGGTACTGGAAGGCTGAAATTATGTCTCCACTTAGCCTTCTCTTCTCCAGGCTTAGCAGCCCCAAGTCTCTTAGCCTGTCTTCATAGGAGAGGTGCTCCAGCCCTGTGACAATCTCAAATTAGTCACAGCACACTAAATGGCATTCTGACTTTGTTACCTCAACATTATTTACATTATAAATAAATACATACATATTTACATTATAAATATTAAGTCATATTATTCTGACATTGAAAAATGCATTTCTCATGTTTTCTGTACAAAATTTCTATAAGAAATTTTAAAACATGCCCGTGATATGAAAGCCCTCTTCAGACTGGCACTTGTATATGCATTTCTATGCTGTGGCTCAGAGAAGCAGTTTAAGGCCTTTGCTCAGACATAATTTAGCTGAGTAATGGTGCGTGAATGTGGCTGGAATTGTTGTGAAAGTGGTATTGGCACAGGATCAGCAATATCTGATTTCCCAAAAGGAAAGTGATATGATCATATCACTTCAGGGTAAAGACAACAAGAAAGATTAGCTCTGTCTGTCCTTCATTAGGCTACAGTGTAGCTTTGCTGTAGAATATCCATTTGCTAGACCAAAATATACTAACTGATCCTTTATTTTATATCCATGAATGTGTAATGTCTTTTGAGTCTTTCAGCTGCAAGGAATAATATTCATTTTTGCTCCAGATGAGGGAGTAGATTGTGATGCTTCACTTTCAGTTGCTGTTTGGTTGCTTCAAGATCTACTTTTCCCTGGAGAAACTTGCTCAAATAGATGGAGGTTAGGACAGTAGCTTCTTTCTCTCAACTCCCACTCAAACACTGCTGCTGATGCAGTGCCTTGTATCAGAGCACACGTAATAAAAAAGGGATTTTTATGCCTGCAATAAAGTTCATTCATTTCTGCTTGCAAGCAAATTATGAGATGTAGCACAATGCTGCTGGCTGGCCCCTTTGCCAATCATTCTGCCCCAGTCTTTGCACACTGACTTCTCCTTTTGTGGACTGACAAATCTCTGCATAATACAGGAGGTGTACTCAGACTATTGTCTGACGTTTTTTCTTACACAGTCATTTTCCATTAATGCCCTGTTGTTTCCAGTATGGGTGTTTTCTAGGAAGCCCCTTGTATTTAAGACTTTGCTGCACGAGAATCAGGGAACTTGAAGCAGAGATCAGACTTAGCCACAAACCTGCACCTACCTTTCAGTGTGTCGATGTCATAGAAAGCAGCAGCAAATCTGGTCGAGCGATGTGATGCAGAGCGTGAGTCTAAATTAGCCAGACTCTTGAGTTTTAACCTGCATTTCCACAGCTTCCAGTCCTCAGAGTGAGTGATGTGAAGCAGCTCTTCCAGGCTGGATGCTCTCCTGATCTGCTGTTCTGACCGCTCCAATGCTGACAGAGATGTCCTCTGGAAGGAAAAGGGGAAGTCAGAAAGCCAGTCCTTTACATCCTGTCCCCAGTGCATGGAGCATTTTTACCAAATGACAGCACTTTACTGAGGACATCTGAGAGTACGGGAAAACAGCAGCACACAGAGGTGTCCAGGGCTTTGACAGTGTGCAGCACCAGACTGATCTGCAGGATCTGTGCCCATATAAATTGGGTAGGGGAGATACCCACTTCATCACAGCCCGCAGAACAATTTAACAAATGCAGACCTTACTGTGTCCCTGTTCCACAGGTAACTTGGCAGCCAGTGATCGCATCAGTGCTGTGCCTGAGCTGGCCAGTCATGCCAGTGTGAATCACAGGTCACCCCTACAGGCCACCTGAACGAGTTCAGCTGGTGAGCCCAATCCATGTGCCTTTGCAACAAGCCACCTCAAGGTGCCAGAACTCTGGTTCCAGCCATGAGACACCACTGCAGGGTCAGGTGATACATCTGGAAGCTGCAGTAAGTACAAGGGCCCATCCACATGGCAGGAGAACACAGCATTCAACATGCTGCAAAGTGCAGGATGTATCTGCCTTCTCCCATTCTGACTACTGTTTGGGTCTTGCCCAAGTCAGCCAACACGGCCTCATGTCCAGCCTCAGGGCTGTGGCTGTGCCACAGCATTAACACGGTCATCGCATTTTCCACCTGCATGATGTTCATGACCACTATCTGCTCTTACTGGAGAAGACTCCATACAAAGACCTACCTCATTAACTTAAAGTTGGTATTCACTTTAAAAATACCTGTTCAACACCTAATATAGCACAGCACCCTGTAACAATGCTGGTTTCTTTTGGCTGCTGCTTTCTGACATCTGTGTTTGTGCCTTTATCAAGGCATTGAGAATTTATTTCCACTGACTCACCAGATCTGCTGAAAACATTGCCTCTAGCCCAAGTAAAAGGTTATTTTTGTAAATGTCTGTATTGCACTGGGCTGGTGCTCTCTCAGCTGTACTCCCTGGTCATACAGAGAGCTGTATGTTTTTACTTGAAAATAAGGGGCTGCAGTGCTAGCTGTCATAATTAAATGCCAGCTCTTAAAAGCAAAGCTGCAGTACAGGAGGTGTAGATGAGATGTACAGCAGACAGAAGTCTGAACCAGTAGCAAGCGAGATAGGACTGGGGAAGGGTGGGGAAAGCATGACCTATAAGAGGAAGATTTTTAGGTGAGATCTGAAACCAAGGCACTGAGTGCATCTGTTACTTGTTACTAAAACATCTGTGGCATTTATTTTGCAATGATACAGATGTTAGACTGTACATATGGTCCAAGTTCGTTTTTGGGTAATTACCTTCCACTGACCTAAAATTCCCTGTGTAGTTAACTCAGAATAAGTTATTTGCTCTTCTTTTATGCCCATACAGAACATTATACTGTGCTCTAGCAAGCTGTCATGTTTCATTATAGAGATGCCTGCTTCATAGGTGAATGATTTCTCATGCATTTCATATGTGGTAAAAACTGGAAACCTCATCTCAGAACTTATGGACAAATAGCTCAGAAAGAATGTGAATACTTAGCAACAGTAACTCAATTTCAAGATAGTTTTACAAACAAGATGCCCAGAATTTTGCTGATCCAGGAAAGCGGAAATTCAACTCAGGGTCAATGCATCAAGACTTATTTTTTCTAAGAACCGCAGCTTATATTCATTCCCATTCACAAACTGTCTCCTTGATCTTGCAAAACATGCAAGTGTAGGACCAGCATTGGCATGGTAATGGGATCAAAGATATCAAAACTGAACTCTATTAACCACTGACTTTTTTTTCTCTCTGTTTGTGGTAAAAAATATGTTCTACTAGACTGAATTTGCAGAGAACTTGTAAAATGAGATGAGAGTATTCTGTAACTTAGAAGATATATCCCTGTGTTTCTTGTAAGAATCAGTAGTTTGGAACAACTAGCTTTTCCATTTCTTTACTTATATATCAAGGAGTTTTATTAATCATAGAATCATAGAATTGTTAAGGTTGGAAAAGACCTCTAAGACCATCAAGTCCAACTGTCAGGCCAGCACCACTACCTTTTTCAGCACTAAACCTGATTCTTCTCCTGATTCTTATATCAACAAAATAAGTTTTAAACCTAAGATGAAATAGTACAGAAAAAATAGACATGCCTTCTCATAATAAGCAAAGATATCTGGTTTTATCTAAAGCAAGAATTTGTTCTGGTTTAGGGGGGGTTTATGTTTTTAAAGCTATACAAATTCCTTAATGTGGACAGAATACACTGAAATTAACTAACTTTATGCCTTCACAAGTACTATTGTATAAAAAGATGATTAGTAGAGGTCATTATTATACCATAAAAATGCATCTCCAATAGGCTTTGAATTCTGACAATGAAAAAAACCTGTCTCTGATATTGATGCATCATAGTGGTACTGACAAAGCCAGCTATGTATTCAGATTGTTCCTTCTCTTAGTGGTTTTTATATACTGGAAATTGGAGAGTATGGTCAACGGAAATGGAAGGAGCAGTGCTCATTACAGAATTGCCTCTGCAGTCATCAGAAATGTATCCTAATTAACAAAACCATGATTGTGCAAAGCTCACACAGAGCCCTTGGAACTGGAAGTTATCACTTCTCTGTCAGATCCAGCTCTGCTCAATGTTGCCTGGACTATTCAACCCTGAAGTAAACATGTTGCCTCTACTCTCTTCATGTTTCCTAACACCTATCCAAGCTCTGCAGTTTGATGGGATAGCCTGTTCCCTACCGTGACAACACCAGAAAAATTGTATTCCTTCTTATGTGACTTCTTCTGTGAGGAAACAGATTTTACAGATGACTTTATAACTTCTTCACTGGATCCCCTATCCAGTGTAGAATTTCCTGATGCCCTTTCCCACAACAACAACAGCACTAAGATAAAGTATGATCTGTGCCTCTGAGCATTGCTGACACTGGAAAAGATGGTGAGCTGAAGGCATTGCTGGCTTTTAAGGGAGGTCTGAATCTCAAGTAGTTGTAGGTTTTTACAGTGGGGACATCTATTTTTTCCGTGAGAGGATAGTTGCTCCTAGCTTCCTCTGTAGAAAGACAGAGAAATATAGACCCTTTTAGAGCATGATTCATTTAAACTCACATTGAAAGTCTTTTTGCTGGCTGCCCAGCAAGGCCAGGCTCACCAGATCACAAGATGTATCAGCATGGTAGATCTTTGGTCAAACATATCTCAACATAACTATCTGGGATACAAAACATCTGAAGAGAAGAACCTAATTTTGTTTCAATCTTGCTAAGTTCCAAAACAGGAACAGTGAAAAGCACTTTTTTTATTGTTTTGATTCATTTGAGACTACTACAATGCTCTTATCCTAAATGTTCTTCTAAACCCTTGCTAAATCACCCATTAGACTGTTCAGCAGCCAGGAGGATATCCCTCATCCTGATACACTTTGACCATAGAGGTGGCTGTCCACAACTTAAAAGCTTCAAAACTAAAAGCTTAAGAAATGAAAAGTGTGGAAGATGCGTCAGCTCCACCAGCCCTACAGACTGAACTGCTTCAGCCGGGCACTCTCTTGCTGCAGCACAGCAGCACCAAATAGCATGTTGTCATTAAATCTTTCCAAAGCATCTATTTCTGGTCTTCCTGTTCTGAAAAGGACAGCACCAAAGGAAAGCACAGACCCTCTTATGGTTTCAGATGGATGAAGTGTCTTAGGGCTGCTGGCACCATGCAGATGTGGAGACTTCTTTCAAATACTGCAGTTTAAACTCAAGCCCTATTTAGATATATACATACTCTGGCTGACTAAAAAGACCCACTTAGAAGAGTGCAGCTTTGGACAGAAATGTAAATAAATGTTTCAAAATGTGAAATTGGAGGAAGGTGTTAAATTCAACAGAGTCCCAGACTTACCTGTCATGTGATAATCTAGGACTTTGCTCCCTCTCACAGTGATATCAAGTGGAGAGCAGTTAAAATTAGCATTCAAACAGGAGGGGAGCTCCCCACTCAGCTACAGAGCAGGGGAAAGATACATAGATGTCAAACTGACATTTCACTTACATTTCTGGAAGATCCAACTCCTCACAAAAAATAAGAGCAACAGAATTGCCAACTGTCTCCTTCTCCTGGCTGTAGCCATCTGCATATTCTCTTCCCCATTCTTCAGATACCCTTACCTCCCTTTTTTAGTCTTTCTCTGGTAACTACAGTCCTTCCTTCCAGGTTTCCCTCCCCTTCTTCACTCTGCTCTCATCATCTTGTACTTCTTGGCTCCCACTGTGCTTTCATGTTATTTATTTTTACTTCTTTACCCATATTCTGCTAGGTGGGAGTCTAATGAAACCTACCCTGAGCAGCTGTACTGCTCAGCCTCCTCCCTTCCATGCCCTCATTCAACTTTCCTTTGCATTGACACAGATTTTAGTAGTCAGCTGGAGTGAGCTGTCACTGTTGTGGGAGTTGTTGGTTGTAATGGTTGCAACCTAGACGTGGAGCAGACCTTCACTACGTTTGGCATGGTACATGTAAGTAGCAAAATTATGATCTCTGGCCCCAGAAAATGTAAAATATACGTTGAGTCTTCATAGAAAAAGAAACTAAAGAAGGAGTCATTGGGAAAGGGCCAGGGCAATGTCATTTTCATGCTCTCAAAATGAATAAGTTACCTGTGGAGCCATATCACTGGAAAAGTCCAAATGTCCTAAACTTCTGGTACCATAAATGTACACTCTGTAGTCCACCAAAGACATAAGGCTATCGTTTGTGAGAAATGTTTGAGAAGAACTCTTCCATAATAAATATCAAAGTAGTAGGTTTAAGTACTTCATTCTTTTATCCTCAGTTTCCTGCTGCTCTTAATGTCATTTTTATAAGTACCTGATCTAAAAATGGATCGATCCCATACCCAGAGATAAATCAGATTCATAATTAAATGAAGTTGTATGTTTTTCAAAACACTGACCTCTCATATGTTCTAAAATTATTCTTCAACTCAAAGAGGAATATCTGTTTTCCTTTATTTGGGCTATGAGCAACATCATCAGGAAATGATAACGTAGGTTAGCATTGTGATTTTTGGACAATTACAACATTTGTCCTTCCAAAAGAAACCATAAGGGGCTATCTCTCTTCTTCCTAGCAAACCTGGATGCCAGAAAAACGCTAAAAGTAGTTAGCATTGGAGAGGAACAAGAGAAAAGTGGTGATACATTCGGTGGCCTTTCCCAAGTTGGACTCTGACTTAAATCAGGCACTGAGTTCATTACCCCGTTGATTTATGTTATTCAAATATTTGGCTTATGCATCATGTCATATAGTTGCACAATCCCACACATAGCCTGCATTGTTCAAACTGGGCTCCTTCTTGAGTATTAGTGTTGACAACCTCCAGTCAGGGCCTGCAGCTCAGCAGTTTGCACCTTTTCTCCTTTTCTCCATCCTTGACAAGCTCCTAGGTTTCTTGCCTAGGAAAAAAATACCCTTCTCAAATTGATGTCCAAGACAGCCAGCAGAATCTTTCTTCGCAGAACCCTTTTTTTTTTGCATGTGCTGCTCTTTTCAGCCTGACACAAATGGTCTTTGCATTAATGCTGTGTTTCAGGATCTCCTGGAGGCATTTTGAACCTCCAGGTTCAATATATAGAGAAAAATATGGAATATAATAGTAAAAAAAATGGCCAGCTAATGCCCTAAATTTATTTCAGGACCTATAGCACAAATACATGTGAGGCTCTGGCAAGGTGTGGGTTGGTCTCTTCTCCCAAGTAACAGGCAACAGGACAAGAGGAAGCATCCTCAAGTTGTGCCAGAGAGGTTTAGACTGGATACTAGGAGACATTTCTTCACAGAAAGGTTTATAAAGCATTGGAAGAGGCTGCCCAAGGAAGTGGTGGAATGAACATCCCCAAAAGTGTTCAAGAGGCATGTGGATATGGCACCTGGGGGTATGGTTTAGTGGTGAACACGGTGATGACTGACTCAATGGCTGGACTCGACGATCCTAGAGGTCTTTTCCAACTTTAACAATTCTATGGTTCTATGATTCTATTTTCAAGGCCATCACAAGCTATCAGTATTTTTATTTAAGAAACCAGATGCATGGTGAATAATATTTTGTGTGCATGAGAAGGCAAAAATAAAGCTTGATTGAACTCTGTATTTTGCTCAATCTTAGGAAAGTCCTGCTTGCATTTCACCCTGTACTCAAGCACACTCACAGACCCAGAATACATCCTGAAAGCTTTACACAGATGACTACTTTCCTTAAGCCCCAGCCTCACAATCTTTCTCCACAGTAGGACATAAACCTCTGCTTAAAGCTAAACATGTGTAAGAGCTCTTCCAGTAAGGAATGTTTTTCTGAGTTAGGGTCACAGATACTATCATGCCAAGTGCTGCATAAATACTAGTGGAAATTTTCAACATTCTCACCGTGTCCAGGGCCAGGACAAATGATTAAGGAACCTCTCAATAACCTTGCACTGTTTTATGATCCATCCTCTCAGTGGTTAAGCAATAAAAAGAAGGTAACAGCTTTATCTTGCCAGTGAAAGCAGATTGTAGCTGCATAACACAGTGATGATTTTATTAATGCCATTGTATCACAAACTTGGCCAAAGATTTAAACTAAGGTCAGACTAAATCTTTCAAAATTAACCAGTCTGGAGGGGTGAAAGTTTCATCTCAAAGTGAGGGCACTCGAACACAAAGAGTACTGTCAGCATAGGAGGACATTTTGAACCTTTATGCCAGTGTTGTGTGCTTTGTGAAGCAGTAGCAACTGCATTCAGTTCAAGAGAAATCATGTGGAAGACAGACTTGACACAACCCAAAGGTAAATTGCCCCGTGTCAGAGCTGCCTGAAGGCTAATCTCAGCATTAGACTCAAACCAGTTTAAATACTACGTAGATGATTCATTGTCACATGAAAATACCAAGGAACTTTGCTTCTGTGTATGCTGCACTTGAGAATAACCTTTTCTTCCATGATGCATTCCCCAAGGTGTTTTTTCAACAGTGTATGGGGTGATTATAATTGCAGGCTCATCTTCCAGAGGTAGAGTGCCTATAGCTCCCTAACATCCCACAATTATCAAAAATAAAAAATAATCTGATTTTATGATTCTATTCACCTGACTGAATATGAACTAGTTATCTAAAACTCCTCTTATAGTTAATGAAGAAAAATAGGTCCACTGGGAGAACATTCATCTCCCTCTAAAGCCTGTTGAATAAATTGTGTCTCCAAATAGCCTCTTCCTCTCCATTGATGCTGAAGGATGAATCAGCAGATCACCAGCCTAGCTGTAGAGAGGGGACCTGAATCCCACTCAACTGAGAGCAGTCAAATGAGATGAAATCCCCTCGCCTTATCCAAAGCACAAGCAATTTATGAGGTACAAAAATAAAACCATCCAGGAAGTGCAACTGCACCAGGGTCTGAAGGAGCTGGGACTGGCTGAAGGCCAGCCCTGGCAGCTGCTGGGCAGGGGAATGCACTCTGTTCCCTGTCTCAAAGCTATGGGGTGGTTGCCCAGCCATGCTGTGAATCACAGCACACAGACTGTGAGCTGGTGTGGCCAGGAAACTGCAAGGGAGTTCCCATGGAAAAGTTTTGTTCTCTCTTGGCAGGAAAACAGAGCAGTTCCTGCCATTGTGAGGCCAACATAAAGATTCTACATTTTCCTGGTGAGAATGGCAAGCTTACATGGAGTGTCCAGTAAGAGGAACTCCTTTGAGGTTTTTTATCATTATTAGTAGTATTTTAGTACTGTTGTGTCTCCTATGAGTATGGAGTCAGATAAAAACACAAAATAAAGAGATAATACCTAAACTGGTGCCTACAACCAAACTAAAAGACAAAAGAAAACAGAGGAAGGCATTCACTCAAAAAGGAGTCCCAAAAAACCCACAGAAAATATTGCTCAGAGTGATGGACCATGATTTTGAGATAGCAGAGGCTCAACCATTGCCAAATTTTATCATAACAAATTTTGTCTCTAATACAGCGTCTTGTATCCTTGGGGTGTTACATAACGGATAATAAAATAGTGAGAGAATCTTCTGCAGCTTGAAAACATGAGGCTTGGAGGAGTCACTTACTGCCTTATCAACAAGCAACTGCATCACCCTGAAAACATCTAGCATGAGGCATCTAACTGTGCCACATGTCTGACACATATTAGCTTCCAGTAATTTTATCATCACCATTGTATTTCATTTCTGAGGAGAGAAAGAACATTTACTTTTCAACAGCTGCAGTAAAATCATAATTTTGATTCTCTGTCAGCTATGAGTTTCTGATATATGAAGCCTCATCCCTGGCTGTATTCCCTTTGGAAGCATCACTGTGTATTATTAGTGCACAAATAAGCTATTTTTAATTATAGTGAACATGAGCACAGAGAGAAAAAACAATTAGATATTTTGACTTCCTACTAATATTGTTCTCTGAAACAGATGGGCTTGTCATGGGATTTTTAAGTGGCTATTACAGTCTTTGTCATCATTATCAGAAGCATGGATGAAATTTCAGGAGCATGCAGCACTTCATTCTGCCTTCAAATGGTGACTGCTGTAAACAAATACTCAAATCTCTTCTAAAAAGGTTTCAGCTCTCTCAGTGCACTTCCTTGTCTAGACTGAATATTCATTTGATCACCACAGTTTACAGGAAGACTAACTAATACATTACTTGTGGGTTTGGGAGAGATATAAAATGATAAAACTAATAGTTTGATCAAGTGTTGTATGAGGTGACAGGCGGCTGACAGGGAGACATTGACCTGAGGCTGTCACATTTCTCACTGATAGAGATGTGATGGTTGAGGACCTCTTTTGCTAAAAATTGTCAGTACACCATCTGACTGAGACCCAAAACTGGAGAAGCAAACTCTACACTGCTCCATCTCTAATGCTCAATGTAGTAAAAAGTTTCCTCCAGACTCCCACTCTTGAGAGTCTTCTTTGTTGGGCTCCAGTTCTACTTCCACTGAAGGCTGGAGACTTAATTACCAACTTCCTAAAGTTTGTGGTCAAGGCGTGATAAAACAGCTTCTACTTTAGCTGAAGATGATATGTGTTCATAAATAAATCACATTAACTACTCTATGGCTTCAAGGGAACAGCTGTTTTATATTTTGAATGGCCTTTTGAACTAGAATAGATCTTTTGTGGTGCTACAGCAAACAAATCAGAGTTCTTGTTCTTTAGTAGCATGCTTACATTATCAAAATCCTCAGAGATGAGACACTTTGGTTGTTGTAGTCTGTCTTGAATAAATCAAAATATTTAAAACAAATAACTGAAAACATCAGAATTGTACATGATTTTGTGAAAGCATAAATCTCAAAAGAATTCATATAATTTTTTATGTCCAAAGCAATCAGAGACTGATAATATTTTATCAAAATCCTTCTTCCAACTATGTACTTTTAGCCAGCTGTATCTTTACACCAAAATTAGGAGGTTTTTTTCCAGCCAGAAAACATTCTGAGTATCAACTACAAATCTCATTAAACAAATCCTTTTTCCCACAGCCAGGTATTTTGGCTTTCATGGGAAACATCCTCACAGCATCTGAATGTGAAGGTAACAACATTCAGTGTGCATCATTTTGTTGGCAGTAATGGAAAAGCTGGACTGTTAGATGGAAGAGTAGGTGTGCTAAGGTATGGAGTTTCTTCCTCTTCAAGCCTAGTCATCTACATTGAGAGTTTACCTTTGGGTCCCTCCTAAAGTGATCACTCAAATTATATTTGCTTGGTAAGAGAAAAAACAAGGTGATTTGTCATAAATGTCCAGTGTGGCAACTTGCTGATGCATCCTAAATGCTACTGATGGCCCTGGGAGTCTTACAGTACATTTTCTGAGCCTCTACTTGTTTGCTGGTTTGTATGGTCTTGCACTGCAGCAATGTGTTGAGATAGCTGTGATGCTCAATACAGAGTACAGCTAGAAACATTATGTAGCACTCACTTCACTATAGACAAGGTTAAGTGCTGGTCTAACACTGTGACAGGGCACACATGTCAAAAATAGCATATTATATGTGTTTACAAAAAGCATGTCCAGGCTATAGTTACTTTCTTTTGATATTTGTCCATTCTTTGTAAGTCACTGTGGTTTGGGCAGTGAGTTTGGAATGGCTCAGTAACAGAGACCTGGATGAAATCAGATGACTATGTATTCTTTCAATACTTGAAAATATTTTTTAATGTGGTGAAGGGTCCTTTAGTTAGTTCTTTCATTGGTTTCTGGATTTGCCCCAAGACACTTCAGTAAATGTTTTGGAAGTCTGACTAGCCAATTGGACAGCTGGGTTTCAAAATGTCACTTCACAAAGCAAAACCATTGCCAATACTGAATGAACTTATGTTACCCCAATCACATGCACACATTTTCCTGGAATTGTAATTTTTCTTAAGTCATATTTCCCTAGCAATTCAGGAAAGTATCCTAACACAGTTTCTTAGTCACACTGCTAATTAAAGTGAAAAGTTTTGCCTGTTAGTATGGCACATTCTCTACGTGCAAAGTGACATGTGATATAGTAACATGATGCAACTTTCTCACAATTCAGCATGACTCAAATAGAATTCCCTCCCCAGCTGCACTCAAATAGTGATCACACTGCAACCAGTGACCACGAATTCTCAAAACTAACACAGCGTGCCTCCCATCTGAAAGCACGGCTCAGACCAACCCATCCTGACATCCTGATAATAAGGAAGGCAGTCACACCTTTCCAAACCCATCCATGTGGTGCCCACACTGGATTGCCAAATCCCACGTATCCAACTGCATGTCAGTTATACTCAGTAGGACTCTGCAGAAGCAACAAGGACCCTAGATGGCGTCCTACCACCAGCTGAGTGGTTGAACATGTTAACTCACATTAGGAGGAAAATATAAAAAATACGCAGCTGTCCGTCGGGAAGCTGAATTTTTCCTAATGCAAGCAAACTAAAATAGCCTGAGCAATTGTTCTGCTATTCATTGGTATGGAAGCCCATATATTACTTTTTCACAAGGACATTAAAAAAAAAAAAGGTAATTCTGCTGGTACTTCCCCTGGGCAAATGGGATCTCTTCAGCTGCAGTGGGGGCACTCAGCATTTTATTTCCGTTCCTCAAATCCCAACAAGGTATATGAAGGTATGCAAAACATGCTGGGGAGGTAGGAAGCAGGCAAAGAAGTAGATAAGGGAATGGCACATAGTGAGAGGAATAAGAAATCTCTAAGGAATAAGGGGTTTTGTAGGAAAGTTATTGTATCAGATTTACTTCCCTGCAGCAGAGTATCTTGGGTCGTTTTTTCCCCTCAGCAAAGCTGATCAATACAGTCTTTTTGGGACTACATCTCAAAGCCAAGCCCAAGAAACAGCAAAGGCCAGTTTTGTAACTGGACTTACTTGACCCAAGAGAAAGGTCTAAAAGAAACACAGATCCCACTGTAGCAATAACTGTAAAAAGTACTGTTCAAGGTTTTCAGATGTGAGTGAAACTGATGGCAAAGTTTAATACTGCTGTCTTAATTTCAAACATCTGGCTATTATAATTCATTTCTCAAATACAGCATCTGATTAATCTACACAGCCTGATGTACTTTTACAAGCTCTGCTCTGT
>JAWWLV010000001.1:100393894-100410445 GCA_035041135.1 Platyrinchus mystaceus
GCAGGCTTGAAAGGTAAAAAGACCTTTCCCAGATCTTCGTTCGCGAAGACTGGCCACTTACTTACTTTACTTACTTAATTTCAAACATCTCTCTATTATAATTCATTTCTCAAATACAGCATCTGATTAATCTACACAGCCTGATGTACTTTTACAAGCTCTGCTCTGTTATCACACATTAAAGTCCTAGCTGAGATGGACTGGACTGGATCAGCAGCTGGAAGAACTTTTTTTGCTACTTCTCATGAGCAAGAACTGCTCTTGATAAAGTAGCAGTATGTCAGTAGTTCCCTTTCCAAATTGATAAGAGCAAGGATGGATGTTGTGTAGCATAGTAACAATACAGGATTGTTCTCTTATCCATCAGTGTACCTTGTCAAGGCAGTAGCAGATAAGTTAGAACACAGTGATTTCCCTCACAACTTCCCTGGTAGCTTCCCGTTTCTGAAGGAAAAGCACAAACAATCATTTCTGCAGGAATGCAGCAAGTACATTTTCACACATTTTTGGCTTATCATGCCTATCAGAGATGGTAATCACAGAGAATCAAAAGCAGCAGTGACAAAACTGGGATAATAAAATACTTCTGAAAACCACAATTTCATAATATTTGTTTAAAAGAGTTTCCTAACTTTGGAAGGAAGCTGGATTTCGGGATGAAAAGCCTAGTTTAAACAGAGAAATTGTTTCCAATGGCTTTTCCAGCTGCTTTTTCTAGCAGTTGAGCAGTTTGCTGTACTTTCAGGAGCTGCCTTTGCAGAAGACATCCCATGAGATGGAAGATATGTAGAATCTAACTATTCTATAAACTGAGCAACATTTGCAAACAGTTACTGGAGAGGTGTGTAGATCTATCTGAGAAACATTGTCAGTGGTAATTACAGAGACAAAAGCTTACAGCCAGCTCTGCTGCTCAGGTTTCTTCACAGAGCTCTGTTTTGGTTGTACAGACAGACGGACTGCAGCTGGCTCTAGGAAGGGAGAGGTAAAGAGTTTCCTGATTCCTTCTGCTCAGGGTGTGATAGCTCTCCAGTATTTCCATGCCTTCCCGAGGGCAAGGCATCCTCCACTTAAGTGGTCCAGAGTCTCAGGATGATGGGGAAGTGCTGCTTCACTCTCATCAGTGAACAAGGACTATGTTCCAGCTGTGTTCAGAAAGTGGCTTCCCCCTCTGTCCAGCTTACAGTGACAATACGAGACTGTTGAATCTAAGAAGATGTGTTTGAGCAAAAACAACCACTCAAGGTTCTATCATTGTTTAGTGAGGAAGTAAAAAATACTTAGCTGTGAAAAAGCAATGCATGTAGCAGAGAGCAGCCATGTTTACCTCGCAGCTAAGCATGTCTAACCCTTGGTCTTTTGATCAGAAAGCAGATTTATAGTTCAGTGACACTCCTCAGGCCTACCCACTGTGGGTTTTTCTCTAACAAACCAACGAAGGATTCGCCATGGGGAGAAGACCTCTAAAAAGGAGTCTGTTTAACTTGCGAGTTACCAGTTGTCCCCTTCTCTTGCCTGTCTCACAGCACTTCATTAATAATGTAAAGGGGCAGAATAGGCAAGGAGCAACGAGACTCAAATTCTCAGAGATCGAGACCTTGCAGCCTCATTAGAGAGGTGGTTTTAGTGTTGGAAGGCAGAAGCAGCTCTGAGGGATCGTTGGATTTTCTTGGCAAAAAATTTGCCTCAGCTCTGATGAATATAGGACATCGCTCTTTGCATCTGATTTTAAAATTCTGGGAAAAGTAACCTATGTCTGTCTTTGCTCTAGGAGAAGAAAAATGTGTGGGGGAGAAGTGGGAATAGAGACAGTGATGTTTGCGGTTCTCTAGCCTGAGGGTTCCAAAATGTAAGAGACTTTTGGGACAGAACTTCAACAAAGAATTTTTAAAGCATTTCCTGATAGAAAAAAAATCGATTAAAAAAATAATGCTCAGTCTTCAGAAAAGCCATATGGAAATCTAACTGTTCCATGAGGACTTTGTATGTCAGGTTGGCACCCTGAACCAAGCCACTTGCCTGCAAGGGAGGGTGATGACTGCCAACCTTGCCCTTAGCCCAGCTCAAGAGCTGTCCCTGCTGGACACCTGCACGGATGTGCTGCCCCTGCTTGAGGCTGCCCACTACTGCCCATCATGAGCCTGTTCTCCAGCTGTGCCTCACACCACCAGACATTCAATGTTCAGGCTGAAACTTTCCATGCCAGATGTCTCCCTCAAATTGATTTTAATAATTTTTTTTTGCTTTCTCTGTCAAAATAGTTTGACTGCAGTTGAGGATAAAGCTCCTCTTTTCTCTATTCGAAAACATTTTCTGTCAGTCTCATCTTTGCAAATGTCTGGTGTTTCCCTGCTGTGGATCACAGGTGTGCAGTTTTGACACTTGAGGAACCTTTCTTGGCCCAGATATGTCTCCTGCTATCTCTGAAAAAAATTCACCCAAATGTAAAAGCCTCCAAGAGCAGCAGCAGGGTCCTATGCTGACTCTGGTCCATTCATCAGCAGAGCAGGACACAGGTGCAGGCTGCTGGAGGTCCAGCCCATGGGGCTGAGAGCACAGAACCTGCCCTTCTTCTCCCTCAGGCCATAGGCATCCAGCAACTAGGGAAAGAAAGCTGCTGGATTTGCCTATGGAAGGGGAAGGAAGTGAATACTGATGTAAGAGGGCAAGACCTGGCTGAGGAGGCTGAGAGCATCCTTGGAGACCAGACCTAGAAATGGGTCAGGAAAAGGAAACCCAGGAAGCTACAACCACAGAGACAAAGTGAGAAGCTAGGGATGGAAGAGGGAAGCAGGGACCATGATCAAACAAGACTGGAAAGCACAAGGGTCCATTAGGCTGTCTATGAGGAGCTTGGACAGGACTCCTGAAACTCTCCTAGAAGCAGGACATCCTCACCCAGGAGGAAGCAAGTAGGAAGGGAGAAAACACTTGGAGAGCACAAATGAGAGACCAGTTGGGAAACTGAGACCCTAAGTCCTGGAGGTGAGGGAACACAAGTCAAAAGCTGGGAGTAGAACAGGTCAGGAATGGAGAGAAGAAGGAGCTGGGCCTAACAGGCAAGGAACTCATGCACATGGTGGGGAAAAGGGATTCCTGTGCCCAGAAGAGGATGGCATTTCTGAAGGGTTAGGAAGAGCCAAGCACCATGGAGATACTTGATGAATCATGGCAGCTTGTACATAAGTTTTTAACATTCACATCTTTAATCAGAATATTTGAGGAAGGGGGAGAAGAGAGTATTTAAATCCTTAGCCCCCCAAAACTCTATTGCATAATACCACTCTGACACCATCTGATATGGTTTAAAGCATCAACAAGTTTAAAACTTCAGGTATCCTGGGCAGAGCTCAGCTACTTGGACTCCTATAACAGGGGAGAGCAGGTTGCTGGTGCTTAAGCCTTCCTAGGTCTCATTAGTTGTGTATTACCTGCATTCTGACCTTGGGGTTTTTATCCAGTCAATATTGCTGTTGAAGTTAAAGAACTTTACAAAATAAGGTATGCCAGGTGAATGCAATATGTCATTTCTGTGTTCTGCAAGTTCAATTTGAGGTGCAAATGGTAAGAATAGGCATGACCCTGTGTACCATCCAACACTGTAACATGAAGGACTTTTTGTGGTGTATATCAACATATGTACACACACAAAAGCCCACAGTTCATACATGGGAAAACAACCTAGAAATCAAACATCCTTCTTAAAACATTAAAACAAAAATAATCATCAGTTTAGCCCAATATCTCTGTCTACACCCAAAAGGCCAGAACAAGCAGAAAGCCAGTCTTTTCCTTGTGGCAATCAGCATCCAATGCATGTGAAACACAGCCCTCTTTAGTGCGATCTACAAGATTCCTTTAGGATAGTCTTGGAAACTATCAGTGAATTAAGTACAGTACTCTGTGGCTAAGCTGGCTGCTTGAGAGTGGTACCCAAATTTCAGTGAAAACCGTCACATATGTACATATGTTGGTTGGACAATCCTATCACAGTGAATAATCTATAAAACAGTTTAAACGAGCAAGAAGAGCTCCTGAATTTACTCCAGGCAAAGTGGATATGGTTTCAAAATTTAATTAAAGGACTTTCTAGTGGGTTTACTATTACACTGAGTAAACCTGTATCCCACATGAGGACAGAATTATCACCTCTACCAATTATACAATGGTTAGTATTCTGTATTAGAAAGCACTTTCTGGTTTAAATAAAGTGATTACTACACATACAAACCCAGTGATTTGTCATGCATTGCTCAAAGGTAATGTATACGAGTCTGATTACTCTGATCCTAATGTCTTCACAGAACTGATTGCTGAGGTTGTAAATTAAAAGCTTGTGAACAGTGAGCAGTCACCAGTCATCCTGAGGCACACATCGCTCACCACTGCTGACTTACTGGGCTGGCAACAGCAGTCTGCAATTAGGCACATTACTTAACATTTCTTTTCTAAAGCACAGGTCAGAATGCAGCGTGGTTCACAGACTAGTGTGTGGTCATCCCTTGCAAGCAGGAGGTTTTCTGAAGTGAAAACAAAAATATTATCTTGTTTTGCTCTGCTAGTGAAAAACAAATAATTTGTTCTGGACCACACACTGAATTAATCATTTTTGGACAGACTGCACATGTAGAAACTTGTTCCAGTTTTCGTTCTGACTTTTCTAAATTATTGTCCTGGATATTCTCACATTGTCTCAGAAAGTCAGATCTGAAAAATCCTACTCTCAAGGTGAGGCTTCAGCTGAAATTTTGTTGCATGTATTATATTCAGAAGAAAGGTTAATTTCCAGGCCATGTGCTCTATTATTAGTTGCTGTTTATTTTAAAATCCTGTATAACATCTCCTAATGAAGCAAAAGAAAATTTTTTTTCTGATTCCTGGGAAACAAGTGAACAACAGATTAACACGTGTCTTTAAAGGAAAAATTTCAATACCAGGATACTAATGCCTGCAATTATAAATACCTGAAATTTTAAAAAGTGTATTTAACAAGTATTCTAAATGCTCTGACTCAATTTTTTTTCACATTTTGCTTTTATTTTGCATGACTGACACCAAAATTTTAACTTTTAAGAATGATGTTTACAACAGGTATTTAATAGCTGGTAAAAGAGTAATAAAATATTAAACAGAGAATATGGATTTAACTTCCTTATAGATTCATTTTCCTCTGTGGCTGTAAACATTCCTGCAACTAAACCATCACCATAAAAAAACTCCAACAACCAAGTACTAAAAGAGCAAGAAACCCATCACCTTGCACATTAAATGTAGGTAATTCTGACAATTTGGATTACTAAGAATCACAGTAAATAAAGATCACCTACCTTCACAGATCCGTTCTCATAGTCAGATCCTTGCAGCAGATGTAGAAAAGAAACTATGAAAATATTCACAATTGCCCACGGTTTGTACATCCTGATGTTTCAAATCCACAGGTTACTACGCAGTCGTTGTCATACAGCTAGAGGCGTCTGTTTCGAAATGCATTTCTCTACCACCAGTACAGAAAATAAAAGCTTCCAGAATTTCTCTTATAAACTCACAAAGGATTTCAACATCCGAGAGTAAATATCTGTCTCTTTACTGCTCAAAACAATTGTAAGTTCATCTAGAAAATGTCATTTCTGAGAGCAGATTTTAGGTACACTTGAAATAAAATCATGATAAGGTTTTAAATAGATATATATCTGTATGTATACACATACACACTCACAGGGGATCGGGTATGGATTCAAGTTAATGAAGTTAATATATCTTCCATCTAGACACAAAGAGGCATTCAAAATCCATCTGTGGTCCAGAAAATGTAAGAAATCTGCTTGATCCTGTGCTCCGTGTTCCGGCAGGCTTTTAAGATGGTAGTGTAATGGCCAGTGTTCTGAGCCGAGAGCTGTAATCCAACTCTGTATTAAAACTTTTTTCACAACCTTCATGGAAGCTTGCAGAAGCATGTGTCTTAAATCTGATACAGACTTTGGCAGTAACACAGGCAAAGTTTGGCTCTAATCCCATTTTGTTCCTACCAATAGCATAGCAGTTTTTAAACTAACTGATGCAATCTAGACTCCCATTATTTTAAAGAAGATTACCTGAAACATGAAACTTCAGCACACGTTCTTACACCGCACACATATTTTAAGTTACTTCTAAAAAAAAAAAAAAAAAAGAGGGAGCATAAGGAAAAGAGAAAGACTGAGTTTTTTTTAATGTGTTTTATCTTATGTGTCATAGAGTTTTATGAATAGATTTTTTAAAAGGAAATTTAAGAGTAATCTTTGACAACAATCAAGATTTTGGGTTTTTTAAAGATATCTCATGAAACTACAGATATAAAAGGACAAAATTTATTTTTATTGCAGTAAAAATCATAATTTCTGCCTGAGGATGAGCATGCATTTTCTCTGTATATTTCCACAGTTGAAAATAGAGATTTAAAAACTGAAATCTAACATTTAAAATTATAACATAGACAAAGGCTCTGATAATTCTGCATGTTAAATCTATATTTTTGTATTCATATAATATACTACATTAAGAAGAGTAGTTCCACTCTCACGTCTTAGTGTTTGCAGTGTTTTAAAAAGATATGTAACTGTATTATTTTTTAGCTTTGTCTTTTGCAACTTGTTTTGTGAAAGTAGTCCATTTCTCTTTTTTTGTTTTTTTTTGCTTTCTCCCCACTCATCCCACACTGGTTTGTACAAAGACAGCAGGAATTTCACCTCTTTGAAATGGATGTGGAAAAGCTGCTCTGTCTGTGTACCTGCTGCTCCCCCTCAGACCTTCCCTGCAGCCAGGCTGCCAGCACACACTACAAGTGTCATCCTGTGTCTGTACTGTAGTTTACCATTAAAATACTTTATTTAATTCATAATTTTAAATTCATATGTTATCTAATGCTTATGCACAGTCACCTTGACCTCATTTAATGTCTCTATTTCCCTTGTGATACTAATATCCATCTCCTTGCAGGAGCCAAAAGCCTGATAAAAGAAATTAATATGTCGTAGCCTCAGATGCACCGCTTCGGGATAAGGGATCAAACCAAAAATAACCTCTATGGTCTTAGGGCTGCATGGAAATAACTTTCTATCAACCTGCAGTTAACTAGAGGGAGTGCCTGGCCATACTCACCTCTCATTTATGTTATCATTTGAAACACAGAAATCGAGTCACAAAAAAAGTCAATAAGCAATACATGCCCTCATGCCTTAAAAGCCTGTGAATGGGATACTTACACAGCCAGTCTCCAGCACAGTTCAGGGACGAGCTGCTCTGTTGCCCTGGCAAGGTTGGTGCCAAATGCCAAGGAACCACAATTACAGGACTCTGAGCAATCTAGCACTAGAAAATCAAGGCTGTTTGTTTTGGAAATATTGGAGGGAAATATCTCAGTAATAATTTTTATGTGTTTTAGTTCATGACTCTTACTTACTAAATTCAGCCCTGAATTACAAATTCATTTGGAAAGACCAAACCTGCATCTTTCTCAAAGCAAACCATTCATCAGAAAAGGTCACCCATCTCTCACTTCAGTGGGCTTTTTGGCAGGAAGATTGAACTGTCCCTCAGGCATTGAATCAAACTCGTTTATATGAGAGCAGGTTAGATGCTGCAGGCAGAAACCAAAAAATACCTAGTCTTTCCCTTAGGACTCAGACACAAAGACTAGCAGAGAAGGAAAAAAACCTTTTGTTAACTGCAGAGAACTCTAAATCAGCCTCAAAGTTGTTGGTGAAGCAAAGGCAAAGCAAGAGAAACCAGATGATAGGACAGCAGAACAACTCTAATAATGAAACAGCATTTTCACCATCTTTATCACCATCCCATCCCATCCCTTATAGCTCTTCTCTCTCCTCCAACTCACAATACGAATCAGTCCTCCCTTCAGAAAAACCTCAGCCCTGCTTTTCACATAGCTTTCTTTGATTTTTCCTGCCTGCTGCTTAAGAAGAATTTAAATACTTTTGCATTTGAGCTTGAAACTCAGAAGTATGTTGAGATTATATTGCAGACTGCTTGCAACAGCAGTGAACAGACTTGCTGTCTGGCCAGACACCTCTGTTTTCGTTTAACATATGAACACAAGTTAACAACACACACGTTCTAGTTTCTTCTTTTATCTCAGTTAGCTGTTGTAGAACCACCTGCTCAGTTCTGTGCAGAGCTTAGGTTTGCATTTCTTTTAAAATCTAGCACTGTATAAAGGACTACTTAAATAAAACTTACATAACTATTTACATTACTTTTGTAGTGGAATAATAATTTCCATTGACATCAACAAGGCTAAATACTGTGTAATGAACTGAGATTTCAAACATTTATGTCACCTTTGGGTGAGCAGCTAATAGATGAACACTGTGGTAATGAGTCAGTTCTTTGCAAAAAGAGCTTAAAAATTTAGTTTAGATAAGTCCGTTTCAAATATGGATCAACACTGGTGTCTCAAAAGGAGGAACAATACAGATTAAAAGTTTAAATCTACTTATCTGCAAACATTATGTATAATTCATTCAATAATATTTGAAACGAGTCATTCTTGCAAAGTAATAGCCTCACATGCATTGCACAGAAACCCTAAATCACTGATTCCCATACTCTGTTTTTCTGATGGAAGAGATTATATAAATGACCCAGAACTTGGTAGATGTATGAATTTCTTCGTACTTTCCACTTAAAGTATTGCATGCAGATTAAGTGCAGCTTATTTACCAGAACTACTTACCATGATGCATTTCAAGTTCTGTACTTGGACTTCACAGCACGAAAAGAGAAAAAAGGCCAGTACAGATGACTACAATTTTAACAACAGCACCATATTTAGCTCATACATTTCTTGGTTGTGTACACACCCAAGGAACAGAAGAATTTCTTGACAATGCTGAAACTCATCTTCCTTGAGCTGAAATTCTTTCGGGTAAATGCCTTACATAATCTGAAAATTAACTGCACCTGGAGATAGGGCCAGACTAGTGTCACTATTTGACAGACAAAACTAAAAGGGAACATCTCCAACAGAAATCATCTTCATCTGGAAAAGAGCAAAAAACATGAAAGGAGGATAATTCATGCTTTTAACACAAGAGTAAGCCATGAATCAATAAGATGACTCAGATCATGGAAGGTTTGTGACAATATGCCCTAAATAAACTCCAGTTAAATTGATCAGTCTCAGACTGCAAAGTTAAAATTAGAGATCAATAAAGGCAGTTCATTGGCTTCACTTCAAATACAGTATTTTTTCATCACACTTGAAAACTCCACACCATTAGAACTTTAAACATGGCACAATGTTCAGGATAATAACATTATTCTCAACAAAGGTCATTAAGTATTTGTAAGATGATTCTATAAGCAGATCTGTACATTTCCTCTAAGTAATCCACATATAGAGAAACATTTGTAGTTCTGGAAAGCTGCCTAGAAAACGAAAAATTGGGACAGTTTATCAAAAATTGCAAACAAGAATCTAACTTAGATTTAATAAGATACTCATGACCTGGCAGTTATATGCCAATCTGAAGTCACTCAGTCACACAGTGAAGTCACACATTTTAAAATTAAAGTAACAAATCATGTAATTATTAAATGTTTTTTGAAATAAAGCAATGTTTAATATAATGGCTACTGGCATTAGAAATTTCTGTCAAATCGCAAAATGCTTGTATTTCACACTAATGTTAAATTGGATTGATAAAATTTAGAAAAAAAATATGCAAAATCCTGTCTACAGAATCTCAGATTCAAAGCACAAGGGAACTCTGCCATAGCTGGGCTGGAGGAAGAATGTGGGCAGCTCCACCCAGCCAGCTCCAGAGTCAGCCCTCACACCAGCTAGAACGCTGCTTCATCTCCTCAGGTTATGCTTTAACTACCCTTAAGTTAGATCACCTAATTGTCTACTTGCTGCAGCAAACTTGGAGCTCAGAGCAGTCTGCAAAATCTGCTGGAGAAGCAGGTAAATCCCGCTGGGTGCTGCACCTCTACTGCGCTCCAGGCTGCTGTGGCTAAAACTGCTATCCATACCTTCATCTAGCTGGCTGAAAGTTCACTAGGGAATGTCTGCACAAGCTGCAAGCACACCCTTGGCCAGGCACACTCTTAGCTTTAGCTACTACGAACCACAGCATCCACCGGCTCAGTTCTGTGCCAGCCCACGCTGTGGCCCCACTAGCAGAAGGGAAAACACTATTAATGGAGGAGTGCTGTCAGCAAAAGGCAGATAAAAATCACAAACAAACATTGCTGGTTGAACTTTTGAGAGATTAAAACATGTTTGAATTGCTCTATTTTTGAATAGGCTCTACCCAAACCTCACGAAGAGCACAGATGCCTTGTTACCCTTCTTTAGTTCACATTTGTAATGTCTAATGCATGGAAAGATGGAAAATCACTCTGGGGATGGCTGCTGTGTTGAGCAACAGCGTTAGCTTGCCCAAGTATGAAGAAATTTGTGTTTCTTTTGTTTCTATGCTTCCATTGTGTCTATTTGTGTAATTCCAACTTAGAAGTTTAACCTACAAGGCCTCTGATCCAGAGAGCAAGACCTCTCTCTGGATTCCTGTAATTCATACTTATCTACAATAATGGGAGCTCTGTGTCTGCTTGTCTTCACATCCATCTGTGTTTACATAACTATTAATGAGGGCACAACTGAAACAATAATCAAAATTTAATTACAGAGGCATGTGATTGCATTTACAAGCCTTTATTTCACTTGTGACTTTTATAAGTTCTCACTTCTTTCTACAGAGAAGTGAGGCAAGCTGAACAGAAAGATAAAAGAAGTCTCACAGTTAAGGAGAAGAAAGGGCAAGAAAAAAAGTGTGGAAGAAGGGGATAGGAGAAAAGCAAGAAAGGGGGGGAGAGAGGGGGGAGGTCAGACCAAGTGCCATCCTTCACACCTATTTCATTGACTGTAGCCAAGCCCTTGCCTCCAGACTGACTGTGGAACACTGGCTGGTGTTTAGGTATGTCTGAGGATCACTACCTGTTCAAGTCAGGTGTCTGAAAGAGTTCACAGAGCCAGGGAAGGAAGCAGTTACCAAGAGGATGGATTCAACATCAACATTCAATGGCTACATTCATTCGGAGGCTTCATGCCCTGCTACTGAAGACCAAGAAAGGAAAGTGTAACTGCAAAGCACAGTGAGTACCCAGACTACTGAATCCTGGATGTGTTGAGAGCAAAACAAATGAATTCGTGGGTTCTTGTAAAGAAGAAAATAATAATACATTTCCATTTTCTCCAGCACATATGGCACTGTTGCTAAATTACCTTGGGACTTAAGGGTATGTGCAGCTTGCACCAGCTTGTGTAACTGAATAGACACTTGTTGCATTATGCACATCAAGACCAGAATTTCTTAAGAGAAAGATGTGACTGCAGGTAACATCAACCTCCTTAACCTCTTGGTAATGTCTTGAGCAAGTTCCACGTGGAACAGCAACAGTACAGCTTGTACTTCAAACATTTACTTTCTTCTCATCCAGTGTAGTCTTGCAGCAATATAATCCAAGTGACTGTAGGGTGGATGGTGGTACAAGAGTAACTACAAGACATCAGGGAGATCTGACACAGCCTTATAATGATGAAAATAGCATCTGTTACATGAGAAAACACTTATTCATTCTTGTGACTGCTGCACTCGCAAAGGTCAAGAAGCCAATATATGTTACAGGCCTGGCCAGTTAAAGCTGAATTTGTGCAATAATATTTTCTGAAGCAGTCATTACCACAGGATCATCCTCACGTGCTCCTGGAGAGTTTCACCCAATTCATTATGACACTTCTTTGAGGTAGGCAGACTGTGTGACAGAAGCAGAAAATGCAAGATTAATTTCACTTTTGCACTTTGGACACCAGGCTAGAATTTGCCAACATAAGCAGCTGGTGGAACTGTAGGCATAACTTAGTCTATCAGAACAGAAAAATACAAATAGACAGTCTCACAGTCAAATGTATTTACCTAAATTGTGAATTAGCTTTTGGCCTTTTTCTGGGCATTTTAATATATCCAGTGTTCTTTAAAAAAGTTTTTGCTTAAAAGCAGTACAGAATACCTCAATATAAGTGCCTGGCCAAGTTCCAGGGCTCAGATTTTTCTTGCTTCCTAGTTCTGTTGTCCTGTCAGGGAGATGAGGCCTTGAAATACAAAGAAACAACCCCCTGGAAAAAAGTTCTGTGCCTGAATCCCAGATTCTTGGCTCAGTGGGTATGGCCAGAGTATTCTGTGAAAACATCCTGCCTCTCAAGGCCAGCAAGGAACTCCAAGGCCAAGCTTGGCCAAAGATACCTGTTTTCACTCTCCCTGCCTCTTCCTGTCTTCACTGAAAACAAAGCAGCTTTTTGAAGAAACTTTCAGTCTTTGGAACAACTACCTTCACCCAGTATTTCTCCCAAACTGAGACTCCCACTCCCCATATAGATATTTTCACAAATAAAAACAATTAACAGATCAGAGAAAACAGGCAGAGAAGTAGAAGCTAAAAGGTTCAGAAGGAGAAAAATTTTCTACAAGTCTGAGAAAAATTGAAACCACACTGTAGGAGATAGGACGACAAGAGGATGTAATAGACGGATTTATACATTTATTTTCAACAGGTGATTTCCTTACTTGCTTCTGCAGCACCCTGAAGCAACATCCTCAAAGCAGTATATCCATATATACTAGACGGCCAGAGAACAAATACAGGGTTTAGTATAATTCTCTTTGCAGGGAACAACCCAAGAGTGTGCACACACTAATTTATAATTACAGCAAAGCCTCGAAAGTTAAGTTCAGAACTTATACCTATCTGAGGTCACTTTAGAGTAATAACAACTCAGTAATATGAAAAAAAAATCCATCTGGTTCAACTTAAAGTTTGAGGATGAAATGTTTATTATTTACATTTGGTTCCACTGCTTTAACATTCACAAACACTAGACCAATGAAAGGATAAATCAGGTCCCTGACATTGTCAGGGGAGAATTAATGATGTCTCTCTCAAATGTTTAGAGAAGTAAATGTATACTGTAAAATATGTATATCACAAAGTTCATCTCTTGCTCTAATAGGATGATTTTTTGACTCTTAAATCACAAAAGCATTTCCGTGTTTTCACAAGAAAACCCCCATTTCCTATTTTTATTACATCCTGTTGCTATCAATAATGTATAAGCATAAACTGAGTTTGTCAACCTCACCCTGTATTTCCTATTGAAGACAAAATAAAAGATGGCTTGGCTAACTGACTCTTCCACAGAAATTTCCAAGTTGTTATTACAACAATTACCAGCTCTGACTGCCTGCATGGAAGATCAAAGGAACACTTCAGATCCATCATCATCTGGTCAGTCACCTATGTGAAATGATCTTTTTATCTCTAATGTCCATCCATTGCAGGAGTCAGGGCTCACAAGACCAGGTGCCATCAAGGCTTCTCAAAGGATGTGAGGAATCCTGAAGCAGCTCAGAGTGCCCTGGTATTCATTAATCTCTGAGCCTGCTGGTCTCACACCCAATGCAAACTTATTTTTTATGGATAAGAACACTGCCTCATGTTCCCCACATCTGCTCCCAAGTGTAAAATTCTACAATTGTGTTCAGATAACACAGAAAGCCTGATGGATCAACCACCACTCCTGGTGGTGTTGGGTAGAAGATTTTGCTTGGCCTTAAAAACCACAAGGTTTTAACCAGACTATTCTATAGTGTCACAAGAGCTCTGAGAGACCTCCTTATCCATCTGGAAATTACTCTGTTGTTGGTATTTGAAGAATATACCATGAACTTAAGCCTCTAGCACTACCTTTTGACCAGGGTATTCATAACAAAATCCTCGAGGTTCAGGAAGGCAGTGAGAGAACAGCAAACAAATCTATGCTGTTTAAAACAAGAGGAGAAAGACAACAACCAACTAAAATAATGAGATACTATTAAGTTCAATTATACATTATTCTCTAAATGCAGTGGAGAAATTTTATAGAAAAAAATCCAATATAAAGTGAACATTATTTAGATAGTGAAATAGGAGTTACTTATTAAAGCATCAAATAAAAATTAAAACAAAAAACAAACAAACAGAACACACAAAAACCCCACAAACAAGCTAAACAAACAAAACACACCAACCCACAAAGAAAACAAGTATACGTAAGTCCAAAGGAAATTAAACCTTAGGTAGCTAAAAGCCCTCTGGGAGTAGAGCAGTGCTGCAACAAGTTAGAAAACAGTAGCAGTTAATATCAAAATTTTAACAAATTTTAAAACACTGAAAAAAACCTGCAGAACATGCTTTGTACCTAAATCTTTAACTCTTGCTGTTCTGATTCTTCACTTTGACAGTAAAAAGATCAGTCCTTATCTGACTGGTACAAGACTTTAAAGAGCTGGAGACGTAAAATCTTTTCAGGCTCCATAAAAGACACTGAAAAGCAGATTTTAATCCAATAAGCAGGTTTTAATCATTTTTTTTTCATGATTGACTGGGAACTAAGAACACCTCTAGATTGTTAAATATAAAAGAGACAGTGACAGAATTTTGAGTATTGGATCTCTGCTTCTCTGCCCTAAGTCACAGTTATCTTGCTCCATGGTCCTGTTTTGGACCACTGTAGTTATCTCCCTCCAAAGCAACACCCAAATATCGCCCTGGCAGTAGATCATTCCAGAGATCTCTTGCGAAGGCTGTAGCAAGGGGATTCCCTGCTTACCCTCACACAGAGCTTTTTCTTATTGAAGACAATAGTCTTCAAGCAAGCTTTGCATCTTCAAACATGCAAAAGTGTCTTCCTGCCATGCCTTAAGGCATGGTACATACATAATTATGATCTAATAATTAAGTAATTAAGGATAATAACGTTTAAAAATTCATTAAAAAAGGATAATTACAACTTAAAGCCACAGGGACATCACATGTTGCTTAGAGGAGATGTCTGGCCAAATGCCTCATAGCCCAGACTCACAACCTGCTCTGAGAAGAAACCTGGACAAAAGTATCTTGACCTCAGCGAGAAGGCTTTTTCTTCTCTTATCCAGCACTATATGAACAGTCCAAGGGACTACCTGAGGCTTAGAAAATATATGGAATTAGGAATGTTCTGAATCTTTTATGGCCTTTGATACAAGTAACATTTACTTCCCTGATTTTAATTTTTTAATTAAAATTTCATTTTAATTTAATTTAAATTTTAATTTTTTAATAGCAGAATCCCTTTTGCTATTGAGGGACAAAAATAAATACAGTAAACACATTTCAATAGATAATTACTTAGGAATCTTTCTGCCAAGCTGGACTTCACAGGCAGAAAATTTCTCTGGCATGCATAACACCCCACCCACCATTGTTGTGGCTACAATAAAGAGCAACCTCAGCAGTTAGAAGAAGCAGAACGCAGCAAAAGCTCAGATGAGACAGAAGATGAGAAGATCCCACCAGGATGTAGATTCATGAAGAATCATAGTGACTGAGGGCTTTGCTTCCCCAAAGAGGCACTATCTCCTCAATACAGTCTCACAGATGATCCCCAAGACTGGAAAAGTAGACAATGCATGAGACAAACTCATCCAGAGAATAGTTAGCATGCTAAATGTTTCCACTGGCCTATTATTGTTTTCCTTTTGTCCAATTTTTGGGGACTTTTTTCTGGGATAGTTGAATTTTTAAAATTGCAAAAAGAAATTTAAAAGGAATGATCAGTCCAGGTGAAACTGATCCTGCTGGTGTCAATGGAGAGGTTCCCTTTATAACTCCGACTTCACAGTTAATGCAGAGGTTGAAGGATTGGTGTGTATCACAAAAATTAAGAAAAAATTGACAAATTAATAAAAAAACCAAGCATTATGAAATATTTAGGAGCTTTTTGAGATAAAATTCTGAGAGTATGTTTATAAATTTATACTTTGAAGGCTGCAAGGAGGTGTCACAAAGGTGATGAATACATAGTTATGGCTTATGGTAACAATGACAAAAAATCTCATTTTAAATATTATCAATAGGGGTTCTTCAGACTGTAATCATTAGGGCAGAGGTACCTTGTTCTCAAACTGAGCAGTCACCATCGGTCAGTACACTATGGTGAAGTTCAAGTTTCTGGTTAGCATCATCAGGATCTTTGAATAAAAAAGACATTTAAATAAGAAAATAAATGATGGGAACTGAGCTGTATGTTCTTTCTAAACACTTCTGAAAATTTTTCTGCTCAGAAATATTTATGTTTCTCTTAAAATCAGTTCAAAGTCCCTACAAGAAATTTTTTCTTGAATACATTCAGAGTCACGCTTTCCCAGTGTTGACCCAAAATGTTTCTACCAAGAAAGAAGGCTATTTTCCCTCTTCTTTCAAACTAGATGTCTGCAGCCAGACTTTTATAAAACATATAAAGGATGGATATAAAGGATGGCCAGAGATCTTCTGTTGAGTCATGGACTTAGGGTAAGAAATGGCTAGTACATATTCTAAATTCAAAAGATGATACAAAGGAGAGGAGTCCCATTCAAAAAGTGGATAGAGTCACTCAAATAATCTTATGACTTACATTTCATTGTCTGCACAGGATTGTCT
>JAWWLV010000001.1:100419550-100436827 GCA_035041135.1 Platyrinchus mystaceus
TGGTATTCTGTCCATACACAGCAACAATGAAAAGCAGATTTTGAACTCACCAGAAATGCCTGGACAACAGTAAAGCAGGAGTACGGTCTTCCTCTGTGCTCACAGAGACTATTCAAATACATATTTTGTGGTCATAGACATGACTTTTCCAGGTCTCTGCTGACTGACTTCAGCTACTTATACATCTGTTTGACAGGAAAGTTAACTGCCCATGAGCAAACCAGCTGGAGCTCTGTGGGTGCCAGGCTGCACAGCACTTACAGGACGTGCAAAAAATCGTCGTTCAGCATCTGTGTTCTGCCTGGGCAGGACAGCTTAGATGCTCTAACCAGGCAGTGACAAATTCCAGAGCTAAGTTATGTGCTTGATTATATCACAGTTGCTTTGAATTGTCTTTTTCATCAAATATTTCCTCAAAATACTGAAGCAATAATTTTACCGAAATCACAAAAACAAAAACAAAAAAAAACCAACCAACCAACCAAACAAAACAAACAAAACAGCATACTTATTGTAGATATGGTCTTGTAGACCTTGCCACCAGAACTATGTTTGTTAATACACGTTGGATGAAAGTGAAGAAAATAGAGTTTAAAATTCACAGTGGTAATGCTCTGTGAAACTTACTCCAATACTGCAATCATACAATAAATGTATGCAGTGCATTCTAGTGCTCTTAGTTAGGGTTGTTATATTTCAAGACATGTACACAACTGTTTAATGCCTGTCTACTTTTTATCATGAAAAAAAAAAAAAGTGTCCACAAAACCCAGAGATTTCAGAAAGGTTCTGGGTGTCAAAGCCTCAAAAGATAAGATATTACTAAAAAATAATACAGGGCTAGTCCATCATTGAAATAACAAAATGGTGTATTATATTACACTCACCTGGCTTTTTCAGTCCATGAAGTTCAGATACTAATGACAAGGAGAAATTATAGCTGAAACTTTGGAAAAAGGCACTGGATAAAAAAACTCAGTGAAACAATGCAAAGCATTCCAATAGCTTGAGTTATCTGAAATAGTCACCTTTGGCTGCCTTTCCAGCTGATGGAGAGAAAGAGACACTGCAAAGGGTTATTCATCTTTTCTTAAACAACAAAAATATCCCTGTGGACATAATCCTAAAAACCTCTCAAAATACTGTAAGGAGCACCTATAGAAACCAACTGCAGCAGATGCTCTGTTATGGACTTCTAAACTTTGGGCACATAAATACCATCTTAGTTTTTCTGGGCATTTTACGTCTGAACAAAGTCCACACACATTTAAGTGGAAGTTTCACAATGGAAAACATCAAAGAAACCATGAAAAAAACTGAAGAGGAATGAGATTGAACACCTGCTTTACGGGACAGAATAGAACACAGAGTCTTTGAGGTTGGAAAGGATCTCTGAAGACTGCCTAAACAGGGGCAGCTACAGCAGTGCTCAAGGCCACATCCAGTGAGGTTTTGAGTATCTCCAAGGACAGACACTCCAGCACATCTCTGGGTAACCTGTTCCAGCTCATGCTATGGCCAATCCCATTGTCCATGTCTCCAGCAAAGATGTTGAATAATTCCAGTCCCTGAGGAACACCAATCATCACCGCTTTTCACTTGGACATCAAGCCATTGACCTCAACTCTTGTTGGATGCAGCCATCCAGCCAATTCCTTATCCACTCAGTGGTCCACTCATTAAATTCATGTCTCCAGTTTTGAGACAAGGATGTCATGTACGTACGTGGCCAGTCTTCGCGAATGAAGATTTGGGAAAGGTCTTTTTACCTTTCAAGCCCACCCTTTAATCCTAAGGTTCAACTGCCGGGGCCAAGCGAGCTTGGACAATGGCAGTGAGGTCCTCAGGACATAGGTTTGTTTAGAGTGACCTTCTCTTAGATGGAGTCATGTAGGACAGTCCCAAATGCTCCAGGTAGATCAGTCAGTTGCTCTTCCCTGTATCCACCTCTGTAACCTTGTCATAGAAGGCCATCAAATTTGTCAGGCATAATTTGCCATTAGTGAAGCCATGTTGGCTATCACCAGTCACCTCCTTTTCCATGTGCCTTATCATAGCTTCCATCAGAGTCTACTCTATGATCTTGCCAGGAACCAAGGTGAGATTGACTGGCCTGAAGTTACCACATTTTGTTACATACCCTAAGACTTAATTTTATGCACAGACCAAGGAAAGACAGATTTATATTTTATAAGAGTGAAAATACTAGATTTAGGCTGCAGTCTTATAGGTCCCCTTTCATACAAAGAGGTTTGTTTCCTTCTCCTGTGATTTATACAGACTTCTCAGAATCTTTATTTTGGAATGAAGATGATAGATGGACTTTGCTGACAAATTCTCCAGTCTGTCTTGGTCTTGGAGCACCCATCAAAACTAGAGAGTCTGCTGAGGAACAGAAGAGGCCACAGAGTATGGTGGGTACAGGCAGATGGTGCACTACCTACCTCATAAGCAAATGTTAAATAATGTCAAAAATTGAAGCTCTTTGATGTTCTTTTCCTTCCTGCAATTTTACCAACAAAATCTCTGTCACCACTACTAGATAGTTCCCTAATTAAGGACCTAACCATTTGAAGAACTGGCCCTTAGCAAGCAGTCTCACATTGCAACCAAATGCACTCTTAGTGCAGAAAACATGCAAATCAGGACTAAACTAAAGTTATTAATTCCCTTTCTGAAATGAAGAATTTCCTATACTGTGTGCCCTTCAAAGACTTTCCATTCAAACATCTTTAATTTTATCACCCCTAACATTCTTTCCTTCCTTTCCTGGGTTTTATTTGTAAGTGTGTTTTTAATTATAAGAAAAAAAAAACACATTGCCACACATAAGCTACACAGCCTATTGAAATCACAGCTGCTCCAACAGGGAGACACTGGAGTTTCTAGCACAAGTATGTGAGGCAAGAATATGTATGTCCACACCAAATTCCCCTTTTGCAAATTAGAAATGATTTATGAACCTTTTTTAATATGTCCATTTTATTGCCAAACTGAACTAAAATACAAAAAACTGAAATAAAGGAGAGGCTGAAACAGAGCGGGGTCTGCATACCAGAGCAGTCATAAGTTTTTCAACATGTGGCTTCAAATGTATCCATAACTATTTTACAATTATATTTTAAAGGTATTTTTATTTAATATTTTTCTTCAAGCCTATTCCATTTTTGAATTTTCTATGGAGTATTGTGTTTAATTTCCTGACCCAAGTGTAATTTGCAACAAAGGTATGAAACACCATGTCTTAGGACATTATAAAAAATGAATTAATCTTTCTCCCTGGATTTTTTTTATTATTCTAGTAATAGTTTCCTAACAGAATAAAAAAAAAAAAAAAAAAAAAAAAAAAAAAAAAAAAAAAAAAAAACAAAAAAAAAAAAAAAAATAGTTTGCATGCACAATCTGTATTACAATCATAGAATCATGTAACGACTTGGTTTGGAAGGATCAGTTATTCATAATTCCAGGAACACTGTAAGCTGTGCTTTGCATGGGGATCAGCCAAAATTTTCTTAAAATACCATGTACTGGACATACTCACTCTGTAAACATCTGCTTCTGTGGGACTCAGATTTGGTCAATGCACCTCCTAGAATAATTGCTGTTTGTTAGTAAACTATATGTTGATAATTATCTGTGTTTTGTTTTGATTCATATATTGCAGCACTAACTTTATTTTACCTGACACCTTCCTCCACCTACCTTTGCTTTTCTGTTTTACGCCTCATCCATTCAATCTTTCCCTTTCTCCTCTTCTTCCCTCAGCACAAATGAACCAGAACCCCAAGGTGCCATTCTATAAACATCCTCTCTTTCTAACTCCTCTCTGCTCTCTCCCTAAATCCTCTGAGTCTCAGGCCTGACTTTATTCAAGCAGTTTTGCAGTAGTTTACCATCCAGGTCCCTCGGGCATCGACCACATGCCACTCTGCCATGACCTGTACAAATACAAAACAAAAGACTTCAAGTCCCAGAGAACTTAAGTATGATCTTTAGGACAAAGGTCAGCACAGACAAATGGGGGAGTAAGAGAACCAGTAATGGTGATGATAGGCAATGGGCTCAGCACAAACTCAGGCTTGCTGTAGACAACCTGGAAAAGGTAGTTCTTACGGAGAGATTTAGAAATGCGGATTTCACTAAATGACTACCATAATAAACAAACATAAATTTTTAAATGGTGCATTGGATTGTATCCAAACATACAACAAATATGGAAAGTAATGTGGGGTGGAGGCAAAAATGGCCAAGACCACTCTTAGTTTTAGTGATGTTAATTTTTACTTTTCTTAAGATAGCTCTTTGACTTAAGAAAATATTTTTTGTTATCATTCTCCTGTTGCTTTCTGGTTTCTGCTCTTGCAACAGATATTTTTTCTGCCTAGATCTGTCTTGGTGTCTATCAGGTATCTATCAGTTGTGTCTGAAAGATCAAAACCTCTTTTTACACATAGAACTCCCTTCAGATAAACATAACTTCACAGAGGTTCAAGATTGCTCCTATGTAGATACAAATGCAAAATAGTGGCTTTACATTATAGAGTGTTTCAGTCAGGGATCACATTTGTGGGATTCTCTGAAGTTCAGAAAACACTTTGGACAGCTTAAAAAACTTCTGCAATCAAAAAAAATACCCACTGAAGAGAGTATTTAAGGACTGCAAGCATAATGGTAAGGAGAGTGAGAAAGAAAAAAATTTACTTCATTTTTAAGAGCAATAGCAACCTCCAAGTCAATAATTTCCTGGCAGTTAATGACCAGACGGATTAAGATCTCCTCCAGATGGTCATTAAATGCCAGGAAATAGTCAAGTCATTGGCCATTAGTGCTTAAAACACCATTAGGGTACTGCTCTTCATTAGTTATATTCACGTGATGTTACTATTCACTAAGGACATGAATGCAGAAGAAACTCTTAATTTTTAATAGGCAACAGGACAGAACAAAAATAGGGCTGAAATAGATGGATAGTTTAACTTATGCAGGGCTGTATTGCTGATAGAACAGTAAGAATGTGATGCTTTTAGAAATCACTGTCAACAGTGTAAGCCTCCACATACTAATCCACTTATGTGCCTTCTCTTATGTCCTGAAAGGACCACCCCAAGGGGTGAAAGGTTAGTCTCCATGCCAAATCAACTAATGGTTTCCCTGCTAAGATGTCCAAAAAGTATGTGACTGTTGAGATTAGGTTACTTGACCAGTATTAAGAGGACTAAGACAAAAATTCCAAGTGTAGAAAGCTCAGCCATATCATTTTATGGTGTACACAACACACACACAGAGGTTTCTTCCAAGTAATCTCCAAACACTGTAGTTTGCTATAGTTTACATGTGCTTTACTATATATACTATCCTATAGTTTATATATGCTATGTCAGTTTATATGTAGTTTACTATGGTTTATATACAGTTCCCTATAGAACTATAGTTCATAGAATCATGTGCTGTATATCCATATAACTACTCCTAGCTATTGACAGAAAGCCTAACTGGTGAATGCTCAATTAACTTGAGACTTATTTATCATAAAATCTCCAAAGTTAAAGTTAGATTAATCCATCTTTGAAAATATGTTTTCTGATTTTTATATGTATGTGAACAAATATATAAACATCTATAACTTGAAAAGGGAACAATTTGGGATGTTATTAGTAAATTGATTGTGGAAAAATAACTCGATGTCACTAGTGCAAGCTAACTAAAGGATAGCAGGATTAAGGAGAACTGTCTTCAAAAGAACAGTGAATATACCTAGAGCAGTATTAGTTTTACCAGTTTTAACAATAAATACAAATATTCCTGCTTATTCATCAGCCAATCCTTTTTTGAAAAAGATAGTAAGACCAGTCTCACCTTATCTTTGCCAACTTTAGATGGTATTTTTGCAAGGTATGTTACGCAAAGGGCATATTAAATATTAACTTGAAAAGAGAAAGCTAGTGAAGAACTCATGAGTTTTTCTGCAAGTCGAACATTGCTGATTGTTCACTTGATGCTGGTGCTGTAAGACTTTTCCCCTGCAATCTATAAGGTTGATGCTGTAACCGAGTTTATCCATTTTGAGAATCTGCTACATAATATTGTGAGAGCTAAAAGTTACTATAACACTCAGGTATGCTGTAGAGGAGCTGTCAGCAAGGTCTCCTTACCCACACACCATGAATTGCATTTTCCCTGAGCTTGGTTTCCTGAATATGCTAAAACATGTTCCCACCAGATGTGCCGACAGGTTAAAAGTTTGGAGAGGGCTTGTTTGACTGGGTCAAAGCTGTCTTCTTAGAGAAGAGAAGAGGATTTTTTTGTAATGTCTTCCTTTTTCCTGCATTGTCTTACTATGGTAGATTATATTTGTAATATGTTTGCTAAGGTCTTCATAGAGGAGAGATGCAATTCAAAATAAACCTATGTGTTGAGAAAAAAAAAAAACTAAACTAAAGGTAGTGAAGGGAATATCCCCCAAAATGCCAAAGATTATTAAGGGTTTTCTGAAATACATAAAAACCCAAGAAAGAAATTCCCACAAAAGGAATCATTCTAGAAGTGTCTGAAAACAGATGGTTTATAAAGAAGGAGTGAAGGATTCTGTAGTAACATGGACATATGTAAATTAGTAATTCTGGATACAACTCTTGTAAGCTCTTAAGATAATCCATCAATTAATGAGGAAAAATATTGAAAGTGTACACGATCACCTGGGGCTGACAAGCAGGCTGGGTAGTAACTAAGTGTAATCTTCGCACCTTGATTCAGCTTCTGGCAAGATGCCTATCTTCACAGACATCCTGAAAAAAACCACAGTGTGGCCACAGTGCACTATTAAAGCCCAGTGGTGTATTAACACATCATTGGGTTGAACTCACCAGTTTGGGAAGAACAGTGGAATCCAGGTTTCCTCATTAATGCATACAGGGAGCTGCCCCACAGCACATAAGAGAAAGTCCTGGAAAATATTCTTAGGGGAAAATGGGACAGGTGGAGAGGAAAGGATTTCTTTTAGTGCACACACTCTACATTGGTGTGCTAATATAAAAATAATTTCTAACAGCAACCTCAGAACTGGCTTCTGAATGCCCTATATAGCAATGACTTATCATGGCCAGATGTACTACATAAGCTTTCATTTAGTTACTTGTTCTAGTGACTTATAACCTTTTCTTCTGTTTGTGCCCTGCCAGGCCTGTTCTGGTGAGCAATCAGCTGGTTTTCTCACTACTTGATTACCTCATCCTTTTTTCAGCAAACAACAGTCCCTGCCGATTATAGGGTACAGATGTCTTACAGAGTTCAGTGCAAAGAATTAGAAAGTGCTCCTCGGTGTACAGGGAAGAACAACACCAGAAACTTAATTTTCATAACTAGGGATCATGACTTGGTTTCCATTTTTGAACAAGTTAGAGACAACATGATCAAATTGTATCTGAACATCAGGTGCCTGAGGCAGGCAGTATACACAGAACACTCTCTTCATCTGTTGATGGCAAAATATCTACCGACTTCAGAAGGGCCAGAACTTCACTCCAGAATTTTTCAGATAAAGTAACTTGTATCATTAGAAATGATAATACGAGAAAAAAACTAACAGTATTTTCTCAGTTGATTTTATTGACAATAGTGTAAAATAATGATTTGTGTGTATTGTTGGGGTGTAGCTGAGTATCCCTTTAAGACAGCCTATTTAAGGCAGAGGATATTTTACAAAACAGCAAGATGCAATGATAGTGCAGTAAGAGGGTGGTTCTGAAGAGAACACTCTGGACAGCAAATTAGGATATTAGTTTCTATACCCAACCTTTCTGCCCATTATCTGGTTGGGTAGACACTACCTCACAACAGACCGAATAACTGGTGTAATTTCCCTCATTTTCACCCTATTTTGTGATATTTCCCATCATTTTTTCCCATTATTGGCTGAAGATATGTGAAAGACAAATAAACGGTAAAAGAAAAGCAGAAGGTTTCCTCCCTTTTTTTGTTAGGGAGGGAGAAAAAAAGCTGAGGAAAAAAAGGCAAGGAAAGAAACCCATCCCTACCACATGGACCCACTACACTCTTGCCAGAGGGCAGTAAATGTCAGCACTAGTATATCTCCTGTTTTGAAAATGAACCAGTTTAATCCAGAACTATTAAACATCATGGCAGTGGTAACCCCTTCCTGTCTGTTGGCTCTCTGTTGGGCAGATCTCTTAAATCATTCAATGCTGCTGCCAGCTGAGAGAGACTGAATCCTCAACAGATGAAACCCCCTGCAGTCAGATTTCTACATTAAGGCTATGCTTTGATCAGAGACGTCCTTCTTTCCCCAAGGATAAATTAACCTCATAAAAATGCATATCCTGCCCAAATGTTTGTTTGCTCTCATTTATTTCTTTCTTAATACTAATAGCAAGATCACTCAACAAACAAACTACTGAGCCTCTGTATAAATAGCCACCCTTCAGTGGCCATTTGTCAAAGGTGATCAAGGCCATCCCACGATTCATGCTCTACTTGTAGGCTGGGCAGCTGCTGTTTTTCTTACATTGGTTCAAAGACACCCATTGAGAACAAGCATCTGGCCTTGGAAAGGGAGCAGGAACATGAAATCTGAGCAACATAAGTAGACACAAGTCTGAGGGTGGTTTTTTTAAAATATATCTACAAATTCTTCTCTGTTCCACACCAGTATAGGTAATAAAATGCTTACTGGGAATGTAGTTACATATGTAACCACAACTGCCTACCACTGAAGGTTTTGTTTAACCTTTAAATATAGATCTGGTAGTGCAGACTACCGCCCTTATCTGTACCCCACTCATCAGCATCCAGGGGATTGTGGAGCAGGACAGAGAAGGGTCATGCATAAAAGTGCTTGCTGAAAAATCATGGTCTTATTCTCTGTATTATAATAAAGTGATATAGATGAAGTTGCACAGACCATGGCCATCTGAGAGGTAGGCAGCCAAAATGCTTTTCCTCAAAATCAAAACAAATTGTCTAATAGGCCGTACAGGAGACAAACCCCTAAGTGTTCAACATACTGTAGCTGCACACAGGCACTGTCCCCTGATGAAAGACTGAGACATAATGCACCTTATCAGTACCCTGAGAAAACAAAAAGAACTCTAAAAGCAAAGATTCAAGGTGAAGGTAATGCAGCCAAGCTAATGTCATCTTTGCAGCCTTGCCCATTGTTACTTCTTACTATTTTTACCCCCAAAGGATATCTATCACAGAACTTGTGGGTTTTTTTGCTATCTGGAGTTTTAGATTTGCACCGGCTCTGTCAGCAACACTCGGAGGAAGTAAAGAGAAGTCTCATCAGGAAAGGTACCAACATCATCCAGCCACTGCTAACTGGAAATGTGCTGCCAACTTGATCACAAAGATCCAGAGGACTGGGCTGGTCCCACACCAACCCTTCCCATAGTCCCTTTCCCATAGGTTAGGAGAAGCATCACAGGTGCAGAACAATGAGAAGTTTGTGCTTAACCATCATGCATAAGGGAACCCATGAAAAACTGAAAGGCATCTGATTACAATGTTAGTAGTAGATATAGAAATGTTATTGCAATATGAATTCACTTTCTCTGTCCCCCATAAAGGTTAATCTTAATAAAGATAATAGAACCACAGAGCGATATATCTCTGCGAAACAGATAAAGAGGCATAAAAATGAAGGAGCCGCACGCAACTACCTTATGTCATGCACCAAGAGTGCCTGAAATCTGCTTATGTCCGAGGTAATGAGATGTTCAGTTTTAAGGAGTTATTAATTGGTGCTGATTAGTTAATAAAAATTAATTCAGTCCTTTCACTGAGATAACAATCTAAATTGCAGTGGTCTTAACTGCTATGAAAAATGCAAAAGGCCATGTGCACTTGAGTCAAAGCAACAATTATCTTCTGGCAAAGAAAGTCTCCCATGGCACTTGTAGTGAAAATCTGGCTTCTTTCATTGGTAACAAAAAGTTGACTCTTATCTTGTTTTGAGGGATTGTTTATAAGCTTCAGTCTCTGTGGCCCTCGCAATACTGACACAACAGTGAGAAAACAGTAAGATTTTGTTTTGGATGGACAAAACAGGATCAGAAATTTGGCTTTAAATGAAAAATCAAGTGGTCTACGCCCTAGAGCTGGAGCTGGAGAAAGCAACGTTCACCTTGGTGATAAGGCTTTATTTAAACTTGTTTTTAGTGATGTCCAAATAATCCACAAAGAACAGAAGTTCCCAGTATTCATCTGTTCATTTGTCCATTGCCATGAGAAACATTTTTAAGCGTGTTCATAGTGGCGGCAACAGCAGCTCTAGTTCTCCATTTCTGTGTCCATGGCCTGTGAAAGTGTGTAGGGAAACAGGTTTCCAGCCCTATCTCACACTTTTATGTGAAGGAGGTGACAACAGCAGCAACAGCCCCTCCAGGCCATGCAGTGCTCACCAGCACAGGAAGAGGTATTTGGGTAACACTTTGAAGCAACATCTGCAACAGCTGTTTGCAATGTGGAAAGTGACCTGTAGAATGGTATGTATAAGAAGTGAGAGCCTGCCTATCCTCTCCATTCTGGCATAGCACAGGATAACACAGCTCCTCCTCTCCAATAACATCAGGAAACACTTTCATTTGATGAAAAGCAGTCATATAAAGTGCAGACATCTGCATCTAAACTACTTCCTGAGGTCAACAGGATTGATTCAAATTGAGCTAAAGTGGAAATCCAAAGTAAAAAAAAAATCCTTATATTCTTCAGTGATAGCTGAGGCCTTCAAAATCAGGTGAAATAATTCCATTCTCTATATTTAAAAAAAATATATATCATACAGCATCAAGAACAAAGTCCTCCTATTCAACATCCATCTGTGATCTTTGAAAATTTAGTTACATCCTTTTCTTTTCCTTTCTGTAAACATGTACTTGCTCCATCTGGCAAGGGGAACCATAAATCTCCCCTGACTCTACTTGCTATTCTGGCATTTTTGCAGTAGTTCACACAGACAGAGTGTATTTAGACAAACAGCAGAAGCAAAACACTTCTGCAGGCATGTAAGTGGAAGTCTCATCTATGAACAGTATTTCTTCTGCAAATTAGTCTGTAAATTCCTGAGGCTGCATGCCTTGAACTCAGCTGCACCTTCTGTCTTTCAGCACTACATTCAGTGTTTCTTCATGACTGCTTTCAGTCAGAGATACAAGATTAGTGGAGGAAAAGAATGCAGCAAGTACCACCATTACAGCAATCTCCCTTACAAAATCTCACTTGCAAAAGTAATGTGAGCCAACTGGCATGGACAAGTCATGTGGACTGAAAAACTCCATGTACATAAATAAAGGGTAATGATAAATAGCAAAGTACAGAGGTCAGGGGAGACAGCTAATGGAAGATTTAGGGATCAATGTAAATCTGGTTTTATTTACTATTGGGAAAAGTAAGCGGATACCACATAAATGTCTTTTTTGGATGTTACTAAACCAGGAGGAATGTCAACCACCAGTCAGAAGGGAGAAGTCCTGCAAAGAGTCTTTGATCAAAAGGAGAGAGCGAGAGGTTGGTGAAACCACATCTGGGAGAAATACATATCTGGGGAAAAGGAAGTAATCTGAAAAACTGATACTTGAAGAAAGAGACACAGTAGCAGTGGTGCTGAATGGCATAAACAGGTAATAAGAACTGCAAAGTAGAGAGCCCTTCATATTACAGCGTGGTACCCAAGATGCAATTTGGAGTTCCACGTGCAGAGAGATACACACACACATCTGATATGCTTACTGGGACACCGCTGGGGCACTGAGGGGCTGGGAGAGGGAGGCAAGCCAAGGAGATGGTGGTTTCTCCAGGTTCCATTGAAAAATTATCTGCATATGATGCTATTAACTACCCGACAGACAGCTGAAACAAAGGCAGAGACAGGCTGTGAGATTCCACAGAAGTAGAGCCTCTTTCAGCTTTGTGAACTTTGAGGCTGTATTTTAAAGGATTTTCAAAGCCATAAAAATGCACAGAACCATCTGAGGAGTAAGCTTGCACCTGAGGCTTCTGTCAGAAATCTTCAGTGTTAGAGACAAAATCAATCATTAAAGCCTTTTACACTCCACGTTGAATTGTCCTCATCACCATTTTCATTACTGAGAAACTGCTTCATATAGCATTTGGGGATCTATGAAATAGCTGAATGCATAAAATCAATTATTTCTCAGGAATTTGTTAGAAGTGGAGACAGAAGAAATGAGGGGCTGAAGCAATTCAAACAGAGGTCTGGATTTTGCACTGCTCTAATCTTTGCTTACAAGATGAGCTCCGCTTTTTAGTTTACTGTGACAGTGGTCTGGCAAAGAACAGGATGCTAACAGGAACATGACATGCTAGGAATTGCATACTCATATGTAAGTGCACAGAAAAGAAAACAGACTCAAATCTTCTGTCTTGAACTGTTTCAGGGATTTTTTTTTTAAATAAATGTATGTGAAAATGATACTTTGTGTAGAGACTTAGGGAAAAGGAATTATTAAAGCAATCAGTCCAGCATCTATTCAATTGCCCAGCATCATTTTTTCAAGCAGCAACAATCATTCAGAGGAAATGTAAGAAATCCCACATCAGACAGATTAAGTGTCTTTCTGTTTTCCATCAGAGACTGTCTAAAACTCTGGAGGATGTGGTTTAATAGCATTCTGATATGTTTTAAATTTTTTTATAACAAATAATCACCACAACCCTGAAATTTCTTATTAACCCTGTAATTCTGTCAAATGGGTTATGAATCTTGTTACATTCTCAGCATCAACAGCCTCCTATGTTATGAGTTCCAAAGCTTAAATACATTTTTTGTCAAAAAAATAATTAGTTTTCATCAGTCTTCAATTTGCAAAATTCAGATCTGCACTGAATCGCACCTTTTTGTCTCTTAACATCAGAAAAACAAGTGCTCCTGGATCTAGTGAAGCATGATAGTCTATCTGGAAAAACACTATTTGCTTACTTCTAAGAGTTCTGTATATAATTTGTTAGCCCTCTATACATAAAAAATTCCTACATTACTTTTCATTTTTCACTAAGTCCCTTCTGTTGAAATGGAATGAGACATTCAGTGTGACATGGGAGTTATCTGTGGTACTAAACAGCACACAAAAATTGTACCTGCACATTCCCTTTACAAAAAATAATGTAACAATATAATTACAAATCTCCATCAATTATTTTGCACTTTAAACACAATAGGGCTTTGTGTCCCAAGCTACTGCCCTAAATGTAGATCATTCAGAGACACAACCAGCAGTTGGAATTTCTCTTCTTTTCTGTCAGAAGAGGTTTTGGCCAGCAAGTATTCATCTGTTCAGCATTCTGGATGTAGCAAGGGACCCTGATCCTGCAATTTGTCCTTCTAGCTACCATCTGTCTATTCCCACAACTCATGAGGTACTCATTACATACTCACTAGAAGACATTTAGTTACCTACAATTTTAAGTTTGGCTAGTTGTTCTTTCTCCTTAAGAGAGGAGAGGTCAAGGAAAGACTGAAACCAGCAACGGCAAAAACTTTTTTTTGCAGAAATACAGATATAGATTGAAAGAACTTCTCTTTTTATTCCTAAAATCCTGATCGTTTCTGAATTTCTTTCTGTGGTTGAACTTTCTGTGGTTAAAGCAGTCCTCCCCAGTCATCCACCATCAACACAGGTGAAATCAAATACTTTCTCTAGCCAGCTTGCTTGTTTCTAAAGGCACCATTTTTGCAAGAAATTCAGCCACAGTATTTCATAGACCTGTATATTTGCAAGCCTGAGACTTATATACCCAGCTGAGTTTTTAAAGTTAAGAGCCTTGTAACTCCAGCCACTTTACCTAGACAATAAAGAACGAGGTACTTCTTGGTGTCATCAAGGCTGCACAGCAGCTCGGAGGTGCCTCTCTAGCTTAACTGAGAAAGGCTATGATGAGTATAGACATTGCTAAATAGGGCTAGTAAGGAGCTAAAATTAGAATGAACCAAGGCCTATCTTTTATTTTATTATGTGTTCAGAGAAATACTCAAGCTCTTTACTTAGAAGTACTCCTGCATCTCCCAAATCTTTCCCAAATCTTTGTTCGCGAAGCCTAGCCATGACTCCTGCATCTCTTAAGAGAAGTGCTGGCTTCTGTGTTTTGGTGGCATAACCTTACTTCAAATTAATATTTGTTGTAGCACCAGATTAACATAAAAGATAGGTCTATTTTCATTAACCCTAATATGTCTAAATAAGTTGCCATCAGGTAATTATTCTCTTTGGAATACAAGAAAAAAATTGGTGCAATCTTGTGTAAACCAGGGCATATTTCTAATTGAAAGATAAGGACCTTCATATCTGGCAGTTCTTTTGTACATGTAGAAATTTCTATCTGCAGTGTCTTCTACTTGCAGAATGATTTGTGTCTTATGAGTACTTCTCCTAAGCAAATTAATTGAAAGGCATGATCTCTGGGCTATGAAGCAATGTTCTATAATTTAGAGCTTTTAGTCATGGCACATACATGTTGTTGACTTGGTATGAAACAACTCGACTTCACAATGAAGGGGTATATTGGGACAGCATCCACTAGTAATAGAAAGAGTTCACAGAATAAATAGAAAAATACAGCAACACCTTGTGAAAGATGATCCAAGTAACACCTTATTCATAGCATGAATGCCTTTAATGGGATTCTTAGCTCTTCCTTTGAAGCTAACCCACAAAATTCCCTTCTATCATCCATAATACTCTTGATGTCAAGTGAAAAAAACTTGTGCATTTTTTTTGTCAGTGTACACTCTTATTATCCTTCATAGACTACTAGAGAGGAAGAAATATCCTGTCAAAGCTACAGTTTGCAACAGAAAAGTTGGATCCCTTCCTATCCACAGTCCCCAGTATATTACTTTGTATCAGCCTATCAGAAACAAATTAGAACAGCCAAAAAAAGCTAAACATTCCTGAAACAACTGCTTTTTCTTCTCTTCATTTATCTATCTGCAATTACAGATGGAACCCATTACCACCCACTTCCTCACTAAGGAAATGGTCTCTCTGTACACTTCGTACTGCTCCTCAGATGCTCTGGATGCATTTATCCAGAGTTATCAGTGAATTCTGTCCCTGCTGAAAGTGAGTCAAATGTAAGCCAGCCATGGAGCACATGTGTTATGGAAAAAGCCGTGAATACCCAGTGAAAAATAGATGACTTGAGCCTGACCATAGCACCAAGCTGCATAGCACAGTTACCCTGCTGCAGACCTGAACCAGCTCACGCATGTTGTGGACAGTGAAGCCCACATCAGTCTGAAACACTGAGTAGATGTGCCCAGATGTGCCAGTAGATGCAGCCAGACTTGCTGGATAAGATGGTCATGGTGCCCTGTTTCTTAAATATATAGTTTATTTCTTTCTATACAGTTTATTTTCTTTCAACACCACATTATTTACCCCCAGCCTAATGGCAGCCTCTAAAAAACTACATTAGGTCTTGTTTTTAACACAAAATGTTTTGCTACCTAATTTTTTTGTAAAGGCAGTGAAGAAAGAGAAGCACCTGGTCAGACAGTTTATCTGTTCTGAAGAACATCTGTAAAATAGAGAATTTTCTTTTACTACCAATCACTCAATGATGTCCAGATGTTCAACTAATTTCTGTAGAGCTCTACATGCTTTACAGGAAACATACAAAACCAACAAGCTTTCTGACTGAAAAAAGTTACAGCCTGGAGATATAATATGTCTGACAAATACTCTTTTCCATCCTCACTGAACTGGAGGCAGAAGAGGAACATATAAGCAATTATTTAGGCCACTCAAAAGTTATCACAGACAGTTCCATCTTCATGCAGTGGAAAGGAGGAAAGTGAAAGGGTTTATTAGAAGGTATAATGTGATAAGCACATTTCCTTACACACGCTGTTTATTTTGCACAGATCCTCTTTCTAATTCTGCAGGCTCTCTCCTCTAAAGCCACTGCTTGAATGGACACCTGGACTGAACTCTCCTTGGGTTGGAGACTGCCAAACAGACACGTACATCTGGCAGAGACACTTACACACTCTTGCTACAGAGCTGTCAGGTTAAAAGGAGGGGATGAATGCAGAGGTCAAGGTCAGAGTTGAAGCTGGGAATAGAAGGTTGGGCTCAGGTGAGCAGGAGCGTGGGCACTGGGAAGCTGCCCTGAAAGCTTTGTTTTTCTGTCCCAACTTTCTGTGATGAAAACATCCTTCTGGTTCACAGCAAAGACAAAACCTTATTTTTCTTTGGCAAAATAATTTCTGTAGATCACAAAGGCATTCTTTCTTACCTAAACCTTGTATCTGAAGACAGTGACTTTTCTGTCTAGACCTGTGTGTAATCAATCCCTAATAACGCATTGCATTCTAATCCCAAAATTATGAGTGAAAATAAGCATCTTGACTCATTCACAATCAAAACCTCTTGCCCAAAAGACAGGAAAGATTGAATTCTTTGTTTTAATCACTCAGAAACAGCAAGTAAAACATGAAACAAAAGCACTTTTCATCATACTTCCATTCTTTAGACACAAGACGCACTTTGCCACAAGGAAGTTACTAGGACAGGAAATTACATAAGCAGGTAAACTTTAAAGTTTTTTCTCTTTGCCAGTATTTAAATTTTTCCATTTCATACTACCCTAGTATACCACTGAAATTTTTCCAAGACAATTTCCTATTTGACCAGACATTTGGAAAAAAATGTGGTGGTTTTCTTTCCTAGTTTTAACAAGAAATATATAAGGCTGATGCTCGGGCACTTTTATATGGACATGAGCCAACAGTGTGCACTCACAGCCCAGAAAGCCAACTGCATCCTGGGCTGCATCCAAAGCAACGTGGCCACCAGGTTGAAGGAGGTGACTCTCCCCCTCTACTCCACTCTTGTGGGACTCCACCTGGAGTGCTGTGTCCAGCTTTGGGGTCATCAGTCAGTCACTGAATTTTGGAAGACAGGACCACAGAAACAGAGCAATGCCGTGAAACATTTTGCAACATAAGAGAGACCCACGGCAAAATACTGAAAGACAAAGTACAGTGAGGTGACATATGTAGAAAACCCACATTGTTAAAGGCGTCATAAGCATTCTATGCTCCTTCAACTGTAGAGAGTATGTTAGAAGAAGCATGAATGGAGGAAAATAAATACTAGAATTGCATTTTATAGGACAAATATAGGTGAGGCTTTCACCTGATTTCAAGGTAAATTAGGTATACAATAACTTCATATCTATTATCTGTTGATTTTTCTGTGTTGGAATGGTGAATGGAAAAATACCACTGAAATGTTAATC
>JAWWLV010000001.1:100436927-100448824 GCA_035041135.1 Platyrinchus mystaceus
AATAACTTCATATCTATTATCTGTTGATTTTTCTGTGTTGGAATGGTGAATGGAAAAATACCACTGAAATGTTAATCGGCATTAGCAGATCAAGAAAGCATGACAACTCACTGCTGGTGGAAATTTAAGCAGATCAAATTTAAAGATTCTCTGTAAGGCATGGCATGTTGAGAATTCATCTGGAATGTAAACATGCTACATTTGTGAGGGTAGAGTACAATACTTAGGCTGAGTTCAACAACTTGTTGCAGCATACCAGGAAGATGTGGCAACAAAAACATGCAATTTTTAGGCTGCAATGTCATCAATTCTCATAAGAAGGCAGATGGAGCCTCTTAAATATCAAATACTCCTTTCTGTCAAGATTCCATTACCTGTAAATAACCTAGCTTCAGTTTAGTCACATGTCCACACAAATTTTCATAAACCATAAAACCTTTAATGGTTAAGTTACTTTGAGGAACAAGGGATGCAGATTAACTCAATGAGTGCTAGTTACATTCAAAATAATCACAAACTCAAATACTTTACACTAAGAATAAAAACACACGCTCTAATAGAAGGGGCAGAGTATAAAAGAAATAGTCTATTTTTTTGCAGCAAACAGCAGAAGTCAATTTGTCTAGTTTCCATACCTAATGTGAAAAATTACACTTTTTATTTTTGCTTTCTTTATTCCTCTCATTTCCTCATTTCTTTTCTTTTTATTAAACCTTTCCACCTTTTCTGTCTTCTTCATTCTTTAATTTTTAAACTTTCCTCTTTTTTTGTTGTTTTGTTTCTAGGACAAGAGAAAGAGCTGAAGAAATTAGCTGGAACTTTAACCTGCGCAACACAGGTTTTGTTACAATGATAATACAAAAAAACCCACATTTTCCTAAGACTGTCCTCAATGAGGAAAGCAGAAGGAGAAGCACCACAACACAAGCCATAGTCAATTTTTCCTGCGACCACATATTGAAGAAAGCACTGCCAAGACATCTGCAGAAGAGTGTGCAGATCTGGCAGTTCCTACAAGCACATAATACTCACTCTGAGGTTTTCAAAGAACTGCAGATTAAATCTGAGCGAACCAGCTGCTGAGCTCCCTGTTTAGCTGTAATTGCTGAGGCAAGGAATACCTTCCAGTGGCTGGGCATTTCTGGGCCTCAGTTGGTTTCAGTTGCCAGCTGGGCACTGGGTAACACATTTCTCCACCTGCTTTTGCTCACCTCAGATGGGCCCCAGCATCTGAAGCTACAAAATGGTGCTGTGCTGTCTCCTCTCTGGCTCAACTTCACAAAAAGAAGTTGTGGTTGAACAAAACTAAGGTGGAACCAGTAACAGATCTGGGACAATAAAGCCAAGAATTGAGAAAGTCCATGAGTATAATTAGATGGGAGAGGAGGGGATCAGAAATCAAATATAAAGCAGTATATGTGGGCACCTAGAATTAAGGGCCAATGAAGGCAAATATAATCTCCCATGCAGGAACTGACACAGACAAAATTATCAAAAGACCTCTGTCCACCTACTCCAAGTGAAAACCTCAGTACAGCCCATCCTAAGCATTTATAAACCACAAGTCAAGCCTCCAGAAATCATGCTGCTCTAATAAATATATATGTATATATATATATATATATATATATATTTAGACATCGCCTACTGTGTCAGTTTATTTTTCCAGGAAACCTTCTATCTTCAGTATGTAAATAAACACTTCAATAGTCACTACAAAAAGGAAGCAGCAGTTAACAATCCCCTACTCTGCATATGAGGGAAGCTCCATCTGTCATACCAAAATCCTCCACACCAAGCAGGTGAGTATTTTAGCCAACCTCTCCTGTCACCTCTAGTCTCACTTGTACTACCTATTTCATGGGCCTTCTCATGCTCCCTCCCAGGCCATCTCCTTCATCTCCTCAATCTGTCTACACTTTTGCATTGCCCCATCTCTCTCACACTGCATCTTACCCATCCAGACCCATCACATGAGATTTTCTTTTTGTTTTTCTTTGATTGGTTGTTTTGTTGTTTGGTTTGGGTCTTTTTATTTCTCTTTTTGTTTTAATAGTTGAAAGGGTCTTTAAATGACTAAAATAAATGACAGCCATCCTGCCGTTCCAACTCTACTGAAAGTGATGGGAATCTGCAGTTGTTTTGAATGAAGAAATAAAAACTGAGGAGATGGAGAGCAGGAATAAGGAAATTACATGTAAATTAGGGACATGTCTCAGTATCACTGGACTAAATTCACAGATACATGTCATAGAGAAGAATAGTGATATGTTCATTGCTTACTTATGCCATGAGTCAGTTTGGTCTAGAACAATTTTTTTTAATTTATGAAGATGAAGAAAAGTATTTTCAAAATATTAAAAAGAATTTTTTGCAGGTGTCTGCAAAATTATCTCAACCTCAACAAAAACACCTCTGTTGTTTTGCAGACACAGATTTCTTTGTATGCAGCACTATTTTGTAGAACTATGACTTTGTTTCAGCATTTGCATAAAAAGCTTGCTGAAAGTCAAATTATAAGGACAGTTAATCCATCTCCATACCCACATGAATATTCTTATCTATTCATATATGAGGTTATAGCAAAACCTTCTTCCCTTTTTATCAAAGAGCTTCAACTTGAATTATTTTTAACCTTTATCCTGGTTATATAAAAGGTTACTTCAATGTATAACTCAACTACAGGGGTATTGCTAACATTTTTAGCTCTCTAAAGTTAGAATTTTGGGGTTTATGGTGTTGGTGCTACACCCTTCATCAAGTGAAATGCCATTTTGCAGGATATTCATTATTTCACATACAAATTTCCCTCTAAACCTTTTGCTGTTTTCAGTACACCCCACTACTTTGCATTGAATTATATAGTAAAACTTAGAAGCAGTGTTTCAGAACAAAAAATTTGTGCTTATCATCTCCCAGTTAAAACAATGATTTTCTTTATGAATTGTAACCTGTAATATTGCATCTTTATTCAATGCCAATTTGGTGATCTAACAACAGCATTTTCCCAATGACTTTCTACCTCTTTTCACCTGAATTTTGGATGCCTTGTCTTGTCCACTCTGTAATAAAAACTTATTTGCCCTTAAATTTACTGAGTCACAAGTTAATATATGCTTCCTTTGATGTTTAAATGATTTAACTGCCAGTCATCAACTAAACCCAGCATTTTATTATTTCTCCCAAGGCACAAGGAGAGCTATTCTTTTACTTATTTTTATTTACTATTAACGCACTTAGTTTCATGCATGAAAATTTCCAGTTAGAAAAAGTCAGCAGTGTTACATTACTACAAAACTGATGTTGTGTCAGGCACCTGAATGGACATATACAAGAGAAAAGTTGTATGGATAGATCTGTGACGAACACTTTTGTACAGATTTTATTTCACCCTTTCATTCTGGTATACAACGAAAAGGTTCAGAAAAGTTAGAGCTGCTTTAGACTTCGTTGCAACAACATTGAGAAGATTTTTTTTTTAAAGACCTAGCTTGATTTTTAACTAAACCTGAGTATCAATCTGGAGACAGTGTGCATAAACTCAAAACAAAGAGCTGCCAGGTGTCTGAACAGGCAACACAGTTACCCTTGGATCACCTCTTTAAGGCGAGTTTCAGAGAGCTGCCACTGGCAGAGAGGCTGCTCATCCAAGATGAATGCTACCAGAAGCCCAGAAAAATAGAATTCTCCTGCTTCTGTGCAGGTCACTCTGGATCTCTTGCTGAAATCAAACACCGCTGAGATAAAACAGTGGAGAAGCAAAGCAATAGCGAGAGGCAAAGATTACCTCTCCTTTGCAGAGACACTCAGAACCTTACAAGGATAACATCAAGCATCCATTGCCCCTCCACAGGTGTTAGCTCTGCAGAAGGGTTACTGCTGGTTGTGCTCAAGCAGTTTAAAACGCAGTGTGCAACTAGAACAATTTACAGATGAATTAGTCACCACTTACTCTTGTTAGCAAAGCATCTTTCACGTTTAAAGCAAGTGCCGTATAAAGATCATCAGATAGAGCCAATTCTTTACCCTGAAACAGTGCTTGGTTTTAATCAAAGCATTTACTGAAATGAATGAGTATAACCTCCAAAGGGAGACTGCTATTCATTAAATCGTTGAATAAAGTTTTACACACAAATTCTGTTACTAATAGCCAAATCAGACACATACATCGGATAACAGTGTCCCAGCAACTCAGAATGCTTTGCCCGCAACACCATTTGTAGACTTAACCAGATCCATATTTTCTGCCTAGGAGATTCTGCCAGATTAAAAAAGGTGGAGAAGGAGGAATAAAAACCATTTCAACGGTAACTGAAAAATTAAGAGTGTTTTTGCCAATGGAACATAGTTGTTTGGGGCAGTGTCAAGGAAAAAAAAAAAAAAAAGAAAGAAACCCTAAGCCTTTTAACATAATTTGAAATCAGATCCTCCTCAGAGGAATGGAAAAATTAAAAAAAGAGAAAGCTGTTGTCCCAAGGCTAAAGATGAAGGCACACTACAATATTTCCAACTGAAGGTCGCTGCCCCTGTGACCATCCTCCTACAAACATATACTGCTGCACTGTAACAACACAAGGTTCAGGGTACAAATGAAGCAAGACTAATTCCATAAGATTTATTTTCATGTAAAAGAATCCAACCAATGTGTCTGATGCTAATACTGCTTTGACTGTATTTGCTTTTAGAAAGCATGGCTGGGACGTGGAGGCAAAGAGCAGGAGCCAGCAGGATTAGAGCAGTCTACTCTGACGTGTAACAGCAGGAAGGCCTCACCACCTCAAGATGGGGTTTTGAGTAGGTGAAAGAGGTATACATGAAGCCATCTCCTCCCTTCTCAAATTCTTATTCCTAACTGCATCACAATTCCCAGCCCTCATCATGAAAATGCATCTCTTTTTTGCGCATAGCAATAAGTTTATGGCAAAGACGACAGTTTTATTTGTACAACTGAGAGCATTGCTCAAATGGAAAGGAGCAGCCAGGAGATGAGAAAGGGCAAGAACTTCTTGTCTCCAAAGAAAACACACTGCAGAGCACCCTCCTGAGAGCTTGGTTGGCTTCAGCCAGGCTCCTGACTCTCCAGAACTACTCCCCAGGCCTTGGCCGAGCACATCTGCTCCCTCTCAGCATCAGCTGCTTTTGCCATAATAGTGTTAATTTCACAATACTGTTTTCTGGTAGCCCTTCTGCTCTGGTATAAAGAAAAAATCACTTACATAAAAAAAAAGGGCATTTTTGGCATGAAAGACAAATTTGATAATGTGAACCCTGACGACTCAACATATCTAGAAGCAAAAAAGCTGCATGAAATCAGAAATTTGTTAATGCTTTGAATTCATGTCTTCGTGGACTGACTCAAGAGCACAAGGTTCTATACCTGCAACACTTCCATACGCACTTGACTAGGATACAGGGTTGCTTTCCTTCAATTCATCTATGGTTACTCCTAAAAATAATTGACTTGCCCATCATTATATAATGTTAGAGCGACTCAGAAGAGGTGCTTTTCTCTCTATTAGCACACACATGCCCACAGTAAAGTATAATATTACAGAATTAAAAAGGAAGCTGTTGGCTTTATCCACTCCCAGACAAAATAAAGAGATTAATGAAGTCTGAGAACACCTGCTCTCCTTTGCCCTGCCCTTCCACCAGCCCTGTGTTGGAAGCAGTTTCATGACACTGTGAACTACCATAAGAGCTTGCTCTTGCCAGCTGCACACTCCCTGTTGCCTTGTTTGTGCCAGCTTTTATGTCATTCATCAGAGTTCTCCGTGAGCCAGTGTAACTTATGCAATGCACAGAAACAACCTGGCAAAAAATGATGACACTTCTGTGGTTCTAGTGAATCAAAACAGTCCAGCAGAAGGTGAGCCACTAACCAACAGCCTCTGCCAAGGAGAAAGAAGTCTGAGTGACCTTGGATAGATCATTTTCTCCTTCACCTCAGCTTCCTTTTTAGTAAATTACATTCACGCAGAAAAAGGCCTGCTATTAGAAAAGGTGTTTTTCTTCTGAACGTTCTCGAAATTCATCCAGTTGTTTTGGTCAGACTTGTTTTTGTTTTCCCATGTGTTCAGTTCCCTGTGGCTAACCAGAAGCCAGTTATTTGGTAATTGGAGGCTAAATAGAAAGAGGTAATCAGTGTCTTCCTAACAGTGTGCCCACTGTCCATGACCAGCAGTGAGCTACTCCTGTATGCAAGGCTCTAGCCAGTGTTGCACAGCATCAGGTCTGGGGGCATATCAGCCTCTGCATAGCTGGCTAAAGTTCTTCCGACACAGAACTACTTTTCTGCTGTGTAAACCTGCAAAAGGTTTGGGCACAACATTGTTTCAAGAGATGGGAGGTTGAGAACCAGCTCAATGTTCCTAGCCAGCTGAAATTCAATGCCTTGGTCAGAATTTTAAACATAAGTACGTTTTACTTATATGTTTCCAAGTTCTCAAATAGATGTTCCCTCTCGAAACAGCACTTTTACAAAGACAGATTTAAACCAGAATTTGAATCTTTGGAGATGGGACAGATACAGGAGAAGAGTGGCACTTGGTATCCTCCTCAAGGTCCCCTGGCTTAAATTGGAAGCCTGATATGCTAAGAAAATCTTCATTTTAAGTCACCATTTCCTGAGAAATGCGAAAACTTCCAGATTCTAGAAAGTGTTATCAAAGTCCTTAGCAGCTACAACCAAAGCTACTCTCTCTCTCCACCGATGCTCTATGTGTTTTCAGGAGACATACACATCAAGAACTGTTGAGATCAGTCAATAGCAAAGGGTGCTCTCTCCACAGAATCTTGTTTTCATCTCCTAAAACTTTCCTTTCAAGTAAAATCTGTAAACTTCTAATGCAGAGGCATCAGACATCTAGTATTTTTGTTGCATAAAAGCTGCAATTTGAACAATCATCAATAAGTTATTCTTATGGTGGGAAGAGATCACACAATTCCACTATACTTTCTGGTAGTTAAAAATAAACCCAAGAAACCCTTCCCAGATTTTTTCTTGTTATTATCTCAGAATCTTGAGATTTAACATTTAACCTTCCTGCAGCCCTTCAAATAAAGCAGACATATCTGAATAACTAAGATTGTCCTGAATACAAAGAATGCATGGCCTGATACATTAGTGACTGGCCCCTTGCTCAATATATCTTTCACAGTTTCACTGCTTTGAGTCATAAGGCTCAGATTTGACTCAGAACAGGTCATAAAAGTCATTTTTGTTTTAAGTACTAATTCCATTTATTTCAGCATTATGGTTGGAACATGTGCAATGAAGAATATGGCAGGAATTCTTTCAGAGGATGAGTTTATAAATGCAAATATTTTGGTTTGACAAAGCCATTATGCAACTTAGTTTCAACTCTCAAACACAATTCAAGTTCAAATAAGCCAGCTAGTGGGATGTTGCATTTTCTTTCAAACCTCATCAACAGCAATGTACAGCACTATGCAGTTTTCATTTGTGTGAGATTCAGACATTTTCTTGCCTTATCTTCATCTGGGTTTATACCTAATGAACCTAATCTAGAATTTGAATCTAACTGCAGAATTGCTTCCTAAATTTGCTGCACACATCGTGAAAGCTGAACCCCTTATATTACACAAATACATAGGGGGACCTGGGTGTGAGGAAGACTCATGAAACCATCAACAAGGACAAATGACTACAAATAAACAAGAAGGGAGAGTTAAATCTTATTCTTTTAAAACATTTATAATCCTCTGTGAAATATTTGGCAGCCTTTCAGAGAAAGGACATTGATGTAGTCCAGGAAGAGTCAACAAGAATGACAAAATTTGATTCTTAACATGTACAGAAAGTCTGGAAAAACACAAATACCATAAATTGAAATCTAAGCTTTTAAACTTTTCAACTTGTGTTTCATAAAGGAATGGAGCAAAGCCAGCACTCCAGGAATAAGACAGTGCATTTTGCAGAGCAATAATGGAGCAATAATGGAGTTCCTTGTCTGGTTTTAGGAGTAAGAGCTCTGTTGGCCACCTCTGTGGTTATACACTGCTTAGCACTGAGGAACCCTGAGCCTAACTCTGAGTTCTTAAAGCATTTTTACTCAGATGTCAGCATTCCCTCATTTATAAAGATTACACCAGTATCCTGTCTGTACGAAGTGCAGATCCAAAGATTCAATTCAGTAAACAGAGAGCACATCCAAGGCCTTTCAATTACTTTGTCATTTCACACAGTTTAAAGATCAAGAAAACACAGATAAGTTAAAGGACAGATTAACACATTTTTCTTCCTGTAGGATGGGGTGCTGCTGTGCACATGTATTACCATCCTTTCAGGAGGGTGGAAGGATGGACACATATACCACAGAAAGAGTGTATATCCACAGTGAGTGTGTTTCCTGTGCTCTGAATCCATGTCTGAGTATATATAGTATTTCCCCTCCTCCCCCTTTTCTGTCCTCACTCTGAGCATTATTTAATGGCATTGGTTTTACATTTAAGGCAATTTAGGCTGAAAATAACCATATGTTACTCTGCACGACCCTTTGCTATGGCTGGATCTTGGTGTCAGAGCTCTGACATTATCAGGCTGATGACAAACAAACCTTTTGAAATTCCAACACCCCCAGGGCAAAGAGTTTCCTACTTCAGTACATGGCTGTTAAGTGACCCGACTCTACTCCCATGATGAAGCTAGACTGAAATGTTCTGTTCTTCTCCATTTCACCTTCATTTCTGGCCACGAGACAACCTCTGCCGCAGTAAATTTCCACCAATTTATTTTACTGACTGAATTTTGAAGCCCCACCTTGTCTGCTAAACTCAGTAAGCGCTAAACATTAAAACGAATGGGAGCAGTAATTTTTTTTCAAAGTGAAAGCATGGGCAAGACATAAGGAAGACATTAGGATGACTGAGGGCATTCTTACACTGTGCAGTGGAGTATGGCACAGAAATTCTCAAACTGTCACACAGTAGATGAGCTCCAGAACAAGGAGCAATGTAACTATATCAGAACCTCATTATTCATGGGCTAATAACCTTTGCTGAGAAGCACCACATGAATGCAGTTATGGTGTTTCCAAGATGCCAGATCCCTGGTTTTGTGGCTAAAAAAACCTAAAAATCCATTTCCGTTAATGCAAAACTTTAAAAATAGTGATTTTGGCAAAAGTAGCATTAAAAATCCCAGACACATTCCTTGTCAGCTAGTCATTGTGTGCATTTTATACAATACATAAGGCTAAACTCATAAGGACATAGAAACAGTCTCAAAATCTCTCTAATGTCCTCCATAGCACAGTCTTGGCACCTTTGCAGAGGTGCGTCTCACTCTCTTTCTTTGCTTCACTGTGAGTAAGTTTGAACTAAAGCTTTGTCACCTACTCCAAGCAAACAGGGAGACCCATTACATTCATCCTTTTCCACCAGTTCCAGTACCCAGACAACTACTGGCCACAGAGAAAGACTGACAATGTAATGGTAATAAACAAATTCTTTGGAGAGGTTTTGGTTTCATCTCTTAATCTGGTACATATTTCAGAGAAGCAATTTCAAAGACTAGAAGAAACCACCCTGAATTCCCTGCAGCCTGCGGCAAAACAAGCTCCACAGGACCACGTTTGAAATTCTCTCCCAAATGTGGCAAAGAAATAATTTAAGGAAAGGTTCTTTTTTTCCTCCCATTCTTCAAAATGAATATTCTGACCCCTGTGGCCTTCCAGGGCTTACACTCAGTTCTTTGAAATTTTTTTCTGAATTTGTTTTAAACAAGTTTTATCAAATTTGCCCCACTGCCACCCCTAATCCATCAAATACCACTTCTGACAGCTCAGATTGTTCCCCTTAAACATTCATACAAATATATTCTACTTCATCATACTAAGAACCTTCAAACTGTTCCATCTGGACCTGCCTCTTTGTCCTGGAATTAGGAGCACTGGCATTTCAATACTATAAATCCAACATTAAAAAGATTAATCAGCTTTTACTCCAAGCACTCAGCTAAAATTTTTAAACTGACAATAATCCCAAAGCCTTCAGGTGCAAGTGGTCATCAGCTTATAAAAACCGTTTACATTGCACGTCTGCTCATTTCTGTGAGCTCCTCCTGAGATTAAGGTAACACATACATACAAGCTGACAAGATCTTGGGAAAAAACCTTCCAGCTGAAGGATGTAGCTGAACTTGGTACATTGTGATCACTCACTCTTTTTTATCCACTTCTGTTTACCAAGGCAAATATTACTCAATCGGAACTCTTTTACGTCAACAGAAATAGTCTGTGTTACATTGGTTTTGACATATTCATGACTTCTGTTGGAGTACAGTACTCCTCTGGTTCCTTTGGTCACTAGTGATGCAACTTGCTGAGGATCAGCCTTTAGTGCCCCTGCTGTGTTGGAGGGTCATGTTTTTCATTCTTTCAACATACACATACACAATATCCTGAAACTCCCTACCTATAAAGCACAGGTTAAGGTGCTCCCTAACACATCAAATAGCCTTCCTGTCAGAAAAAGAAAGCCAGGGAAGACATCACTAAGCTGCAGGGTAACTCTGTGCCAGGAAGGACTACCAGAACAGGGTGGTGTTACCTGGCTTGGGCATATGGGCACAGAACACACCGTTAATACGAAATTGTCTAAAAATTAAACTCTTTTCATCAGCTATGCTGAGTAACCCTCTCTGAAGTAGAGTTGGTTCTTATTGAGCCCGTTTTCCCTAAATCAACTTGTTTTTTCAACGTTTATTCCAGTACAGAACAGCCCTTAGTGCCGCTTACGGACTGTTCCTGCTGTTGAGCTGTGCCACCTTCTGGCTCTCCTGAGAAACACAGTCTGGCTGGGAGGCACCTCCTGTGTTCCAGCTCCTGCAGGAAAGGATAGCTCTGCATATATCCTGGCTGTTTCCAGCAAAGCAGATTTCACCATGACACTGGAGAACTTCAATAACAACTCTTCAGGCAGTGAAGTTTTTTTTCCTTATATACTGACGGAATTTTTGAGGCAACTTCTCTGTTTCCTCTTGCCCTGTCATTCTGCACCTTTGTGAAGAGTGCCTCCACCTTCCCTAGGAATAACTTTTAATATTTATTATTTGATTAATTTAATATATGAAGAATGGAACTAGTTTCCCCAAAATCTCCTCTCCCCTCCCTCCCTTTCCATCCCCTCCCCTCGAGTCACATTCATTGCTGCCCACCAGGAACCCCAGGGCATAGGCCACAGATCTGTGTCACTGCCATCCAGCTCCCAGGCTGTAGGATTGCTTGGGATTATTCCAACCCATGTGCAGCTGTCTCAACTTCTTGCTGATCCCGAGGTCTGACAACGGTTCTGTGCAGTGGTTCCCCCTTCCTGTGTACTCATCTCTCCTCCTGATTTGGTGTATTCCACAAGCTCATTCAAGAGCACGTTTGGTCTCATCACCTGGGCTGTCACATGTGCACGCACAACACACTATCAGACCCTGCATCAGCCCCCATGAGCTCACTCAGTTCAACTTTGAGCCATTAACCACCCCCCTTTCAGCTCTACTTAGCCTATTTCCTACGAAATTTGTGGCCTGCCTGCCCCTTCCTTATCCTAACAGTTTGCCAACAAGGTGATTGGGATAGGCTGTGTCAAACACCTTGTAAAACACCAAGCTTTGACACCCACAGGTCTCCCTGCAGCCCCTTGTCATGTTCAGGGCAATGGGGTTATGCACTGTTTACTCTTGGTAAATCTGACTTGGCTTGTCGCAGCCACCATCTCGCCCTTCACGTGTAAGCAAACAGCCTCCATGAGCACATGCTACATACTGTTTCCAGGGTGTACTCACCAGCCTGCAGTGTCTTGCTACTGTCTTTTCACACATAGGAATAATACTTGTTCTCTTCCTGTTGTCCAGGACATTCCTCTGGTTTCTAGGACCTTTC
>JAWWLV010000001.1:100450848-100462885 GCA_035041135.1 Platyrinchus mystaceus
CTATCCACAACTTGAAAGTTATAGAACTAGTAGCTCTTGCCCTCTACATCTACTTTATTTGGAACTGGAAAGAAAATTTGGATTATTCCAAATTCTGTGTTGCTTCAGAGGTCTGAATGAACAGCTCACTGAGCTGAAATAGCTCACCTGAAATGACAAAAAAACATCTCTCTGAACTTGCATGGAGGAATGCCCGTAAAAGGCATTAGTGATAAAAGGTATAGTAAAAATAGAAGGTATTTCTATGAAATGAAGTGATCTTTGTCCATCTTTAGTACAGGTAATGCCAACACAGCTTGTTGCAGTGTCCTCACATCAGTAGTCCTGCCTGTGGGGCAGGGGTGGAGGGGGATTGTGGAGTCTTTTTTTCTCAGTGGTGCCCACGTAGCATAATGGGAGTATTCTAGTTCTGCAACAGCTTGTCCTGACTGACAAGTGCCCTTTGCCTGGTGCTTCTCCTGCCTACTTCAACCCCCACTTCTGTTCAGCCAATTGCCTAACCCAGGACTGTGTTACTTCCCCATCAGATGCCCAAGGCCCTGCCCTTACCCCCACCCAGAGCCCCTGCCCGCTGTAGACAGCTGCTCCTGTAACTAGCTCATCTTCTGTCCCATCTCCCCCACCCTATGCTGCTCCCCGCTGTCCAGACTTCTCCACCAGGTCTGTCACTATCCCTGCTCTGTCTCAGGCCAGCCCACCCCACCCCACCATCCTGCCTTGGTCTCTCTACATCCACTCACACGCCCTTCCCAGACTACCCCTGCTGGCTCACATTGTTGAGGATATAGAGCCAAGCCACAATGACAAGCACTTCCCAACAAGTTTGTTTACTTCATCTGGGTAGAGGACATGTTTCTGTGTCTTTCAGAGTCAGGAGCTTCACCCTGCCAGCATTTTGAGCTGAGTGAAGAACCATGCTTTTGACATGGTTTAAATTAGCCAGGTTCTTCTCCTAACTTCTGTCACAACTGCTCTCCTTTTCCATCTTAGTTTTTCGTCTGCTCACTCTCCTGAAGAAAAAGGTTACTAGGAGGGAAGGAGACAAGAGTACCCTGCATTACATCCTGCCGTTAGAAAAGGCTTTATGTGACCACCACATCCAAACTACAGAAGGAAACAGAAGCAGCAGCTAGAGAATGCTAGAGATAGTGCTTCTAGCCTCTGGGATGTCCTAGCCCTTTTGCTTGTTCCCAGGAGTTGAACTTGATGGTTGTTGTGTATCCCTTCCAACTCAGGATATGCTATGATTCTATGACTCAATTGAACTGTCTCACAATAGCCCTCTTTCTGAAACATGGCGAAGTTTCCAAGCCCTATTTCTAAGATCTGTTGGAGTAACAAACAATTTATTTTTGTCTCTGTGTTACAGAAAGCAAAGAAAATGCAACCATCCTCGGTACAAGCACAATTTCAAGCATGGAAAAATAATCAAAGATCCTTAGATCTTTCATGTCTCTTCAAATCATATGGAACAAATGTTTGCAGCTAATTCCACATGGCATTTTATTTTCTTCCAGGGAGAAATTAGATTTCACAGCTGAAGGAACTGAGCTACATCCAGTAAAAAGGGAGGTTATCATACCTTGCAATTCTCTAGGTAGGCAGAAATTTGTGCACGGCACAGGCCACTCGCTGCACTTTCTGCCCTGAAGGATCATCCACCCCTTCAGCACAGCCGAGTGGTCAGTGCAAGCACGTACTGACTCAGCAAAGAGAGTCTGCACACAGAGGAAGGGCAGCCTGCACGGGGAAAAGGCAGTACAGCACAGGCATATTTTATTCCTGGAGATGTAACCTCATTTAAAAAGGAAAAAAAAAAACCTATAAAACCCAAAAATAAAAAAACAGAAATAAAAAGAGTTGAACATTTCATTTGGTGTAATTTCAGCTGTTGTGATTCCTTTTCCACAGGCGAAAAAAGAAGGGCATTGTGCAGTGGATCTGGCCAGGAAGTAGTTTAGTTTCACTGTCAAGAGTTTTTTTAGAGATTGAAAATTTTTTTCCGTCTTGAACTGTAATGAGAAGTCAAAATCTGGATAACATTTTTTTGAACTTGAGCCAGAGCACTACAGTAATGAAGTGGCTTATATATGCTGCAGTGTAAGCAGCTGGTCCCTCAAAGGCTGAATACTCAGTATTCTGTTTCAGAGAACCAAGGGATGTAATACTTTTATAGGCTTTTTTGAGTCTTTCAGGTGTTTCTGTTAACCTGTGCTTTTAACCTTCTATTGCATCCTAGAACTAGGTCGTGTGCTTGCCTCAGGTCCACAGACAGAGGCAGAAGGCATGCTATTAGATCACAAGGTGATCAAGTATGTGATTTACTATGGAAGGGCATATCCAAAGACACTAAGTACCTATATTTAACAGAATATTGTTTTCAGCTAATTACATTAGAACAAAGAGTGTCTTTTCCCATATCAAGAAAACAAAATTTTAACTTTTATATTTAACTCTATTTATAATTACATTTTATAAATATATTTAATAAAACTTGTAGGCATTTACTAATTATTTCGTAACTGATATTTGATATATTTTATATCCCTGCATTTTTAAGAGTGTTTATTAATAAATAAGTGTTGTAAGGTACAGTTTAAAGAACATAAGGTTCTAATATTTAAATGAAATTACATACTCTGATAAATCCTTCTGTCTCTACTCATTTCTTCACACAACTTTGACGAATCCAGAGATCATTTGTTAGTGTTTCCATGAGTAGAAATGGAAGTACTTAGCCTTTTTTCTAAGCCCCACTAAGAGTAGATTGTAATCATTCCATGTGGCTTCAGCTGATCCTCTCTGAGCTCTCAGTGGTCACAGTGTTAGAGGTGATGTGGATTAGACACCTAGTCTCACATGAGCAATGTTATCAGTCCTGGTAGTTCAGGCAATTGTTCTGATTGATTCAAGCAGCAGTAGGCTAAGAAATTGTGTGAAGATCACACAGTGGCAACCCCAGAAAAAGGACCTTCAAACAATGCTTTAAAATAAAGTAGCTGAAATTCCATCCCACTTGTGGGAAGTGAGGAAGAAAGAAGATACCAGGTGTGGAGAGAAAACCTGGGAAGTTCCTGGGAAGAAGAGACTTCAGTTTAAACTTCCCTGCAATCTACTGTGGACATATTAAGCATTTTTGAGTTCTTGAATAAATGTTGTATTATTCCTGTATTCTGCGATCCTATAATTTATGAAAAGTCCCTTAGTTGTACCCTCATTTATAATCCTATTTTTCTATTGGTTAACTTATTCCATATTGCAATTTTTTCCTTATGAAGTAATCTCCTCCCATGTTTTTCCTTATAGTCATAGCCATCCCCTGATCTTCCTTATATAGCTTTAATCTGCATGTTCCTGCCCTGTTACACCCCCAGTTCCAGAAAGTTCTGCTCTCACCCTATAAAAGGCAGGAGCCATTTTAATAAAGTGCCTACTTGCCTTACACCCAGCCTCTGAGTAGGTTGTCTTTCTCCTTGTCAGACCACAACACTCACTTATCCTTTTTCCTGACCTCCAGTACTCCAATGAGTCCCATGAACTTCAGTGGGTTGGAGCTAAAGATTGGATATTTCCTAGTGTAAGCGAAAAAAACCCACATATGCTCTTACAAAACACGGGAGTTCTTACTGCTCTGCTGTGGGAATGACAAGTTTTTTATATTTTCTATCAAACCTAATTATTTTATTTGCAAAGACGGCGTAGCCAGATATCCATGCAGAGTATGAGCAAAGCCCTCCCCGTCTTTTCTTCTTCACGGTGTTTCTACAAGACACTTGCTACTTTCTGGGTTCAGGTAGGATTCAGTGGATAGATCAAGTGAGTCTGATGAGCCTCGTTCAAATTTTCTCTTTCTGCTGGTCTCTCAGCAGTGAGTGGGAACATAACAAAGAGGGTTACTTAGCACAGCGCTTCCCTTTGGAGCTCCAGAAATACAGAGCAAAGGACATGACCTACTTTCTTCACAGTTGAGTAAGAAAACCTGAAGCCATATTAAACTTCTAGAGATATGATGGATTTCATCCTTCTTGGAATCTTCTTACTCTATGATTACCAAGGCTAAGAAAAAATACTTAGATGTAAATATATGTGTATATATGCATCCTGCAAGAACATTTTTAATTTTTAATCTTTTCTGCATATCACAGTTTCATAAATGCGCATTTGTTTCATTTGAAAGAATGAACTGAGAAATTTCAATGCAGGGAACACCAGATATGTCAGCACCAGATATGGCTTTCTGGTCTGTAAATAGAAGGGGTTTGTTTTTTTGTTGTCATTTTCTTAGCTGCTGTAATGACTTCTGTGTCGTGCTGCAGATGTAATACATTTGTGGATAAAGCAGACTGTGCTCTTAGTCAGAAAGAGTGCGTGGCTTTAAAAGGAGAGATCCTCAGGCTATAAAGTAACACATGCCTTGTTTAGAACCACAGTATGTCTGTAGCTTAATTTCTGTATACTATGATTATTTCTACCAAGTGAATAAGCTAAACAACCTTGTTTGTTTAAACAGTATTAAACACATCCTTTATATGCATATATTACTACAAAATTTTATAAAACATATACAGGACAATGACAATATATTCATTCTTTCAGTCTCTATAGTTGGTGTTGTTATGTTAACTAGTAGCGGTAATAAAAGCAATTGTGATGTTATTTTAGGGAAGTATAACTGAGAAAAAAAATTCTACAAGGACTGCTTTTAAAGAAGTCACAACAGAAATAAAAAATAACCCACATCAAACCCCTGAGATGAGCTGAGCTTGTTAAAACATGGTGCTAATAATGCCAAGGTTGTGGGATCCAACCCTGTATGGGCCATTTACTTAAGAGTTGGACTGGATGATCCTTGTGGGTCCTGTCCAAAACAGAATATTCTGTGATTTTGTGAAGTGATGTGGTCATTAAATTACAAGAAAGGGTTGTTTGTTCTGTCAAAAGCAAACATTTCTTATGAATATGATGAAAGGGTAAGAAACAATTTTTTTAAGTAAACTGTTTAAGATTGTCCAGTGCCATGCCAGTTTTCTTCTGTGAAACTTGATTGTATATTATGTATTAGAACAATATGTGTACTTGGTTTTGAGTAGAATTATAGGATATCAAATTCTAGTTTCAGTTCAAGAAAACACTTACTCACAGGCTTACGAGTGTTTATATTCAGAACAACCCTCACAGTTGTGCTTGCTATTGAGCATCTGTTTGTGTCCTTCCAAAGAGAATTTAAGCAAGTAATTAACATTGACATATGTTTACACACTGTCTAAATAGGGATGTTTTCCTCGTTGAGGCTTCGCTCTGAACTGATGTAAATAACTGGCGTCAGAAGTTACTTGTATGAGGCATAATTACTTCAGAATCTCATCCCTCAGCTGCATAAGGCAGATGGTTAAACTATCCTTGTTTCCTTAGGAGTGACTGTATATCACAGAAGCGTGGCTTTTCAGAAGATCTCCTGTTGGGAATGCAAATGTATGTTTCAGGCAACTTTAATTTTTTTGCTCCTTTTCATACTTTAGGACTTATCCTGTGAGTTACATCCCATTACAAAACTGCAGGGAAGCTCAGTGAGAATAAGCTCCATTACCATAAAAAAATTATGAATGTCACAGCCAGGCTTTTGGTTTGCACTTAAGGTGTTCTCCTCTTAACTTCTCCTTCTTTTCCTCTTAGTCCCCCCTTCTGCCCTGTACTCCTGCAGTTGCAGCAGATGCTTTCTCAGATGTAGGGCTGTGTCCTGTTATTTTTTAACTGATTTAGAAAGGAATTTGATCCATATACTTGATGCAGGTAGGGCACCAAGGAGGTTTTTGCTAGCTTTCTTTCAAAATTTAACAAGCCTGAATCTATGCCTTGTAGAGTTTGAAATATAAACTGTACAAACTCATCAAACTAAAATACTTTGTACTGTGTTAACATTAGTTTACAGTCTGCTGTGTTTTTCTCTCTTAGAGAAAAGGAAGCAAGAGGGGATCAATTGAGATAGAGAAAATCCGATAAGCTGAGACAGTGAATCTTGAGGAATCAACACCTCCTGCAAGACAATATCCTTTTCAGGTTAACCATGAAATTTGTTTAATTTACATTTCTTGAAAAATATGTCAGTCGTCCTAAGGTTACACTTTGTGTTCTTTTCCTAAGCTAATGTTGCTGAGTCCTACAGATACTGATACTTAATGGTTGGTCACAATGATCTTAAAGGTCTTTTCCAACCTAAGTGATTCTGTGATTCTGTGATATTTACAGCAAATACCAAACCAGTCCCTATTACTGATGTTGTGATTTTGCTGGAATATTTTTAATTGACTGTGATAGAATTTAGATCAAGTTTTGTTTCTTTTACATTCAAAATTCTACCAGATATTTGTTTTAATATTATCTGGAATATATAGGTGTGATTATCACTTATTTTAAAGATAATTAAGTATGTAAAATTCTTATTTTAATTCTCATTGTCTCATTATACTTCTCTTTTTTGGCCACAACAAGAGCAGACTCTGTCCCCTAACTGCCTGATTACCACTCAAATGTGACACAGTCAGGAAAGCCAAGGCTGTGCTTTATATCAGAATATGCAGCTGCACAAAGCACTATACTTGTTCAAGAATTAAATGCTGTGAGAAAAGTGTAACTTTAAATTTGCTGCTTTTCATCTCTTTCAGTTGCCCTGCTCAGATTCCTCCTAGAACCTCCATCAATCCCAATTCTATGGGCAGTGGGACATGCAGATGTGAGAAGTGGCCAAAGATCCCCTCCTGGAATGTCATGGACAAACCTTGACACAGCAAGCAGCAGACTGCTAGAGTAACAGGGTTGCTGAATAATGCATTAATTCATGATCCTGAAAGAATTGACTTGCCCAAGGGCAACCACATGACAGGTATGTAACATTTATCTGCCTGGTTGATCCAAGGTGTCATTCCAATCTTCCTTTCCCTTCTGCCTCACCCTGTGTCGTGTCACTGAATGACACAGTTATGTTAAATTAGTGTATTTATGTCAGGAGCGCATAATTCAATTAAGTGGGGAAAGTGTATGCTATAGTTTTAGGCTGGGAGACTTGGAAAACAGTATCTCTAAAAAAGCCTGTAGGATCATGATAGCTGAACATAAATTTCCACTGTGATGCTGTGGCCAAAGGAGCTAATGGCATCCTTGGACATGTAAGCAGGCACGTATTGAATAAAAGCACTCAACATGTTTTGACACTGCTGTGATCACCAGGAGAATATTGTGTCTAGTTCTGGTGACTATAATTGAAGAAAGATGTTTTAAGCTGAGCAGAGGTCAAAGGAGAGACTTGACAATGACTAATAGATGGCTGGATAACATGTTAAAAAGAAAAGGTCACAGGGCTCCATCATTTAGCTAAATAAGGAGACAGGAAGCAAATTGATCAGATGTGTGTACTTTCCAGTGAGAGTAAACATTTAATAACGAGAGCTCTTTGGGCTAACAAACAAAAGCCATAACAAAAGCAATCGGAGTTCAGTGCAGATGACTGAAAAGCAATGTACACAAGGGAAATGAAACTCTGGCCTAACACAGACACACACACAGAGTCAGCCCAGTACTAAACAAGATCTAAAAGGCAAAGCAGATGTTAGTAATTATTAGGTAGGCATCAAAGGAAAATAGGAAAATAACAAAACAAGCTGACTGTTCATATTGGGTAGTTAAGCTGTAGGACTACTTACTGAAGGATATTATAGATACTAGTTATTTGTTTAAAAAGGTAACTAAATGAATTCACAGAAGAAATACACCTCTCAAAGGGTATTAGATATAAGTGCATCACCTTTGGATCAGGACTTTCTGATACTGTACAGCTGCCCTGAGCATATACTTTGCGTCAGTATTTGTTAGTGGATGCTGTCAGAGAGAGGCTCCTGCACTTGCTGAGCATTTGTCTGGCCTTATGTAACACAAGCCAGAAGCTGGGGGATGAATATGGAAAAACTGAAGTGGAAAGAAAGAGTTTACATGTGGACTATAAGGTCTTTTCTACATAGGTGATGGGAATATCTGGAAATATTTGATGCCATCCTTTCTTTCTACAGCTTTTCTTTAGGACACTTTGGTTAAGAAAGTACATATTTATTTTATTTTTATTTATACTTACATCTTTCCACGCATGTGCTAAGCTTCTTTTAACATCATAGCTGCTATACAATGTAGCTTACAGTATAACTGGGGGAAATAATACACTGAATTATATCTGCTGTATTTGATCAAAAAGTTATTGACATTTTTACCTAAAAAATAAACCAGATCGAAAGATTTTTGTCTTTATTCTTAATGTCTCTAGCTAAATTCCAATCTTTTGTTGTAAGACCGTTCTAGTGATTATGTCCCATAAACTGGATGGGTAGGAACAATAGAAATTCAGCACAAGAGAATATATGGATGAGTGTAAAACAATACAGTTTTAGAAGCTAAATCTTCTTTAATACATTTTCTCTAAACAATGTTATTTCTTTTACATAATTTATTATAACATGCTTTTCTGAAGTATTTTCTGTAGAATTTAGGTGCAATTATTTCAGGATTTTAGTTTTTATCTGTAAAGACTGAAACAGGAAAATTTGTACAACAGAACTCTCTGAGATGCAACTTTTTCAGAGGGGAATTCTCTCATATCTGTGCACATACTTGACAGTGAAATGCCTTGTTTGGTAGAGGGCACAGCAGTTTATGAGTGTTTGGGCTTCAGCCTTTTAAGGCTTGATTTTTTTAAAGCTTGGTCTTAGTCATTTACAGTCAAAAACTAAAAAGTATGAACCCAAAATTAAAAATGAATCCAAAAATATAGATGTGAGCAATTTGGAACATAATTTAGAATTGTGAGACTTTCTGTATCAGGCATTTGCTTTTGAAAATTGAAATTAATCATACAGGTTTATCTACTACTACCACAGATTTCATCATTATGGAGCACTTAATAACGTACAGAATTGTCAACTGATTTGTAACACTGATTTGAATACCTTCATGTAGCTTCAAAACCCACTTGTCACAGCAGCAAAAAGGTTGTGAAACCCCCAGTCAGTTGCAAGGATGAAGAAAATACCTTGTTACCAGTCATGGATGGCTTAGCCAAGAGAAGAACTAAAAAGAGAATTTTTTTATATTGAACTCTTAGTTTATGTCAGAAAACAGCCTGCATGATAGTGTGCTGTATCTACTCTAAATTTGTTCCTAAATAGGTTCCTGATGTTGCTAACAGAGATGTGTAGAGCACAGGGAGATGGTCTCTGTAGGGATGGATCCAAACAGCCTTGAACCAGTGACCACTGGGTAACTGAAAGAAGTATTTCTTAATAATTTCTTGATTCAGAGACTAAAAGTGCCAATGAAAAAAACTTCAAAAAAGTTGAAGCTGGCTGAACATGAGCCAGCAGTGTGCCCAGGTGGCCAAGAAAGCCAATGGCATCCCAGCCTGTATCAGCAATAGTGTGGCCAGCAGGACCAGGGAAGTGATTGTCCCCCTGTGCTTGGCACGAGCGAGGTTGCACCTCGATTCCTGTGTCCTGTTCCAGGCCTCTCAATGCAGGAAGGACATTGAGGTGCTGGAACATGTCCAGAGAAGGGCAATGGAGCTGGTGAAGGGTCTGGAGTATAAGTCTTACAAGGAGCAGCTGAGGGATCTGGGGTTGTTTAGCCTGGAGAAAAGGAGGCTCAGGGGAGACCTCATCGCTCTCTACAGCTACCTGAAAGAAGCCTGTAGCCAGGTGGGTGTTGGTCTCTTCTCCCAGGTAACAAGTGACACAATGAGAGGAAATTACCTTGAGTTGCACAAGGAGAGGTATATAGATGGATGTTAGGAAAATTTTCTTCATGGAAAGGTTTGTCAAGCTCTGGAACAGGATGCCCAGGGAAGTGATGGAGTCACCCTCCCTGGAGGTATTTAAAAGGCATGTAGATGTGGTGCTTATGAACATGGTTTAATGGTGTACTTGGCAGTCCTGCATTAATGGTTGAATTTGATGATCTCAGAGGTCTTTTCCAACCTAAAAAGTTCCATGATTTAAATAAACCGGGAAAATCACAGAGCTAAATAAAACCGCAAATTTCCATGGATTATTTTTGCATGAATGAAAACAATGTTGATGGGGTTTGTAAAGATATTGAGATGGTGCTTAAATTAAAATAAGGTTGGAAAATACAAAGCTAAAGCATACTGATACCTCAGGGAGGTGAAATGTCAGCTGTCATGGTGCTATTGCTGCCACTGTATAGATCTGCAAGTAAGATGGCCTCAAGAGGTAAAGCATTACTTAAATTCCTGCTTTTTTTCTATAATTCTTCTTCTCTTCTGGATGGGATTCTATGCTGTGCAACTGGGTCTGTGAAACCACTGTCTCCAGTCCTTCAAATTCTGGTAGGTGAAAATGTTTTTGTATCTGGCTACAGGGAAAGAGCCATCATCCAGGTGATAGGGAGGGATGGGGATGAGATGGGGAATTTCAAACAGCCACTCACTGGAAGCTGGTGTAGACCTCTAATCTACTGTAAAGCTTCAGCATCCTTGTGCCCACCAATGTCTCAAAGGGAAGGGCTCATCTCCCTTCTCCCTGCGGCAAACAGGGAAACTCTCAGCCATGTTCAGTTCACTTTAACATGCTGATGGCAGTACTGGCTACAACCATTGTAGAAACATCTATAGAGTAAAAGACTTATGCCCAGTGGGATCAGGTAATACCATCAAAATTAGCTCTCTAGTGTGTAAGAGGTCCCCATTCCTAGAGATCCCAGATTTTCCCTCCGCCACCCTCCTCAATGAAAACAGTGCTTGAGAAAACATTGTAACTGGCAGTGTGAACAAATACAGCTGCTCTGCCTGGGTGAGAAATGGTGATTATCTGCATTTTTCACAGGCAAATCCCAAGTTGTGCTGCTCTGGGGTTGGGTCAAGTGTACAGATGCCTATTTAGGAATGTCTGTTTAGCCCAACTTCCCAGAGGCAGCCTCTAAGTTAATGAGCTGGGAAGTGCTTCTGAGCTCTTTATGTGCTCTTGCTTATATCTTGACTTTATATCAGACAGAAACCCAAGAGTGTGGTGTCCCACCAGCACCCACTGGGCCTTACTGTCCATCTGAGAAAGGCAGGCTTTCACAGACCTAAAGAGACAAACAGGACACCAGGATGACAAAAAGTACTACTTGTGCTCAATTCAGCCTGAGTCCTCTAGCACAGCAGTTGCTTGATAAAGAAGGTCAAGAGTTGTCAGGGTTAAGAATAAAAGTAAACTGGAAGATCTGCTTCTATCTTTATTTCCTCATCTATCTCCTCCTGGACAAGTGCAACATCTGACCTTAGTTTTACTGCCCAACTTAATTATTGACATTTGTAGGGGGGAAGGAGGTAACAACAACAATGACAAGAGAAGACACTAAAGTGGCATATGTTTTTATGATATTTTTGTCTCTTAAAAAAAGGACTAGCAGTACGGTCTGACTGTGTATGCACACATTGTTACACAGCCTCTAACAAATTAAACCAAATTGTGTTTCAAATAATGAGATTTTTAAATCCATATTTCCTGCTTTATTTGAATTTGTCTTCTGTTCTGTATCTTTAGATCTGGCTCTATTTCCTAGTTTCTCTCTGTTAACCAGAAAGTAACTTAAAGAAAAAAAAGAAAGAAAAGCTAGAATTTTATTTACACAACTAATATGAGCAGCCATGGCTTAAGAAACACATAGGTTGATAAGAGACAGAAGATACAAATCACAAGAGCTATACAATGGAGCTTTAAGAAAAAATAATAATAAAGCCTTGGAAAGAAGCTAGGAGCAAACAAGATTTTTACTTTTGTTTTTCTGATGTTGAGGTTTGAAAGCAATAGCATTGTGAACATGCAGCAGCATAGTTTGTTTTGAATATCATGGTCTGTTATGCCTGGGTTCCATCAGGAGACGCTTTGTCTATATGGAGAGATCATCAGTCATGCAAATCTGCTGCTGAACATTCTGAGTTCTGCTAAGCCTTTGTGATTTCTTTTTATTATCTGCTTCAGTTCAGAGAAGATATTTT
>JAWWLV010000001.1:100466106-100488781 GCA_035041135.1 Platyrinchus mystaceus
ATGTCCGTGTTTTCTCAGTTATGACATTCCCCTGATTTCTAAACACATTTCAGTGCCTTAATTTTAGATACTCTTCTGTCCGTGATTTGACTGTTGTCACCTAACTTTAATGCCAGGCTTCCCATCCAAGTAATTTGTGCAGACATCGTCAACAACCCATGATAAGAGGCAGGCATTCCTGTAGGATGACATATTTCACATGACGACAAGGGTCAAAACTTGGTAAGATGAATCCCATGGTTATATACCTACACGTGTTCAGCTCTGCAGAGAGGAAGTGAGGCACCAAGGAGTGAGCTTACATATATCCAACATGCTTAGCTGAGAAACATCAAAAAAATATGTTAGGAAAAGGGAATAATTTAGAATTAGCATAGCTTTTTGCTTTTTTGCTAGTTGACTAATGCTTTTTGTGCTTGATAGTAACATTACTATGGATCAAAAGCCATTAAAAAGAACCCTGAAGTTATTTTTAAAATACTGTGATGGAGTCTTTTGCTACTGGTGTCATTATCACAGAATTTGACTCTGTTCCCACCTGTCTCTCAAATGTGGACAACAGTGTCTAGGCTGTCGTTCTAAATGGATGAGGAAAAAGCTGTTTGTCTGTGCCTTGAGCTTCTGAGCTTTGATTAATTTGCCTAATATCATTATAAATGTTCAAAATATAACTGATCATATACATGCCATGTGTTATTTCTTACTGTAGCCTCTGCTAGATCTCCTTATCATTTATTTCCTCTGTCTTCGAAAATGGAAGCGTGGAAGCCTGCCCCAGAGACTATCACCAGAGAAATCAGTCCTGAATGCTGCTGTGGCCCAAGGCAACTACAAACCTGAAGGTAATTCAGCTATCCAGCTTGTCAGAAGCAATAAATACTGTGTATCACAAGAAAAATATTCTGACTGGTGGAAAATAATGGATTCGGAAGGCTAAGTATGCCCTGCAGAATTCTTTTGTTCCATGACCATGGTCTTCCACATATCTCATCTTTAAAGACAAGACTGCAGGCAGTCCTGGCATCTTTCAGGATATATGTTAGAATTACCTTGGTAACTTTTCAACATTGCTCTAGAAGCCTCGTTGTCTACTGTACAACTCCATTTTCATTACCATCCTTGGCTAGCAGGTTGAATAAAATTTATAGCAGTCGCTGCCTAGTATAATAGCTAAGATAGTATTCAATGTCCTTAATTTTTGTATGTGCCTGAAGAAGAGCTTGTGTACAGAGAAGCTATCCATTTTTTTTCCAGTATTTAGTTTAAGTGATAAAAAGATAAAATCTCTCCTAACAGAAGTTGTCTCTGGTGTATGCACAAACCTTCTTTAGATCACCACCATCACAACTGAAATTGCAGTGACACCGTGGGAGACCAGTGTGAAGTGCTGCACTGTGAATCCCTTATCACTTCAGTCTCTCCCCAGCTTTAGTAATACTTTTCCACAGAGACAGGGCACCCCCATCCTGCATAGGGTTTAATTATTTTTTTTGAGTTATTAAATGAGAAATGGCTTTAGGAATTACTGGAGGTGAAGGCAGTGCAACAAACAGGAGTTGTCTGGAAGAGATAAGATTCCTTGTCTGTCTCATGATGGATACTAGATGAGTTTGATTTTATGTACTTGATAGAAATGTGGAAGGGAAGAATTTTTGAGATAGGGGATGCCCAAATTACTTTGGAACAGACTGAAATTACTTATCTGCTGTTACAACTATAAGAAAACCAACAAATAAAGCAACATTAACTTGACATAAAGTATCTGCAATTTATAACTAAGGAGATCACATACTGTTCTGGATGAAGAAAGCAGCACACAACCCCAGCAACTTGAAGAAAATAGTAAATTGGTAAGCTGAGATATGGACCTGAATGTCCTCACTTATGATTACGTAAAAACGCACAATACAGGCAGCTCTGCTTATAGAGCCTGAGTAGAGGCCGCTATCATGAATGAAGAAGCAGAGAGAGATCCAGAAAAAGGGGGGACATTTACAGGTTTTTCCCTTTGGGTTGAGAAACTGAGACTTTTGCAGTATTGATTCTGTAAGGACAAGTTACATATACTTCTTAACAAAAACTTTAAATTCTGCTGAAAAAAGAACAAAGATCTTGCTTTCTTGAATGTAATAGGAACAAACATCAGGAGTTACGTATTTCACCTGTTTTAATGCACTCTCAGTTTTCTTCTTGTGCTACTGAGATCTTTGTTAAAGAAACTCTTCTGCATCCATCCATACTCAAATACACAATTTATTTCTACCATTTACTTTTCTGATGGACACAACATACAGCCCACCACCTTACAACTATGTCTGTTGGCCCCCATAACTTAATCCATCATGCCATGCTGCCAGCTGCTGTAAGTGGTAGCTCAGCTGTCCATGTTCACTTAGCTTCTCAGTTTCATCTGGCATTGTGTCAGGAAGAGTGCTGAGCTTGCCTGCTGACTCTCTGTGTTCGATCTTGGACAGTCTGCTGGCACCCATTAGTCTCTGACATCCTTCATCACAGCGACTGAGACAGTATGTAATGGTATTGTTGAACAGCTGCTCCAACCTTCCATACCATGAAACCAACCACAGAGGAAGAAACCATTTCAATGACTAGCACAAAGAGTACTCCATTGAAATGTAATTTTCTAAAACAAATTGCTTCTGTGTTTTTCTGCGTGGTAAGTAAAAGCAAGAATGTTTTAACCATGAGCATTTTTGTCAGCAGCATTCTGAAAAGTGACTCTCTGTTTAATCCCTTTTCCTGTTTAAGTGACCAAATTTAAGATGCAGTCGTACAATAGCTAAACTGTGAGCTATTTATTTTGTGGGAATAAAGGATTTGTATCGAGCACTTACTTGAGAAAGCTGTCTCTGAATGATGATAAGCCAAGGTTAATCAATATTCAGCCATCCACTGCTTAAATGTTTTCCACATCAGTCTAGCAAAGATTAGGCAGTTTTTCTGGATTATTTTTCTTTTTCAATAACATCCTGAGTACTAAGGATAAGGTTTCCTGAAATGTATAAAATCAGATACAATTTGTCTTCTTGTCTCATTCATTCATGTGAGAAACATACTGATTTCATTTAAATCAGGTCTAGGGTTTTGTCACTGACTTCAGTGATGCTGGTATTTCAATATTTGTACTCTTATTTCAGCATTAAATCACCCTTCCTAGCACTCCTGGGCCTTTGTATGTATGTGAGTAGTCCGGTACAGGATAAATGGAGTTCAGGTCTGTCAAAGTGAGACATCAGATCCATATTTCCCTTTTTAGTAAGATGACATGACATTGTAAGCATTAAATGTATGCCAAGCTACTTGAATGAAAAATTCACAGAAACATAACATATTGTCTCATAATAAACCACACTGGACAAAATTCAGAGATTTCCTTAAAAAAATCTCTACTTTTATAGTATCTTGTGAAAGGAACCATAAATAAGAATCATCATTATTTCTGTACAGGAGGTTATTTTAGAGGCTTCTTTTTCTGCCATATGGACTCCTGTTGTCTGTCATGCTAAGAACATTTATTTGTAAAGTCTACGGTTGTGCAGTTTTGGAAAGCTTTCATGTACGTTTCAAAAAGGTAGATGCAATCTCTGCATAAGGTCACTAAAGGCATAATGTAGTTTCCTTGCCTGTTACAGCATGCACAGAGAATATTTGACTTTCTAGTGCATTGCACAGTGTAGGAGAAAGATTGTTTAAGTGTTTACCAAGTGATAAAAAAATCCAATTACATATGTCTCAAATTTTTGAAATATTCACCTTAGACCACAGCATAACTACTCAAAAAATACATGTAGCATGACTTTTAACCCAAGGAAGGAATTTTTCATAGAATCATCAAATCTTATAATGGTTTGTTTTGGAAGGGACCTTAAAGATCATCTAGTCCGTGCCATGGGCAGGGTCATTTTTTATTAAATCAGGTTTCTCAAAGCCCCATCTTACATGACTTTGAACACTTCCAGGGATGGGGGATCTGCAACTTCTCTGGACAACCTGTTCCAATGTCTCACCAACCTCACCATGAAAAATATCTTCCTTGTGTCCAGTCGAATCTACCAACTTTCAGCTTAAAACCATTTCTCCTTGTCCTGTTACAATAGGCCTTGTACAAAGTCTGTCTCCATCTGTCTTATAAGCCCCTTACGTATTGAAAGGCCACTGGGTTTTCACAGTTTTATCATCTTGTTTTGTCTTTGCAGGGAAAACTCCAGTGTCAGCAAAGAGACATTGGCAGAAGAGCAGAGTATTGCTAAGCGTAAGTGAGTGTGTAGAACAGGTCTTGAGAACCAAAAGATTCTTTGGGCAGAAATTGTCTTTCCACTCTACATGTCCACTGTACCTACAGCAATTTGGTTGTCATAATAATTATAATAAATACAGGGTTTTTTTCAGGTTTTTTTCAGCAATATCACTTCCCACAGACTTCTGAAGGTATAAATATATTTACTTTCAGAGAAAAAAATAGTTATTTAGACAAATCAGTCTCTTGTATGCTAAAGTTCCACTTTATAAAAGGAACTACTATTGAAAAGACTACATTGGTACTCCCTGAACTGATCTGACAGAGCATGTTTGGCTTGTTTCATCCATTGGGGACTCTCAGTTTACTTAAATATTATGAAACCAGAAGGTTCAAATTTAGAGGAGAATTATGTACCTTCCAACTTCTAGGCAGATAACTATGTCATGGTCTGTGGGAGACAGAGCAAACTACTTCTGATAGAGCTCCTGGCAGAACTCTAGGGCAGTGGGATTCTCCTCTGAGGAGTTACTGTAAAAAGTCAGTGTTACAGAGTGGACCCAGCTATTTTGGGGCAACGAGAGCCACTGGATGAGAAAAAGCAGATGAGAACTAGTGGTTTCCCTGTTATCTCATGGCCTATAATCACATATACAGGACAAGTCCTGAGTCTATCCTCTGACATTAAAAAGCAGTTTTTACAATGCTGGTATTTTTCATATGTCTGCTGCACCTTATTCAGAAACCAACATGTGAATAACAAACCCAATATTTCTCTTTATCGTTGGTATGCTGATATCTCCTGTGCCCAGACTGAGCAGCTGCTCTGTCTGAATGTCCTACACATCCTTTATTGTTTGTATATGAACAACCATGGAAATGTTTCTGTGCTTGTTGTCTTTGCTTTACAGTGTAGCTAGAGGATGCTGATGCTCTTCAAATAGCTGTAGTATTATGAAGTGCTAGAAATCCTTGTGCTAACTTGGTATGGATAAACAGATTTCAAGAAATGCCTCTTCTATATATATGAACAAACAAATCACCTCTAAAATAGGCTTGGAAAAAAGCCACACTGAGTGCATTTCCCCTCAAAGCTCTGTTTTTCACTTTTACCTAGTCCTGTGTTGTTTGTTCCAGTGTGGCTTTTTCTGCAGGTCAGTGTAGAAGAATCCTCTGTGATGGTTTTACAGCTCACCCAGACAGGAACACAAACCTGAGCAAACAGTGCTGTGCTCACTGAATGTTGACTGGGTGCAGCTGACTAGGAGCCAGGATGGATAGCACCATAGTCAGGTGTACAAGCAGATAACTGCAGAAATACTTTGTCGTGTACGTTTCTGGAGGAGATACAGCCTCCCTCACCTGTTTTTTCCTCTGGGATGTGCTGTGTAAACATTTTCCTCTTGTGGCATGCTACTTTCTCACACTCAGTGTTATTGGTACCCGACCACTAACAACTTCAATGGAACATGATCCTTTGGGAGCCTTGACTCAGTGTTCTTTCCCTTAGACCTGCACCATAGGTTCAGGAATGAAACTCAGGTGTGGCAGTTGTGTTTCAGTAGCCAAAGGTGCTGGATAACACTGACTCCAGTTAACTTAGGGAGCGTGAAATTTACCTCAAACTTTACAGCAATGAACTTCTAGATGTTTTCTTTTTCTCCCTGCAATATAGAGGTGTAGCTGTTTAATGAACTCTGAAAGTCAGAATTTCCAGCCCAGTGTGGTAATCATTAGCTGAAGTAAAAGTGGAGAGTAAAAGTTAGGACTGGAGTATCACATAAAGACTGAAAATAGTGCATATATAATAGAGTGCAATGAAAATTTTTTTTATTTGCTCAGTAATGCAGAAATGCTTGGCAATAAAAATACATGGGTCTAATTCTTCATGTAAAGGAACTGAGTGTGGTGGGTAGAACTCTTTTTCAGACAGTATATGTGTGTATCAGTGTTAGGGTCTTATAACACGTAGAGCCTCTGGAAGGGATATGAGGAAGGAGATGGGGTTAACATCTCTCAATATCCCTACTTATAAATCTGTATCTGTGCAACAAAACGAAATTGCAGACAACTTGCTTCATGTCTGGGTTGGAGTAAAACTCATCTAATTTTAAATATTTATAGTTGGATACCACAACCTGTTACCTAGACCCTCTTTTTATTGGAAAGAAATATTTCTCATACATTATTCATCTTGTTCTAATGATGTCCTTAAAGGAGTTCAGATGAGCCATGTCCCCTTTCTGGGCTAAAGTTCACTGAAATTAATCCCAACCTTATTGCTTCTTGTAAATTATTCATTCTTTTTTTATTTTTATTTTTATTTAACTGGGGAAAAGAAGGTGCTTTTATGGTTTGAAGTTTAGCCAAATGTATTACAAAGCAGGAATTTGTATTGCATCTGTATTCAGCAAGGTTCCTGGGCGAATATCCCAAGAAAGTGTAACATTTCTATGAGCATGCTATGGACAAGGGTTGGATGATCTCAGAGGTCCTTTCCAACCCATCTGATTCTATGATTCTATAATTCTATGACATGCTGCTTGCCGTGACAGGTCAACAACGATCTCTACATTGTGTTAAAAGTGAACCTTGACCACATTCGGGTCATATTGGTTCTTTGAATTCATAGATGACAGTGGCTCCATGAATTGTGGAACAGAGGTCCAGAATTTTCTCATCTGAACCATGCCATGTAACAGGCATATAATCCAGGGGAATAGCAGAGACTCAAGTGTGAGAGAGAAGAAAGAGAATGGAAATGGGAATAGGAGTGGGAATGGGAAGGGGTAGAGGAAGGGAAGGTGTTCCAAATTGGATGTAGAACCATTGGCTAAGGGGGGAAAAGCAGGCTGAGGCAAATGTAACAATTTTCCTGGAGACATCTACTACATATTTTGTTATTTGGCCAGTTGAAGTGTTGCAGCTCATGCCAACTAATCTATTAATGCTTGGGCTGGAAGGCACTTTGCAAGGTCTTGACATATACTGCATGTTGTGATGTTTTTAGTAAGTAAAAAAGGAACAGTCAAATATTACATGTGTATAAAACCCCTGAGCACAAGTATTACCTTGCTGAAAATTACTGTTTTGAATCAATTCCCAAACTTATACACTACCATCAGCACAATTTCACTTGTTTTCCTACATGCTCTTTCTACTTGATTGGTTTTGGCTTAGGCATCCGGCCTTCTCAGCATTATGGTGAATCTCTTCCAATACTGAACACTCCAAATATTGAGCCATCTTTTGGGAGAGTTAGGGTGTAACTTGATCTAACATATCCACAATCAATATAGTTGCTTACCTTTGCTGTGCAATGGGTTTTTGGTATTGTACTACCTCTCATTGCAGTACCTCTGCTGAACAAGCCCTTAAGCACGGAAAATTTTCAATCTGTTGTCATGATGCAGCAGCTGCTGAATACTGAATATTGACTATCTGTCATTACCTTGATGGTTGTAAGAGGGAGGTATTTGTTTCCCTGTATTTTCTTTTATTTCAGAAGACCCGTGTATATACTGTGACCTTTAACAGTTTTTCTTTATAAATATGTGACAAGGTTCTGGCATGCAGTGTCTACAAAAGTAAAGTCCCAACCACACCTTCATCAGGAAATGGTATGAAGACAACTTTCCTTTTTGAAACTGGTGCCTTGGCCACCAAGAAAAGAATAACCAGAGAACAATAACCCTCACTGCTTTCAGTCTTGCAGGAGGTTACAGAGTCTTTGTTTGGTGGCCGTTTCTGCTTGTCTGTGCAAGAGGCAATGGGATAATTTGGGAAAATGTGGCTAAGGAGTCATGGAAAGGAACCCTTCCTACTCCTTAGCTTTTTTGTAAGTATGTTATGATGTTTGTGATGCTATGGCATTTCTGGAGAGCTATCAGTTCATACGCAGAGATTTGGTAATCTATCCCACAGGAGAAGCGGAACAGGGAAGGCAGGGACATGACCCGACATTAGTAAATTCTACCCCTCAGTATCAGCCACAGGTGCACTGGCTCTGTGGGCACTCATCCCAAAAGCATTGTGGTGGCTGAACAGAGACACAAGGCTGGCTCAATACAAGGCAGCTCTGGAAAGCAGCACTAAAGTCACATGTAAACAACACTGGCCACCATGATCCATATGGCTCCCTTCCAGCTCAGGCTATTCTATATTCTAATGTTCTCTGCTTCAGGGCAGAGCTGACAGGTTCTACAGCACTGCATACTGTGCTGCCTGCATTTATGGCCTCTAGGCTCAAGGATTAATGTGTTCACAGCACAGACATCCAACTGGAAAATTTGCCCACTGAAGTAAAGGGTTCTGTCCAATGACGCTGTAGTCCTCCAGGAGAAAGAGATGCAATGTTAAAGATTTGGATCACTTAGATTGCTTCTAATAAGTTAGGGATTTATCTGGTTGGGAACAATTTCTCCTATAATAAAATTAGTGTGAAAACTGCTAGGATAAACTGGAATTTGGTGCATCGTAAGCAGGAACAGAACTTGAAAGTCTGCAACTGCCCATCTCATTTAAATACATTTATCTGCCAGTTTGCACGCATTTCAAGTTGCTTTTGATTAAGGGATCGGTCCTTTCATGGATTTGTACCTAAAGTTTATGCAAAACTTACCTTTCAAGAATGTTGCAGTTCTTTGGGGAAATAAGCTGTTATTTTATTGGCTTAATATTAGTGAACCTAACCAAATTTCTGGTGCATTGTGCTTCACTCAGTAGCAATATTTTGCCTTCTAACTCTAGATAATAATATGTTGGAAAATTTTTGACTATGTTACAGAATTGTTTCATTTTCCAATAGGGAAATGGAAGTTAGTTGCATTTTAACTGTCTTGTTGATGCTTTCAAGGAATTGTCTTTATTTGTAAATACAGTTGTTAAATCCATACCTCACCAATTTTCACAGCTCAATTCAGAAATCAGGAATATCAGACAACTTACGTAGCAGAATTCAAGTTTTAAATAGAAAGTCAGTTTCCTGAAAAAGTGGGAAATCATGGGAAAACAGAAATAAAACTGGAGCTTGATTTCAGATTGAAAACTATAGATGCTAACAGTATCACAGAAGTTAATGAGCATGCTTGCAGAGAATGCCTTAGATAAATGTTCTCAAGTGATCATTTACAGAAAACTAGGCTTCTATTGAACTTTTCATAAATCAAGCTGTTACAGCCACCTTTCATTGCTCCACTCTGTTTGTAGGGCATTGCAAATAATCCAATCAATATTTTCCACTTTTTGATGTCTTGGTAAATTCTGAGATGACTGAAAAGGGCCCAGAGTAGGAAGCCATTTGAAAGGGAGGGTTTAGTTCCTCCTCTGTTGCTGTTCTTCTAGGTGAATGTGGGTTTCTCACCTCTGTTTCCTCATCCCTCAAAGTCCTTATTTGTAAAGCTGGGATAATGGTACAGAATGTTTTTCAATCGATAGTCAAAAAGTGAAACAAGAGAGCTACTTACTGTTCCCTTACAGTTTCAAATTTAACTCTGTTAATCAAAGATGTCATTATTCACTGAAATGCTAGAGGACAGAAATTGTTAACAAACACCAAATATCTGATGTTATTTGCTCCACTTTATGTTCTTTCCATTCGTCTCTTCTCATTTCCCCAATAAAGGCTGCTAGGAACTGTTTGGTTGACAACAAACTTACTGTGAAAGTATCTGACTTTAAGATGAGTAGGTAAGTGAAAGAACTGGGAGCCTAGTGAAGCTCTGATGTTAGTTTATGGGCATTGATCAGCTGGCTGATAGGAAAGTTAAGCCAAAGAGTGTGATACAGCTCTTTATGTCTCCTTGCCATGAATGACTGTAAGTCATTTTAGAAGAAGAATAGGGTCACTCTGCTGTCTCAAAAAGTTAAGGCTTAAAGGAAAATCACGGCTGAGAGATTTCACTAGTCATGTTTGTAAAGAAAACTCAAAGGTTTTTTTGTGTATGAGGTTTTCACCTAATTTGGGGACTAAATATCTTAATCAGACAAACTGATTAATAGTTTCCTCAATGGCAAGTATAAGCAGCCTACAGAGCATGTCCTCTGAGAAGATGCTGAAGGGAGCAAGCTGCTTAGCCTGGTGAAGGGGAAGATAAGAGGATATCTAAAAGCTGCCTGTAGATACTTACAGTTACAAAGCCAATGGAGCCAAATAAGTCTTATCTGTGCCAGGTGATATAACAGCAGAGCAGGTATTGGCTACAGGCTGCAGCTCAGATACTAAGAGAAGTTGTTTCTCCAGGAGGGTGGTGGAACAGTGAAACATGCTGGTCAGGGAGACTACAAGATGATAATCTTTGGAGGCTTTTAAGACTTAGCAACACAGAGTCATGGCTGACCTGCTCTGATGCTACTGCAGCAGGGGGCCAGGCTAGATGGCCTGACAACAGGTGTTTCTATGATTCTGAATTATTTCTCTAGAAAGTTGGTAGCAATGATCTGTTCTAGATTATCCTAATGCCTCCATGAGGTATCCTTTGGAAATTAAAGATTCTGCCTAGGCTTTCCTTAAGAACATTGTGAGGTACAAGAAAGAAGCAGTGAAGTTTTTCACTGTAACTCAGTCGCAACCAAGTTCGGTTCTTCCCTTGTAGGTATGTTCTGGGTGTTCTGTATATAAGTTCTCTAGGAACCAAGTTTCCAGTGAAGTGGTCAGCACCCGAAGTTTTTCATTACACCAAGTTGAGCAACAAGTCAGATGTATGGGCCTTTGGTATGTATGGAATCTGACATATGAATTTCTATGTATACATGCCATTGCATTTGGATTCCATCAGCACAATAAGCAGAAATGCTAGACATTTAACACACTGAAGGATTGTAAAAAGCAGTTACAGTTTGTGTTCTTGTTTAATATTTTTATGCAAACAAGCCCTATCCTATTTGGAATTTTTTAGCCCTTAGATTTTTCTTTAAGGCTAATAGAAACTCTGCTACATATGTGTTTGATATAGTAAAGTAAACTTTGGCAGTTGAGATCATGCGGAATCTTTGGTGTACCTAGACCATAAATCAGTGCTGCCTAAGTCAAAAGTCAGCGTGGATTCTGTGCATAAGCTGTCTGTGGGAGAGAGTCTGTGTAAGCTGTATCTCAGCAAGAAGTATATCTGTTTGCAGATCACTTTCTATCCAAGAATTTCAAACATTTGAACTTCTACTTCAGTGGTTTCAAGCTATGATTTAGAAATCCCTGGGGTCTGTTCAGTGCTTCTTAAAGTCTGCAAAAGGTGTCAAAGGAAAGGGAACCTTTTGTGAACAGGCTTGAATTCCACTTATCTAGGTCTGCTCCTCCAGCAAGAAAATTTTGGCAGCTGTCAAGCTGATGAAAGATTGGCAACCCACTGTTCTTGACATTGTACAATGTTGAATAAAGCAGATAAAAGTGTTTCCAAATGCTGGGCTGTTTCTTATCTTTAACCTCAGCTAGTCTCCCAGTATTAATGACTCTGGCAGAGAAAGAGTTCATTCATGCCCTTTGCAAGTTGTTTATAATATATACAATTATATCAGAAGTTGGATTTTCTGGTGATACGTTTTCTTTTTGCTCTTATTGATTGAATTCTGGCCCCAGGCTTTACTGTCATTAACTTCAATATTGGCATTAACTTCAATGAGAAATGTTATTTTTCCACAGAAGACTTTTTTTCTCATTATGACACTATCCATTGATGCAGTGGAAGTCAGGGGAGAGTGGGATCTGTCAGTTCCTCTTTGGTTGTTATTAATTAATCAGTCTTTAAAAATTGAACTGATGTATTCATATCCCAAAAGCAGATGTCAAAGAAGAAAGAATCTTGGGATCTTTTAATGTTCTCATCAAGGAAAGCTGAGATTCAGGTTTCATTTTATTTTGATCTCACTGTTACACTATAATGCTCCAGTCTTCAAGCTGGAGGGAAGTCAAAGATCCCATAAACTTCTAAAAAAAAATGCAGCTAGTATTATATATAATTTTGAAATAAATATTTCACCATTTTTTTTTTACTTTAGGGTAGGCATGAATCTCACATATGTTCAGTTTCAGACAAAATTGTTTCTTGACAAGCTGTAATTACGAATTGATGATTATGATATTATCCAGTCTTTCTATTGCTTCAGTATAATCCAGTTTTTAAAGGTATGTGCGCTGACACTATAAAGTATTTGGAAATCTTTCTGATACCAAAGGAGTATATGTCCCATTCAGAAAAAACAGTAATTTTTTTCTTAATAATTTATGAAAACATAGATATCTATAGTTGTCATTTTGTTTTTCCTTCCCTCTCTCTGTACACACATACATATATAAGAGGATGTTTGCACATATTCTGTAAAAAATTCAGTCCATTATTGTCCACATTAAATATATTTTGTAGCTAACTTTATAACCTAACTTTATAACCTAACTTCATCTTCCTCTGCAGTAGGAGTTGTTTTAAATTTGGATACAAAATCACACTTTTCGGTTCCCTCAGTACTTTTCTTTGGACAACATTCTCTGAGTCTGATCAGTAGTATGTTGCATGTGTATCTTGTTCTGTGAAAAGGGACTTACCTTGCATTTCTTGACTTTCATTTTGTGTCTTAATGTGGGAGGTGTTCACTTTGGGAAAGCAGCCCTATGAGCTTTGATATAGTATGCCGGTGATTGAGAAAGTTTCTCATGGATACAGATTTTATAGAACACAAGAGGTTTCAAACACCATCTACTAGATAATAGACAACTGCTGGCATGAGGTATGCATATCTGCTCATAAAAACTGGAGAAAACAAAGTAATAGGAGCCACTAGGAGTCCATGCTGATAGCTGAACTGATTCTTAAAGGGGAAAATATCCTCTATAAAAGCCACTTCTTGTATGTAGTACATTCTATATCATATCTAGCTCAGGAAATTTTTAATACAGGAAACAGGTCATAAGAGAAGGTTGGCTCCCTTCATTTCAGAAGCTTGTATTTAGTCATAATACCCTTCAATATCAACAAAATAACAGGATGAGATTCCTCTCACCTAATTTTAATGGTTTAAAAATTGTGGCTGAGCTAAACTAACTGTCCAAATTTCTTCCATGATTACAGGACCATTACTGGTACCTTTCCATGGTCATTTGTCCTTTCTCTCTTAGCCACCACAGAATAAAAGATATTTTGCCTTCCTATACAGAGATCTTAAACGGCAGATGTAGAGGAGACCTCCACCTTTTTAGGTAGGTAAGGTCTAAAATAACTCTGCCCTTAGAAGGAGAAGGAATGTGTTACCCCACCCATGAGTCTAGGAGCTGTGAGTCAAATGTTGATCATGCTTGTTTTATTTTGAGAGAGCTGCACCCTTTGTGCCAAAAAATGATCCTGATTTATTGTTCCTCTTCATGTAAAAATTTTAATCACCTGCTTGTAGACTATGACTTGTTTCTCACCAGCAACAAAGAATTGTTTTACACATTATTGATGATACCATGAAGTGATCATGATGTTTGACCATGGTAATTTGACCATGGTAATTTGACCATGAAATGACCATGATAATTGTCAGGAAAATGAGAAAAGTGACTCATATTTGAGGGCATGTTAGTGAAAGTAAAGGAGATTAAACTATCATAAGATATATATAAAAAGTAACTTTAATTTTATTTTAGCATGCAGAAATGCATAGCAACATCATTGTCTACAAATTTATGCATGCTAAAATCTAGAGAAACCAATGTAAATTACAGTACCTGAATTATTTTAAAATTAAACAACTATATCCATCATCTTTGCTTCATTTAACTACCAGAAAAGCACTCTGCCTTTTATCAGCACTTACCATTTTTTGATGCATTGAGAGAAGGCAACAGAGCTTGAAAAAGAAGATTCAGAAGCAGATGACTGTGCACACTGGTTCCATATCTCCTGCCTTCTGTACGAGAGTTAAATCTGAAATCCACCTGACATTAGCCACCCTTATTATTCCATATATTAGTGTTCTTCTCATTTAATCAGGGAGTTGACCAAGAAGCATATGGAGAAAGCTTTCGTGACACTCTGTGGGTGACAGAATTTGGAAGGATACTGTGGAAGAATATAATTTATTACGTTAGCATTTTTTCAAAAGACTTCTCAGGCACTGAGATACATATATACCAATTATGTGCACTCCTTCAGTGCTTCCAAGTTGTCATTATTTGGCCTTAATTGGTAATGTAAACAGGGAAATACATGCTTGTTATTTTTTCAGATTATCATAACTCATCTGAATGTGTTTTTTCTTCATAATCATTTGAAGTTGACACCTGAAGTCAAACTTAGAACTGCTGCAAGTGACAGCAACATAAATAGATATAGTCTCACTTTCAATTACTTAGAAATTACTACTGGTAAAATATTATATCTGTTTTCTCACCAGTATTATTGACTTTAGTTTTGGCCCTCAGGGTGTTCATTTGATTTGGAATTCATTCTGAACTATATATCAAGGATATTTGCAATTTAGCAACATATGTGGCGTCTACTAGAGTGTTATTGCTTTCTGCTACAGGTAAAAGAGAAAAATAAAGCTTTATGCAGGATTCTATAGTCACTGCAATAGTAAATGGTAAATTTGCTGATCGCTATAAAACCCAAAGAGCAAAAATTTGAAGATAACTGAAAATGCTATTAAAATAATTGCTTAGCCAAATATTTTACTACTACGGAACTGAAATTTGGCTCCTCATGTTAGCATTTAAATAATAACAACTTTCAAATGTGCATAGCACTACAAAAATTAGTGCTACCTTCAGCAAGTCTAGAGATAGCAGATACATCAGAAGATACACAATTCTGACAGAGGCATTTAGACACAGAGTTGTAAAACGTTGATCTAATATGTATAAAATAAAGAGGATTTAAAATAAAGTCAGCTCTGAAAAAAAAAATTCCTTTTCTCTCTCCTTAGATTTGAGCTAGTTAAGCATGTGATGTCTCTAAGCATCCAAGTCGTGCCTGCTTGCCCTTTCCCTGGTGGAACTGGCCCAGCCCTAGCAGGGACCTCTCTGCAGCTCTGCTTCAAGCTCACCTGAACCTAAGGAGTAAGAAATGCAGGGGACAGACATAGGGGGAAAGGGGAGAAAGAAATTAAAGTCTCTGGCCAGCCAGAAGCTACTTGTGCTTGCTGGCACTGCCTGGTCCCAGCGCTGGAATCTGGCTCGGAGAGCACATCCTTGTTTGCATGGAGAACTATGTGTGTGTTTGAGACAAAGCAGCATTTGGGGTCATGCAAATGACTGTGGGAATCTATGCAGGCCTGGGGGCCACGGGAGGCTGCACAGGAGGGAGAAGTAGGGAATGGTATGATGCTGCCTGAGGACCAGGCTGGGTCAAGGATTGCTGACCCAGAGAAAGTGTCAGGAAGGAGTGAAGACATAGAGAAAGTAGGAGATAGAGGGACCCCCTGTCACAGAGGGTGTGAGCTGTGGGTGGGGCTAATGCATGTAGCTGACCTTTTCCATATAAATGCTGTCTTTTTATTTATGTTCTTCCAACATCCCACTGTATTTTTTTAGTGGCTTTATATGTTGACAATTCTGAATGGTGTTTTTTGATTCATAACACAGCTTTTAAAATTAATTGGATTGAAATGAAAGCTTTGTCATAGTGAAAAAGTTAATCTTAACTATAGATCTGAAGATGGCTAGCATGACTGATTGCATTATTTGATTGTTTCAGGCTTTGTCATTCCCTTTTTGTGTTACTGCATGGTAAATAGGAAGGAAGACCACATATAGTTGAATTGTTTATCCTAAGAGTTCAGCTAAAGTACTAAGGTTTGGGGTTATTAAGGCAATAGAATATGTGGTATAGGTAGGCAACTTAAAAGAAAAAGTATTCTCATTCCTTTGCATTCCTATCAAGTTTGCAGTTAATCAGTATCATCTGCCTACCATTTTGAACTGCTTCATTTAAGGAAAGAATGCGGAGCATTATGATAGTGTTTTGTGATCCTGTAGAGTCCAGCTGTATGTTTTTAGATGTATGTTTTTAGATGTATGTTTTTAGATATATGTTTGACTGACTTCCGCAGATTCTGATCATTTTGAAGGCCCATGATTTTAGGAGTCCCTGCATTTGCTGGACATTTTTCATTCAGGTTCATGTTTGCTACTGGCTCTTTGTCACAATCCAGGACTGAGTATCAGATCCTTGTGATTTTCAGTGACCCTGGCGTGTACAGAAAAAAACATACTGGCACTGTGGCAGCTACAACATGGGACCTACAAGATTTAGAATCATAGAAAACCTGGGTGAAAGGGTCCTCTGGAGGTCATCTAGCCAAATTTTTCCCTCGCAGTGGGATTATCCTCACTGCTCCATCAGCCATACACTTGCCTACCTGATCTCTAAATAATTCTAAATGTGGAGATCCCACAGCCTCTCCTAGAATATGGAAGAAGCAACCTGTTCCAGCGCTGCACTGTCCTCCTTGTGAACAGGTTTTAATTTTCATGTGCAATCACAACATCCCAAGCCTCAATCTACTGCCCCTTATATGTAATAGCACAGTTGTATTTCTTGTATGCAGCATGTGTAATCCAGTATTTGTAACAAGTGGAGGCAATGACTACGATATAGAAAAAAAAAAACCAACTTTGACCATAGAATATTGAGTTTTATTCAATTTTTAATGACAACATAATGCAGAGATATTTTAACTTTTTTTTTTTTTTTTTGAGGGAACATGGGCTATTTGGTCTCTAAAATACTTATCAAGCAAACAGTTAGAAAAATAATTTATGTTACAACTTCCTAATAAAGTTCCAGTACTTGTTAGTCTTCATCCAGTATCCATTTTGCATTGATACAGATTTCTTGAAGGTGCAAAAATTGCAGTTATTTCATACCAAATTGAGTTCTTCATCACTAAAGTTCTTCTGGTGGTCAGGTGGTTTGTTTCCTCACTGTCTATTAGATCCACTTTTGAGGTCTCCATCTGAAAAGATCAAGATGTTCCTCAGGAATATATGTTATTTTTATGTGTGTATTGATCTGTATACAGCTGTATACTTCCAAGCTTTTGTATCTCATTACAGAGGAAACAGAGAGAAGTTGGCATACTTATGAAAAGCAGCATGAAGAGTCTGTAATGCTATACACAGAATTCATAGAAAAGCCACAAGACATATATATCTTCAATTTTTGCATGTTTTCTAGTTACCACACAAACAGCAGATTTGGTTGCTACCAGCCATGAATCAGTAGATTAATGGTCAACCAGAAGACATTAAGTTTGAAGACATCCCATAGTGTTTTGGTCCTTTGCTAGGCACTATTGTTAAAAGTGAAAAATAAAAAAAAAAACAGAAACCCTTAGTGTACCCACATCTTTCAAAATGATGTTTGTGTCTCTTCAGACGACTCAAAGCCCAGGTTCCTTTTTCCCTCTTCACCATAAGGGTTCACCTCTTCAGGGTTTGATCCTGCTTCAACTCTACTTTCTCTTGCTCTCCTGTAAGGAAAATTCATTTTATAGTAGAAGTCCCTCTTCTATTCAAGTCCTTCTGGACACCCAGAATCAATCCCCTAATGTAGATAATACTGTGTTTAACTGGGAATATTTATATAAAAGGAATTGTGTTGGTTTTAAAGAGGAACTGTAGCAAATCTACTATGTTCTTGGAAACCCCATTAATGGAGAGACATAGAAAACCAACCAAGCTTTATTCCTGTTAATGCAACAATATTTAAGGAAAATTACATTACTGGACAGCCTCCAATAAGATTATAGAGGTGGGCAACTCCACTGCAGCTCCCTGTGGCTACAGCATCCAGGTGCCTTGGTTAAACTGCTCTTGATGGGGAAATTGCACTGAGCTGCCAAAGCTGCCGTGCACTGAAAGGCAGTGAGCTAAACCTTTAGCTATCCCTGTTGATGGGAGAGGGATAATAAGCTTTCATTCCTTAACTTGTTTCAGTTAGACTTGGCAGCCCAATTTGTAAGAATCCCAATGATTCGATTATTGGGACATCTCCCAATGATCATGATCATAGTATCAAAAAATATTACTCACTTTTTGCGATCTCTTTGGCCAGTAATGATCAAGGCAATAACTCCAATGACAACCAGACCAATGACCACCCCAAATACAATTAACCAGATGGTGACTGGTGGTTCATAAGGTGCAGCCAGGGTTGGAAGTATGCCCACAAACTCCAGCGTGTTATCATCCAACCTGAAAGCCTCATTGATTCGTCCCCGAGACATCCTGCCATCAAATGCAAATTCAAAGAGTTTCATAAATTTATCGGAAAAAAAGAAACAGTTTTCAGTTGTTTTCTAAATCTCCAGTGTGCCAAGCTTCCTCTGAACTGCTCAGTTGAAAAGGCTGCACAGGGAGGTACTGCTAAATCCATGTTGCTTCTGCCATGGGGTGGTGAGTGACAACCACAGTAACTTAAACCCTTAACCTGTTGCAGCTTCACTGACATGTTCAGACACTGTATGGACGCTTAAACTCAGTCTTAACACTTATCAAAATGAGGCAAACAGCCTTGTGGTCTCCCTCTCTATTTGCATTTTGTTCTTCATTCTCTTATACCCTAAGTTTCTTGGCTATCCAAAAGTGCCTTAGATATGTGACAGAAAACCACACCTTAGACATTTTTTTACATGTTTTCCCCTTACAGTCTTCTGCAGTTTTCATTCTTGTGTTTTTCACTACCCTAAACACCCTTTCCCTTGTATATCTTCTGTGCCCTGTTTTTCCCTGAACTTCCACATCTGCTATTGAGTGCTAACCGGACATTGACTTTCACAACCATATTCTTCTTCCTTGGTTCCCCACCTCATCTGCTGCTTTCTCAACCCTATCTCATGTTGCTGCTGCTTTTAGTTTTTTGCCCTCTTCCTTTTCCACTGTACATTATTCATGTTCATCTGCAGAGTAGCAGTTTTACTTATCATTTTTATAGCAATGACTTACAGTGGTGTCACACTGTGCTATAAAAGAACTGTTCATTGACCTGTAAGTGGGAACTAGCTCCTGCTCTGACCTCTTCTGTATAATCAAATACATCTGGTTGCCCTTCTACTATGCCATTATTCTGGAGTCCTTGCTAACAATAATTCCTTCACTGAATTTTCATTAACAAGAGGAAGAAAACACATGTGCTTGCACACACCATTACTCTATTCTGTATTTCAGAATATAAGATAGTTCCTGTTAAAGTTTGAGCAGTGATATTTTCTGGCAAGGTATGATGCAATGAGATGTGTTATGGCAATTTTACAAGCCCCCTGAAGCATTTTACATTGGCTGTTGTCCAAGTCACATCAGATAGATGGAGTGTTTTCTTTCTGTCATAACATCCTAGTTTCTCTCATCCCACTACTCCCATTTTAACTACAGAATTGACTTTCTTGTCACCCTTTCTGCCTCAGCTGACTTGAGCACTGCTTTCCCTTCCACCCTTTCATCTGGTTGTTTTGTTGGGTTTTTTTTTTTCCCAGAGAGGAAAATCTTACCTGATGGCATTTTCCACATCAGCTTTGGGCACAATATCACTGATATTGCCTGGCATGCTGACAGTAAGATAGAAAGAGATCCTTTGTGTCTGTTCCCCGACATGAATGTCTGTAATCCTGAAGGAGAAACAGGAGAGAAAGGTTACCTTTATTGTTAAAATACACTGACTTTAAATTCAGGCAAGTGAACACTTGTGTTTGATTGGCAGTACCAGGGGCTTAGTTTATGCTGAGGGAATACTTTCTAGTGAAATCAACTGGGAAGTTAAATCAATTTTCCTGACAGAGTTTCTTTTTCTATGTGCTGATTTGTAACTTTAGTTGGAGAGAATCTACTCCATACCTAAGACAATCCTTGGTGTAATTTTCCTCAGCACATAATTACCTGCAGAACATACAGGGTTTGGGATTGGTCTCATGAATGAGGCGATATATGAAGTACCAAGTGGAAAAAAAAGTCTTCTTCCTTATTTTCTGCTGGGAGTAGATTCTAGATATTACATGACTGATGTTCTGTAAAGTAATATCTAAATATTACATGACTGATGTTCTATAGAATAGTATCTAATAGCTTAAGTAGATAGCTTCTGGAAATTTTTGAAGATACTTCATAAAAAGGGTTGTTTTTCATACCAAAATCAATTTCATGTGAAAGATTTTTGTGTTTGTAACTGAATCTAAATAAGATTAGTATGTCTGCACCAAATTCTAGTGGTTTTTAATCAACAAGTTTATCTTTTCTTGGACCAAAACCTTTTGGATATCCAGTATCAAACACATACATTGCTGGAGATTTTTATTTCTAATCAATGTACCTTCCCTGATATTCCCATACAGATGTCGGGCACAAATTCTCAAGGCTCATCCGCACCACTGATACACCATGAGAGACAAAGCCTTCTTACCTAACTTTAGCACATACTCCTAAACTTCAGACTCTTTAGTGAAAAGACACCATGTACCCAAGCTGGCATCTTGCCTTTTACAACCAGCTGCTGTTTGACATTGTTTGCTATCACCTTATATTTGACAGAAGGCACAATTAATTCCACCAGTTCATGCTGTTTAGTGAACCAGAAGCAATGTAGACATAGCTGGCACAATTAAGTAAGCCACTCACTGGAAGTTAACTTCCTGTTTCATCATCTCTGCATAGTATTTTCTCATGGCATAGGCGATGGATGACTTGAACAAGAAGAGCTCGCTGTCATCCCATTCATACTGTGAAAACAGCACAAGAGAAATTCATCAGAGATGGCAAGTTATCTGACACTAAGAAATCATTCTAAAAAGAAATACCAATTGTAAGGCTTGGCATGCACTTCAGTATTATTTATTTGTACCATGATAGCACATCAGAAACCTACTCAAACCCTTTAGCTCTGTTTATCTTGGCTCTCTGCAGGAGAATAACCAAGCAGGCATCCCTGCTGCCAGACATCATGCTGTCCCTCTGCAATTTTTGGTAACTTTACCTGGGGATGCTGAAGATGCTGCAGTGCCAGCATATCTCCCTGCCTTACAGGGAGAAAAGGCGTCAGGAGCAACACTATTCCTACCAAATATTGTGCATTCTCTTTGAAGTCTAAAGATTTCATAATTTAGATTGTTTTAGTTACATAAAGTTATTCTTTTATTCTGTTCTTTTAAGGAGGAGAACCTTTAGGGTGGAGTTGTCATGCAAAGATGGCTCATTTATTTCCTTGATAGGCTGGGACTTTTGTTTGGGGTTTGTTTTGGTAAAAGATTCTCTGTATTTCTGCAGCAGGTACCTATTTCTTGGTTTTCTGTGGAGAATAGATAGGTGATACAAAAAATGTACTGCCTGTGTGCAGGCTTCTCATGGCCTATCTTATGAGTCCAAAGTTATTTGCAGTGGAAGTCAAAAACAGCTGCTCTGGGGCAGGAACTAAGAGCTGTACAGGGGGCAAAAACCACCACAGGAGCTGATAATTCAGCCTGGTCTGTTATGCAACAGTGAATGTGCACAAAGGGAAAATTCCCAACTGAACTCTGTGGCAATTTTTTTATCCCCCTAGGGCCTAGATTTGATTGCATTTATAGTACCTGGGCAGGAATGCCTATAAATGCTGTCAGTGATAGTTTTACACAGCTTCTTTCTTGAGTATCGTTCAGGAAGGTGTGGTAGAAGGCAGCTCTATTGTAACAGGCTTTATAAAAATCAGCTATATTTTTCAGTCCTGTCCTCCTCTTGATACTAATAAAAATGAAGGGGGAGAAATATGTATAAATATAAAAAAGACGGGGATAAACATTTTAGTAGGGTCTGTTATAAGAGGACAAGGAGTAAGATTTTTAGACTAAAAGAGAATTGATTTAGTTACTGGAAGAAATTCTTTACTGTGAGGTTGTTGAAGCAATGGGACAGGTTGCCCAGAGAGGTGGTGGATGGTCAGTCCCTGGAAACATTCAGGGTCAGTCTGGGTGAGGTTCTGAGCTACCTGATCTAGGGGAAGATGTCCCTGCTGTATCGCAGCGGGGCTGGACTAGATGACCTTAAAGGTTCTTTACAACCTGAACTATTCTATAATTCTAAAAATACAGGGGAGGAAAGAGCAGAAAGAGCCTGGTGTTGTCAGTCCATGCAGGATCGGGGCCCAGGAAAGAAAATTTCATGTGGCCCAAAGCCCTGCAATCAGAGCAGTCCCTGTGGCATTCAGAGGGCAGGGGCTGTACAGCCCTGGCTGTTCCCACCAGCAAGGGCTGAGGCTGTGAGTCACCTTTGCCAGGCAAATGCCCCTGGCTTTCTCCTGCTTTCACAGCCCTGCACTTCTTGTTACCACTTCTGTCTCTGGCAGCTGGCCCTGTTCACCATCACAGCCTATGATGCTGTTGTAGGGGTTTCTCAAATTTCTACTTATGCCCAAGGGGACCCCTGGTGGCCTAGCGGTTAAGATGCTGGTCTCTCAGCGACAAGGCCGCAGGTTCGAATCCCCCGGGTAG
>JAWWLV010000001.1:100488805-100513436 GCA_035041135.1 Platyrinchus mystaceus
TCACCTAAAAAATCCATTGCGCAGGCTTCAAAGGTAAAAACACCTTTCCCAGATCTTCATTCGCGAAGACTGGCCACTTACTTATGCCCAACCATTATGGGCTGTGTGGATGGGAAGTACCTGTCTGGCTTCTGATCTGTGTTTGAGTAAAGACGACCCACACTCCATCCCTCAGCATCTCAGACACACACCTTACGATGCTCGTTACAGAAGCTGCTTTGCTTTCAGAGAGAAACGAACTCTGCCAAGTGCTTCTGCTCTTTTCTAGTGTGTTCCCTCCAATATCCCACGTGTGACTTGAAAGACAGTGTAACTCTGGCCTCTAATTCAAAAAGGATTTTTCATTGTAAAATACACCTAAATGCCTGCAGGCTGACAGCTCTTCATTCCCTAACACTGCCTTGTGTGCCAGCCTTTTACAATGTAATCACACGTATGTTATTGATCCAGTGGGGAATTTTGAATTAATGTTTGAAGAGGAATCCTGTTTTCAGGACTGATGGTCAGTGGACTGATCCTCCTGGAACTTTTTAAGTAAGGCAGACCCCAAGAGATGCAGTGGGGATCCTGTAACAGGTTCCTTTAGGAGAACACTGCCATAAAGCCCCAGCTGAAGCAAAGCCAGGGGTGTTTCAGCCTCAACAGCTAGACTGGTGATCCAATGATGCAGCTCTAATCTCATTGGCCTGGAAACAATTAGCAGGGTAATTGCGGCAGCGCACACTCTGGTACAGCTGGCATTAAGCCCATCCATGTGTCTGGCTGCTTAATTTGCCAGAACTTTAGGCTATTGAAGCTTCCCTGCTGGTAGCAGCCAGAGTTGAGATCTGTAGCTGAGAGGTGCAGAACTGCCTGCATGAGCTGCAGCTGCCCCTGGAGCTGCCCCAGTGAAGCTCTGCCTCTGCTCAAGGGGGGAATCGTTCCCTTTCCGCTTTTTCCAGGCAGAAATACAAATAAGTTTTCTGGCACACTCAGAATGCTTTCTGCTGTCTTAACAGTGCAAAGCAACTTGAAATTCATCTTAGACAAACAGTTGCACTGGGTTCACAGCTTCTGTGCACTGTGAGCCGTTTAAGGCAACCAAAACATACTGCTCTGCACAGCTGGGTTGAGATTCCTGCCCGAGATTCCCCCTGCCTTTCTCTGTGTCAGTTCACGCATGTACCACTACCTGCTGCTGACATACCAGCATTCAGGGTCATGTCCCCAGGGGCTCAGCACAAGGGAAATTTGTGGGGAGGCAGAAAGAAACAGAATGGAAAAGGTTTCTTGCAAGTTGGTGATGTGGGCTGATTTTGAGAGGAAAATGTATGGCTTACTTTTCAGAGCTTGGGAACCTACTGTCCATACAATAATTCAAATTAAGTAATCTGTATGAGATTGTTTTACAGCTGCTCAATTGCACAACAAAAGACTGTGATGGCAAAAGGCAGGCATAAAAATGGTATTAAGCTAAACATTAACCATAATGACTAATAAACGTGTTGTAATATGGAACCTTTTCATGCTGTTGATATCAGTTTTGAATTGTATCTAACTCGACTCGGCAGTCTAGGAAGCAATAAAACTCCAGTGGGGCTTACTTGTGAGAGAGTGATAGAAGCAAGAACATCAATTCATATGAAAAATGAGCCCATGGTATTGTTTCCTTGCTAATGCAATAGGTTCCAACTTGCAGGTCTAAATGACCTGCTGGATGACATACTCATTCTTGGAAAATTACTAATGTTCTGCAAGGTGAAAATGGCTATTAACAGGAATGAAGTGTCTGCACTTAAGCCTTCTACACTGCCTCCCTGAGATTAGCATATAGAGGAACAGCTAGAATAAGGAGCAAATTTTCAGCCTGGGTTAAGCAGATGGGCTAAGCCAATGCTCTGTTTAAAATCATAAAAGCCATCTTTGGTTTTGATGAGTTTTTTTGTTGCTGTAATACATTTTATTGGACCAGCTGGTATAATTGGGGAAAGCAGACAAGCTCTTGGGAATGAAAGCCCTTCTTCTCATCTCAAACAGAAGCAGCTGCACTGCACTGTCCTCCACAATCTCAATAACAAAGCTGTCTCTGCCTAAGGGTTGGAGGGCAGGGAGGCAGCCGAATATATCAAGGCCCAGAAAGATTACAGCAAACGGGCAAAGAAAAATCTACACAGAAATGCTGATGGAAGTGTTTTAGTTTGAAGTCAAGAGCATTTAAGAATAAAGTGTGGGAATCAACCCCTCTGCCTTATCCTCACATTTAAATGTGAAATAGTGGCTGTAATAACTTCTGAAGTCAGACATTATAGCCATGATAATGAAAATTAGAAGAATTTAGGTAGAGGCTTAATTTAGACAAATCAACATAACTGGGAAAAACACAGTCCTTTTCAGGCTCACAGGTTTCGCTCTGTGAGCCCTCCAGGCCTGTCCTGTAGCAGCTGAAAAACTGTGATTGGTAACTCCATGGAGTAACTCATCTATCTGAGATGTCCCTCTTAAAATGGGTGGGAACACTCTCTGGAGAAGTCCCTGCACTGATTCTAGGGGGAGTCTTGACCACAAACTAAGACAAGACATCTTGTATGTGATAAGCTTTAACCTGAGATGATGCCACCCTTCAGACACAAAGATCAGCTATCTCCTGCCTTATTTTCTGAGAGCCATTAGTACACCATCTCTGTTGCCCAAGCAATGGGAAGGGTGCCACAGCACAAACACACTCACCGCTTCGTCGCCCAGCGCTGACTTCAGGCTGATGCGCACTTTGATGGCATCGCTGGAATCTGGTTTAAAAAGAAACAAGGGCCTTGTTAGAGCTGCATTAACAGAAAGTCTGTCCCCAGGAAACGATGGGGTGGCTAAAGTTTCCTTACGGGCTCCCCTGCTCTCCATAAAGAGCTTGGAGGGATTGATCTTGCTTCCTTTCAGTTACCTCTACTGCAAACACGTTCATGTGAGCCGTTCAGTCCCCAAGCCTGGCTTTGCAGTAAACAGAAGGAAAATTCCTCTTTCCCACCATTGGGAAGGAGCAGCTTAGATGCAGATGTTGGTGTCTGGTTAGGTGAATCCCAGTATTAGAGACTAGCACAGCACTGTAAGAATTACGGTACTCTCCAGTACAGATAGTGATTACACATATATAACCTGGGTAGTTCAACAATTAATGTCTCTACAATAGCCTGAAAAATGCATTTTTCTCCTTTTCCTCCCCTTGACCTCCCCTCTTTGACTAACACATGACTGTAAAGAACACAGTACTAATTTTTTGCACTGGTTTGTCCCTATGCCCCCAGCTCAGGGTCTGCTGGCTCCCAGGACCAGTGGTTGCCGGCCCTACAGAACAGGCCCACTGCTTTCAGGCACGTGCCACACAAGTCCAAGCCTCTGATCTTTCTTCCTTTTGTGCAGCCATCCCACACTCTGAGAGCTGCCTCTATGACAACAACAACAAAAAAACACACCTCAAATTCTGAAAACTAGGTGGGGCTCTGACAAACCTCATGCTGACTTCTCTAGCTCTGGCCATGTGGAAGCCAATCCATTTTCCTGTGAGTAAAATTTACTGCTTGGTTTGTATTTCCCATAACCCTCTTCCCTAGGGAGAAGAGCTTTCAACAGCTACGAGAGAGGGCTCTGCTAATCAAAAGTTGTGAGGACTAACAGGAGTCCTTAAATCACCCACAAGCCATACATACATGGAGCCCAGTCTGTTTTCCAACCAATGAATCTTCCAGAATTGTTTTTTTTCAGCCACTCATACAAAGGTTCGAAGTAGTGGAGCAAAGCTGCTGCATTCATGTATTTCTCTCCTGTTACACTTTCCAGTGCTTCAGTCCAGGGCTTGGATCTGCCTAATGACAGCAATTGTCTGTGTGTGTGGAATGAGAGGTAATATATGTTATTGCCGCATTGACTAGCAAAACAGTCTGTGATCACTTTAAAAGTTTTCTTATTTGCTTCTGAATCCCCTCTTTTCTCCTATTATTCTTATTAATGAAAATATTTTATTTCCATTAATGGGTAATTAAATCTTCGATGTTTAGAACTTCAGTGTACATAAATTTAGTCAACTTGTCAAAATGAACTGACAGCATATGAATGAGCAGATACATGCTAATTTTCCAAGCTAGGTTCATTCTTGATGCAATCTCATTGACTCCAGAAGCTTTCAAAGATAACTTGGGCTTTGTTATGCTCTGATTTACACATGTGAGATATTTGCTTCATTACCTCAGCTTCTCACCAGCTGCAGTGGAGTTGGTTATATCACATTTGTGAAGAGGGCCAGTATGGTTAGCTGCCTTGCAAAGTGCCTCCTGAAACTGGAACTGATAGATGGTCCGGGTGTAATACCTAAAGGAAGAGCAAGGAAAAGGGAGGCACAGGTTTTGTTGGTTGTCTGGCAAGGAAGCCCACAGGCCCTTGGCCTTCAGAAAGCTCTGCTATGTCAGCCATCACTCCTGTGTGGGAGGCTGTACTGCAGGGAGAGAGGCCAGATGATATTATAGGCTAGGCTTTCTCAAATCTAACAAAATGCCAAGATCAAATGCAGCAGAAGAGCTCCAAACCTGTTTGTTGCCACAAAAACCAGGAGAGAGTAAGGTTTTTAAGCCCAGCTCTCCACTCTGGCTGAGCCCTCTAAAATGTAATGGCTGGGACACAGAGGGGTGTGCAGAGTTAGTTGTTTCAGGGCTGCATGTGCGTGGCCCAAGTGACACAAAACACTATGACTCCCCAAGAGGCAAACACCTCATACAGAAGTGCTCCTGCTGGTTTGATGGCAGCACAAAGCTTTTCTGCTCAGCAAAAGCTCAGCAGCCTCCTCACTGCTCAGAGATTATTATGGAGCAGCTCTTGATGTCCACAGAAACACTTCCATTGAAATCAGTAACCTTCAGTCTGGACAAACAAAATAAGGTTTGGTCTCGAGACTTTCCAGTAGATGTTTCAGGTAGCTGGGGCTTGTTCTGTAGCCAAAATTTAAGTAATGAATTAAACACTGCACTACCTTATGAAGGAGTAATCATTGGCAACATGGAAAAGTGCTGCAGGGTCGCAGTAGGTTTCATCATGAGGGACTGGTTCCACAACACCAACTATTTGTCTCCTGGGGATGAAGGAAAAACACAGGGTTTTTGTTAAGAGACAAAAAAGAAAAATAATCTGACTAAGCTTTTCTTCTGTTTTATCTGATACATATGGGCACCTCTCTCACTTCCAAACAGAAGAATTCCATACAGCTCCCAGTAACCCCAAGCAAGTTTTGCTCCACAGTTGGAGACCACAGAGAGGAAGATGCTTTGAAACTAACAGTGCAAGGAAAGGATTTGTATAATAGCAGGGTGTGCAGGGAGAAACTAGCGGTATGAAAGAATCTACAAGACAAGATTCACACACACACCTCATGCCCTGGGCCATCCCAAGTTTGGAGACCAGTGTTTTTGCTCTGGGTAAGTGCATGCACAGACTGGGCAACCCAAAATGTGGGCTGTAGAGGAGGTTTCTCTTTCTTTTCCTCTCCTGAGACTCTGTTTCCTGAGCAGTACTACAGAAAAAAACCCATGCCCTAAACTTGAACATGGTAATAAGTTTTCAAGGAAATATGTTCCGTAAGGTCATATTTCAAGTTCTTGTTCTAGCAGAGCTTTGCAGTGCCACTGCAGCAGATGTGATAAGCTTCCCTGAACAATTTGTCATTCTCTGTTTATCTGACATCTCTGCTACTTTTGAATACGTTGAAGCTGATTGACTTTTACAGTGGGTCAGGAGGCTTGCATATATCAAGTTTTATTATAGATTCTGTTTGCTGATGGAGGCTTAGTGTTCATGTTAATGTCAGAATACAAGCTCCATTTTCAGTGTGGGGCTTGTTTGCTTTCTTTCCTTTTTCTGTCCCCATACTATAACCAACCTGGGAAATTCCAAAATGTAGTCTGAATCAAACTACTTTTAAATCTTGAGCTCCAAGGTGGTGAAAATCATTTGACTGGTGGGCATAATCTGATAATGCACCTTTGTATGTTATTTGCCAAGGGAACTGTATTTTCTTGACCAAGAAAGCTGGTATCTTAATACATAAAAAAGGAAAGAATCAGTCTGGAATCTTTCAGACAATTTGTCTCCAAAACCACTAGACAATGGGGAGGAAATACAAAGCAAAGAAGTGTGCACAGATACTTGGTAGATTGATATCTGCATGCTTCTCAGGCTGGCAAGTGTGATGAGCCTCACTTTTCACTTGTCCTTGAGGATGTAGGGAGCACACCAGAACACATGACCAATGAGACTTAGGGAAGGGATGCACTTAAGCTACAAAGATGGCTTGGGGCATGAATCAGGGAGACAGCAATGTTGATCTGGAACTTCCCATGTGCTGTCTTTATCAGGAAACTGACGTTAAAAATGGTGGGGAAAGTATTTTGAGAGGCAGCATAAACAGCCTGGGGCTGTACAGAGTGATTAATGAGGATACATGGCTTATGAGATATTGTCTGAACCACACTGGGTGTTTCTAGCTGGCACTCTACAGAGATTTGTAGAAACACCCAGAAAAACAGATCCTGCCCTATGGGGGCACAAACACCTCAGTATGTTGAGTAACTATGAAGGGTTGGTTTTGCAGGTTCATTTGAAAAAAATCCTCTTTGTTTCACAAACTTACTTCATCTCCCACCACCGTTTTGTCCATTCCTCCTTTGTAATGTCACCCCTAAACACCATCCACCTCCACTTCTCCAGCATGTAAGTAAAAGGCATTGTTCCAACAATCGTTAGTGCTTGCTTGAGCAGAAAGTTGATTTCAGTTTCTGAAGAGAGAAGCCATTACGGTAACGGTTATGGTAACAATTAGTATCTGATTTGATGGCTAAAGTTGCTTCCTTTTACAACTAATGCTTACATCTTGTTTGAATCACAGATTTTCACTAAAGAAGACATGGAAGGAAGAATACAACTGAAAAAAAACATAAGGCAAAATCCTCAGGTATTGTATGCAGTTTTGTCTCTCTTTCTTTCCCCCAGCCTCTTATACAACCTAGGCCTTTGGCATTTGCATTTCATTATCCTTCACTGAGAGCCCTCCCAGGCTCTGGGGAATTTTGAGTTGAAGACATCTCAAAATGTAAAAAATGTACATCATCTTTCTAAGGCAATACTCAGGGAAGCCAGACAAACTGCATTATAATGAGGGCCTACCTATGTTATCACTCAATATTCACTCAAGTGGGAGATGCAAATCTCAAGGTTGCAGTTTCATTTGAACTGCTAAATACATACCTTGATAGAGATATGTACAGATTCATGCAACAGAAATTGAGAAGTGTTTTGGAGACTCATCTAAATGAACTATGAAGATTTAAGGATGAGTTCAGTACTGAAGGCAATGAAGTGCTAGCTATTTGTTTCTGAATTATATAGCAGCATTGTAAAGCAGTTGATCCTTGCTTCACAATGTGATTTGGGGAAAAAATAGTATTTTTGGTAAATTAGTGTAGTAGGATTTTCAGAAGATTCTCAGCTGATTGCTAAGTTCTCAGGCATAATAAGGCCTGCAAGTGCTTTCACTTATATACATAATATTTATGCATTTATTTACCTTCATCCTCTTGGAAGGTTGGCTCTAGGAGATCAAGAGATTTCAAGTGCTGAGGAGTGGCTGCAGAAAGTGACATAATTTCCCCTACTGCTTCGTGGAAGCCTTCATTGGCGCCGCTCCTCAGCAGGTAGGGCTGTGCAGAGTATGCCATGTCGTACTCGATGTGGCCCATCTCGTGGTGTGCGGTCAGGAAGTTGTCCATGGTCACTTTGGTGCACATCTTGATCCTGCACACCAGAACAAAGCGTTTGTGGTTAGAGAGACAGTGGCCCAGGCAGTGGCTGCCTGAGCCCCATCTGCCACAGCCATAGGGCACAGCCCCTCCAGAGCTTGTGAATGCCCCTTACCCCTCACAAAACCTGGGCTGCTACGTCGTGCTATGCAGTGCAGTTCCTCCTGCAAGAGTGAGACTTTGAGGGGAACTCGGCAAAACACATTCAGTCACCTTGAAATTGTGCAGAGAGTAAGAGAAAATTTCTGTTTTGTGAGAAAGTAGCTGCTTCTTGAAACCTAAACTCACCCTGTGTGTGGGAATGAGTAAGCACCGCCAGTCTTAGGAAGATAGTAGTGTGAAAACCCTGTACGTTGGTGACTCCTGCTGCTTCATCCTCATGTAGGTACTGTTTAAGAAAGGAATTTCTTCCAAATAGGGTTTCTTTTCACCTTCCTTAGAGTGCCGAGGTGTAAGGCTGATGGCTTTCACTAAGGCTCTGCTGGGGACCAGCCTCTTTCCCTGGGTAACTGTGGGGACTGCAAGAGGGGACAGAATTCCTGCCAAAAAACTTGACTGTGTGGGGACTTGTTGTCCTTCTCCTTTACCAAACATAGAAGAAGTTGATGGATTTTCATGAAACTGGATGTCTCTGCTTAAAGATAGACAGTGGGCCCTCAGGAGGTTTTCTCTTGCTACCCAGGAACCCGGTGCCACTGCTGCAGAATATGCAGTTGTCCACAAATCTCACTGGTATCCATAAGCACCTGCATTTCTGCTTATTCCTTAAGCCCTAGAATATCGTCATTATTTATCCAATTCATATAAATAATAGTCACTTCTCAGCTAAAATTTGAGAGTAGTTCTTAGACCTTCATGGGAAAAGTTGTACAGAAAAGTTTACAGTCTTACAGGATCTTGTCTTCCTTTCCCCTCTTATCAGCCAGAAAAAAATAAAGAAGGAGAAATTATAACTTAAACCAGGATGATGCACCTTTAGGGAAAATATGTTTGTTCTAGGAGATGGTATAAAAGAGGGTCATAGCAATTTCAGTACCTGTAGTCATTTTTCCCCAGGTCCCACGCTGTTGGATGGCAGACAACCTTCCTGCCATCAGTTGGCTCTGTGAGCATGGAGTGTTCCCAGAAGCCCTTAGTCATGCTATCAAGACCAACAGAGATGAAGAAGGCCTCAGCAGCTTGGAATATTTTAGTTGCATTCCACCCCTGAAAGAGATAATGCTACCAATAACCACTGCTTCTGCATGGAGCCTGTTCCCAATGGCCTGCTTAATGCAGGGCAGCTGACTTTATCTCCCAGGAACTTTAGATCAGCACCTGGCTTAGTGAGAGTAAGACAGTAGTGTCCGCCTTTGGCACTTCAGGAAATTCTGCTTGGAACTGGAATTAAGTGTTTTCCCTGAAAACAAAATAGGTTTCTGCACTCAGAAGTTCAGCTGATACCACCTGACCCAGACCAGAGAAGTTCTCAATAAAAGATAAGGTAAGATAAGAAAGGCATTCCTGTCAGTAGCATGTCAGATCTGGGATCTGACCCTTCAGCCACTTCAGTCAACTTGGGGACAACTCATTTGAGGGAGTGGAGCTACATTCCCAGAAGATGAGCATGACAGATTTCTGCCAGAACCATAAAACCTGGCAAATGTGTCCATGGGAGTTGCTTATCAGAAAGTGACTGTGTGGTAATGCCCAAGGTATTTTTGCAATCCAGCAGTTTTATTATTCTACACAGCAGGAGCTCTGCATTTATTGGACTGAGCTTTCACAGAGATCTACGTGGCAAAGAGCTCAGGTGGATGAGAATTCTTAACTGGGGACATCAACCAACAAGGATGACCCCAGCCTTCGCCCCAAGGTTCTGCAAGTAATGCTTCCCTCCTTGCAGTGATACTTCAACAGATACAGATTTTTGACAGGGGATCAGCAGTATAAAATAGAGGTGAGAATGATGCAGACTTGTGAAAACTGCTAATGAATCACCTTTAGCTGTTTCTTCTCTTATCAGCATAACATTTGCACAGAGTGCTCCCTATGAGAGAAGGGCAGACTCCAGGTGAACAAGCACATTTCAGAAATCAAATTCCACCTATCATTGTTTATTTTTTAAAAGAAGCAAAACTTAGGCAAGACTACAGAGAGTTGTCTTCACCCCTGTTCTTGGTCTGGTAAAGGTGCTGTCACAGTTGTTAGCACTACAGATCTCAAACACAGTTTATGGTGCCATGCAGTTATCAAAAGATAACAGGCAGCATTGCAGTTTCCTAGCTGTATGCAAATAAACAAGACTAACAAAAACAAAACAAACTGTGATGTACAAACTATTTTTATTATGGTAAAGGTCATATTTGATACCAGCCAACTCCAGGAGTCCTGAAATATTTATATGTTCAAAATATATCTCTTAATGGATAGATGTCTCTGAGGAAAATAGACTTGGAGCCTTGGGTGAAGGAAAAAAGAGAGAACAGCTAAGGGAAAAGGTACAGTGAAAAATGCATAAACACATTGAGGTGAAAAGAAAAAAATGGATGCAGAAAGCAATGTTTTGTTGGCAGTGTATCTGCCTGAGGGCAGCCATAGTTTTCTAGAGAGCAGCTGACATGTGGTGCATAATTTTTATACTGTCTAGATTTGTTATACAGTGCATATTGCATAAAGGCATGTCTTACCTTTTGAACCATTGCATCAGTTACGTCAATGTTTGGTTTGGCTGGATAGGAAACAGTCAAGGCATACAGATTTGTCCAAAACCTACCCCACATATCACCTTCATAAAAAGAGAGAAACATAGAAATACCTTCAATTATTTATTATGTATTGTCCAAAAGTGCCAGACAGCTCTATAAATTGTGCAGTGTCATAAATAGGGACTCCTATATTTCTAAACTGGTCTGATCCAGATGTGGATGGGAGCAGTTCTGGGAAGTCATGCACAGGTCAAACTCAGATGCTTTTATTAGCCAATGTCAGATATTCTTGTACAACATAGTTTCAGAACTGAACATCTATGTTGTTAGTCTATGTTATTTCTGTGTTGTGTTCACATATACAACAATTACAGCAGCTTGATGCTGCATGCTTTGAAAGCAAAGTCATTAAATTTGGGAGTTTAAAATAAGATTTAAAAGGAAAAACAATTCTCTCTGAAACTCTTATTTCTAAGGATGACAAGTGCTGCAAAGGGGAGAGAAATGCCCTAGCCCAATGCTAGAGTTTTGAGCTGTGTGTCTCCAGCTCTGGTGAGGATGAGGACAACTTGGTTCTCTTCCTGCCTCTGCTGCTAAGCACTCGTGTCATCTCTGCCGGTAATTTCTCCATTTCTCGTCTCCCGTTCTCTTATATGTAAACTTTTTTGCTAGTATCCTGATTAAATAGTCAAATTACTCTCTTCCCTCATGCCTTGAAGGTGACTGTCCTGTGTATAAAGTCAGGCTTGTGTGACATGGACACGTTGACATACCCAGCAAGTGAGCAGGGAGGCATCCTGTGGAGCTGATGAGCTCGGGGCCATACACTCGCTCCAGGTGATGTCTCACATAGGCATGCAGCTGCTGGTACAGAGGTTTTATCTGGAGGCAGAGAAGAAGAAGGAAAATAATTATTTTCACTTTGCTCTATGCCACTCATCACTCCTAAACAGAAAGCTTTAAAGATGCCTCTGACAAAATTCTCCTGGCAGGTAAGTGCACCCCAAACCCGCAGCTGAGCTTTGCCCTCTGCCTCAGGGCTCAGCCACTGAGTCCAGATCCTAACCCCAGAAGTCATGTTCAGGTACGAGGGAGGGAGCATTGTTAACTTTAAATGCAGAGTATCAAGGATGCCATCTACCCCATAGGAAACATATCTCCCCCCATGGGCCCTCCCTGGACCAGAGACATGGACTTACAGAGTTCCCTCTCTCAGCCTTTGGGGACAATGCACTCAAGGTGACCAAGCTGGTCCTAGAATGGCTGCAGAGATAAAAATCTCCTGTATGTCTCCCAACATCTGTTAAACCCATGTAGACTGCGATCAGCCAGTTTAGAGCTGGTCTCATCTTTTTTCATAACATCAACATCTGAGCCCACCATTTCAAAACACAACCCTGTGACCCAGGTGAGAGCTTCTTCTGCCTCTACCTGTTCAAATGTCTTCTCCACATCTTCAATCAGCTGGTCACGGCTGTATTCAAAATCTTTTGGAAACTTTGCCTCATAATTTGCTCTCCAGTAATCTCCGTAGTCAGAATAATCTGCAAAGCATGGATGCATCCCATCAGAAAACCACATGTGACATTGCTTAGGTCTGCAGCTCCCTCCTGATCCCATGGTGACCTGCAGCCTTCCCCCAAAGCAAAAAGGCAAAGTGCAAGATAGTTTGGGTCTAGCAGGAAGAAAAGAGCTCCCTGAGGCTCTGTCCCATGAACATGCAGGTATGGGAGATTTCCAAGAAATTCAGAAATTGCAGTCATGGTTATCTGCTAATTAGGGTCATTCCATCTGGAGATGGAGGTCAGAGGAAATCATCACTCCTGACTGAAGCTCCTAAGGGACAGCAGCCTCCGCTCAGGCTGGATATCAAGGGGTTCATTCTCACCAGAGGTATAGGCAGGTGAACATTGAATACGGGCCCCCTCTTCCAGCAACTAAACCACCAGGACAGATGTAGACACCACAACTGAAATTCAAATCCCAGTTCCACTAAATCTTCCAGTCCACTGAGCTCCATCAAGCCTGGAGTAGAAGTGGCTCATTGCTGAACTTTCTTCCTTAGTGGCATGGAGGAAAGTCATAATGACCATTCCTTAATATTTGGGGTTTTTCCTTGTCTAACTATTATGACTATATTTCTTATCCCTTGTCTCTAGCTCCATCTTGACAATTTTTTCAACACAAAGAGTGTAGGAAAGCAGGTGATTCAGCTGCCATTTGTCCAAAAGACAGATGATGTAGCCTCTTCAGAAGCTATCTTAGAAGACCCCAAAAGAAAATTAGCAGCTACATGCCACTGATCCTTGAAAAGACAGTTCCTTATGATTTGTGTGGAGATCTCAGAGACTGGAACCACGCTTAGTCCAAAATCGTTTTTAAACACCCAGCTGCACCTGCTGGCTCAGACCTACCAAACCTGATCATTCCAGCTCGGGAATAATGCTTATAAATGTTACCAGTGATTGTGGCTCCTGCAAGAAGGTCAAGGCCCATAGGAAAGAGGAGATGGTGCCGAAACTCAACAGCACTCAGAAGTTGTTTAAATCAAGTGTTCTTGGCCATAAGTTACAAGCAGTGCAGTTCTGGGTAAGACAGTATGTAATGAAGGACACTGATCCATTACAGCCTTTGGAAAAGTGCCAACAAAGAAGGGTGCCAAAAAAAAGGTCCCTTTTGTTCCAGGCTGGTAAGAAACCTCTGATCTGATCAATGGCTCCTGTCAGCATCGTGTCTTACTTTGGAACATGCACACCAAGAACAAATTACATGCAAATTATATATGGGTTTTGAATTCCTGGGCAAATTGTGCAAGACTGCAGTATGTTTGCTAGTTTCTGGAAGACAAAAATTATTTAAAAAAAAAAAAAAAAAAAGTGACTTACTATTAAGCTTTGCAACCTCATTTTCAAGTTCAACATACTCTTCATATAATGGTCTCATCATCCTGCCAACGTCAGCTCTCCAGCCTTCCCAGGCCCACAGTCTCTCATGATAATCAGTGCTGTCAGCCATAATAGCATCCAGACCTGTCAGAACAAAAAATAAGTACTAGGCCTTAAAAAAGCAGAATTTTTCTTTCACAGCAGGCAAATGAACCAAAGTGAAAGCAATTTCATGAACTGAGAAGAAAGCACTTCGTGTTTGATATACTGAAATATCCCATTATTTTATTGCATCCTTCTCTCATTTAAGGTTTTTCCCTTCTCTTTAAGAAGCACAGAGCAGATCATGAGTGTCTTAAATGCTATCTCTGCGTTACCCTCCCTTGAGTTGGTAGAGTTCTTGGGACTGGCCTCAACACAGCATTGAGTCCAACAAGACTTTGACAGCAGGGGAAAAAAAATAAATTTTCAGTGATGTAGGCAAACTCCAGGTGACAGGCAGGCTGTCACACAAGCTGAGCAGCCCTCTCCAAATTTTGTCTACTACAAGCAGGAGACAGTATGTCTCGTGGCAGCAGGCCCACTGGAGTTCCCTGAACTGCAAGGTGCAATTAAATTATGACTAAGCTTTAGATAGCAGGATATATCTATTGAAATTACTGCCTGTCCTCCTGCAGTCAGGAGCTACTCTTGGGCTTTCTCTTTGTGCACCCTCAGGGTAAAAGACACAGTAGGGGCAGTGGTTAGTACCGTACCTGGCTCCAGCACCAAACACTCAGACGGATTGTTGATTTTACAGACGGTCCCGGTGCTGTAGATGGTACTCATTGTACTTAGCACAGTGCCCAACTGCAAGTTAGATGCAAGACAGCCTGTTAGAAACCCACTCTGTGCAAAATAACAGCCAATTATGCTAATTCCTTAAGACCTTGATTCAACACTTCACCCATCAGCTTAGCATTGAAGCATATGTTTAAGCTCAGTAGAGATTAATGAAAGAATTTGCCTAAATGCATTAGTGAACCAGACCTAGCTGGAAAAGACAGATAATCTCCCAAATATATGATGTAACCTACAGGTTCTGAATATCCAGTCAAACAGATCTCTGGATTTAATGAGCGCTGACTGTCACAAGAAAGCTATCAATACACAGCAGCAATAAAACAATAAAAGTTAAGCAATGTGCTTCCATAAGCATGAACCCACATAAACTTCCCAGGGAGATCATGGCTTTGAATGGCAGCAAAAAGGGCCTCTTCTGAAGATGCTGCCAGGCTGACTGTTGTTTGTGGTTTTAACATCACATCACACTGATTGCATAGATCTGCTTATACACCATCACAGAGAAGTTACGGCTCATGTCTTGGCTCAGCCAAAGGCCAAAACCCATCTGAAATCAGCTCAGAACCTATGCTATGTAGCTTTGTTTTTTGGGGTTTTTTGGGTTTTTTTTTAATGTTTTCATGTTTTCATGCCTCAAGAAATACATGTTCCACTTTTAGCTTTTCCTTTAGGACTATGCAATTTCTCATTTAGAGCTCTAAATCAGAACTATGAAGAGCTGTCAGTGGGAGGGGTAGTTAGTGATTAGCTCTAACTTTATTTCTGTCAGCATTAAAATAAATGGGTGCCCAGGGAAATTTTTGTATCAGTGAAGAATACCTAAATATTTCTATGGAATCCCATCTGACTCTACAAAAAGTCACTATTCAAGAAAGAATCAACAACTTCAGCTTCAAAGGTCATTATCTATGAAACTCTAAATGTCTGAACAGGGAGGGTACTGAAGAAAATACCTCCTCAACAGGGACAGCATTACCATCAGTGCACTGTTGTGCTCCAAAACAAATATAAGTTTGTATGAACAGTCAGCATTCCCACCAACGTAATGTGTGTTTCCAGAAACATATCTCATTTGGAGAGACGAGAGATCCAGCCGATCTACTGTTTTTCTTCTGTGGTGGTTAGCACTGCTGGTACTTAGCAGAAAAATCTCAGGATCCTTCCATAACTAGGATTTTAGGATCCTGGACTGTAGGTTCCCATGACTCGAAGCTGTGTTTCAATTAGATCTCCAGCAAAATGAAAATAATTAACTCTCAAGTGTTTGGGTGTGATTGCCTACAAATCCCTTTTGAGTCTACATAGCTGCTCACTCCAATTTCACATATAGTCATTATCCATACACCTGCCTCTTACGTGAACTTGCCAGTGCGGATGTCAAACCTCATTATGAATCTTGCTAAATCTTTTTGGCCTTCAGTGGCTTTCTGTGGAAGAAGGTCACCAACCCTCCCCAGTTTCAGGCATCCCAAGGTGCCCACTGCAACAAAACATTCTCTCTTTTTCACAGCTTGATAATGCACCACCTGCAGCTTTTTGACTCAGTGGATGTCCTTTCACCCATCTCTTTCTGCTCACTGCCCTAGGTCTGGACTTTACCAAGCACTTACCACAGGTCCTTTTTTCCTCTTATGGTTAATCCTGTCATTTGTGCAAGGACAGCTCTGAGGCGTGTGTGTGTGTGTGTGTGCGTGTGTGTGCTTGAAATTCATTCGATGGCAAAACTGCTGACTTGAATGGCAACCAGCTGCCTAGGCCAGACCCCCCCTCTTCCAGTCCTGTATTGCTACAAGCATCTAAAGCAGGTACGCTTCCCTACCACACACAGCATCATCCCAAGACAAGCACAGTGGCAACATCACTGTGCCCTCACTTGAGGGTGTTGTGGGAGGCAGCTCAACTCACCCAACAAAAATGAGGTACATTCAGCAACTTACTCTGTTATATTTTTCTGGTGACAGCACAGATGATCCTCTGTCCTGGAGAATCTGGATCTGGAGCTTGATGAGGTTGTCCTCAATGCTGCCTACTGGGAAGCTGCTGGCATTCCTGGAGGCCTCGTCGTAAAACGCAGACCACTTGGCACTTGCCTCGTTCTGCAAGGGGTTCAAACAAACCCTGAATTATTCCCTCCCAAAGAGTGCAGAAGCCCAATGTACTCAGTGGGCAAAAATATGACTTCTGTAGAGAACTTCATTTGTAGAGAACACCTGTGGATTGCGGATTGAGCACTTGCACTGCAATGCGAAATGGCTGGAGAGCTTTTTGGCCTTGTATTACTCACACATCCAGATAACCACTTTTCTTTGGAAATAACAAAAAGCAAGACTGTCTCCTCACACCTTGCATGTTATAATTGATCCAGCATCACTTTTATGTGTTCTCTGCTACTCTAAATAACCACATACTCTTCCTTTAGTGCTTTTCTTCACCCACATGTGAGGAAACAAGGGCACAAACAGGTGTGTGACACAGATGTCACTCCCCATTTTTGCTGCAGTAGCAGTGGCAGAGAAACAGCCAAGATATTGATACTGAGTCTTTTCATTATCCAAATATCACTTTCTTCTGAAATGTTGGTAAATAATTTTTTTTATTATTTTATACTTGGGCATAGGAGGCTCTAGGCAATTGCCTAAATTGGGCATGCAAAACCTCAATAATTTATGAGATTGCTTTTACCACTGCTGCAATTACATATATACATGTGAAACTCCCACATTTCAATGCATAAAGTAGAACCATAAGAGCATTATTTGGATTTGGGACTGTCTTATTCACCTTTGTCTAGTGTATTTGTACATAGTTTAGCACATCAGCACCCATTCCAAATGTCAACAAGAACAGTACTGATTGACTTGAGTCCTTAGGACAGTTTTATTGATTGTGCTTATTACCAGTGCCTCCCAGGTTGTGGAGAGGGCACCTGTAACACCCATCCCTCCCTGCTGAGGAGTCAGGAAACACAAATGTCATACTGTGCATGAAGAGCTGTTTCAGTCACCCTTCACCCCTGTACAAACACACAGCAAGGCCAAGGCTTTTGCCAGGGCTGTGCCCGGGCTGTCCAACCCCAGGCGTGCCGTGGGTGCAGCACCCACTGTACCTGCTCTAGGCTCCAGCAGAGAGAAGCAGTGGCTGCTGTAAGCCCTTGGCAGTCCTATTCCCGCGTCTCCCCCACCCACGCAGCCTCTGTGCGGGACAGCAGCCACCACCGGGAGGCTTTCCAAACTCTCCTTTTCATGGGAGCATGCAAAGCTAAGTGGGCAAGAGCTTGATAAGCACCTAGAGGAAGAGCATCACTATGAAAATGTGTTCCTGAGCTCCTTCTCCTGAGCAGGGACAGAGAGGTGCCTTAGGAGTGGCAGGGCAGAAGGGGGGGCTCTTTGGCTACAAAAGCCAGGGGAAAGAAATTAACTTGCTGTCTGATATTTCTGCAATTAGAGAAACTGGTTGGTAAGTCAGAGGAATAGTTATAGGGTTTGTGACACAATTTACAAGGAAAATGGATGGGAAGGAGCCAGAAGGGACAGTATTCATTAACTCTCTTCCAGCAGAAAAGGAGAAGAGGAATCAGTGGGTTTCTTACCAGTGCTGCTGAAGAGATCAAGTAAGAGAAAACATTCTCTCTGAGCACTGGACTAATTGGTTCTTATTGCTGGTATCTTCTCATGTATTTTATTATCATCTCATTAATGCTGGAAATACTATATGGGGCTTTCATTTTATGTGTTTGGAAACATTACAGTTTAAGCACCTGGTGCCTTGGAAAGCATTCCAGATTGACAATGATTAGTCATTTGAATTTCTTCCAGCAACTAGTCTCCTTGCTCTAATTAAGAAATATGATAATTAAACCATGTTTCAATTAAGCTATATGACCACAAAGTGGAAGACAAGCCATTATGCAAAAATAGATGTATGGTGTTCAGCTTCATTTTTATGCCCTAAATTCTTTTCTCTAAAGTTTGAGTTAGCTTTAAAATACACACAGTTACAAAATTCAAGGTGTTTTTGTTCATTTTGAAAGGCTCTGAGCTCACAAGGTGCTGGACTGAGTCATGGCAATATCAGTAACCAGCCAGGCCATAGATGTCTGCTCTTGAAAAGCCCTGTTCTTGCCTAGAGCTCCTGTTGGCTGGGAAAGTCAGAGGCTGGTGTTGAGAAGCAAGAACTCTTTTGCAAGACAGTGTAGATACAAATGCCATGGTCCTTCCTGCAGATAGAAATTGACTTTCAAGCCAATATACTAGACCACTGCACTACAAACTCCACTGCTGGCATTTGGTAGTTGATGATCTCGATTCATTTTTCCCAGTTTAGTACCTCCAGGCAGTATAGCAACAGCCCTGACTACAAAAGAGTGATGGGGACAGGGGGAAAAGTCCCCCACTGGATAACTGGTGTGGACCACTAAATAAACCCATCAGCAAACATTTAATAGAATACCTACATTCAGCAAATGTTTGCATATTCACTGAGAAGCAAAACAATTTCAGCACCAGAGAAGAGAGAGCATTGTCTGTGCCAGTAAAAAGCACACTGTAAATTCAGTCACACCTCTCTCCATTCAACACAGATTTCGGGGGTGAACATACAGAGCATCCTTGCTTTTTCCCTCCACTCACTGGGGTGACTCAAAGTGAGGGCTAGGGACAAGCCCAGGCTTCAGCCACCCCTGTGCAGTGAAGGCAGTCCAGGTACCAACCCAAGGCTGTAGAGGCTGGTAGTGGCCCAGGCACATCCAGTGAGGCATTGCTATGTTAAAGCAAGGTCTTCTACCCTCCTCAAACTAAACCACAGATACCAAGTAACACTCTAATTTTAGCCAAGCTTGGTGGAACACCAGAATAAACCAGAAAGCAGATGTCAAATTCCTAAGACAACAGTAAAACCCACAGGATGGAGCACTTACCATTTTCTTGGCATTCTCCTCAGTGATGTTGGTGTTGTAGTTCCATGAGGCAATGGAGCTCTCATAGCTGATATCTTCTGCCATCCTGTTAAACTGTTCTAGAAACTGTTGGGCTTGTTCGTTGACATTCTGAGGGGTCACAGCAGCGATCAGACCACAGAGAAGCCAGAGATGGACCAACATATTCATGTCCAGGCTGAGAACCTCTCAATGAAGTAGGTTTCCTCAGGTAAGCTTCTCTGTCAGCCTTTGTCTCATCAGCCTTCAAGCATGGCCAGTGTGAAGAAGAAAGGCTGAGTCCAATTTACAGGACCTTTTATAGGTTTTATTCCTTACAGGAGAGAAAGGAAAAAGTTTTTTATAAAAAGCCAAATAAACAAAAGTCAATGATTAACTTTGGAAAAACATAATTACTCCTGCCATTTTATGGCCTTCTTATAAAAGGCTTTTACTTTTGGTTAATGTTTCCCAAATGTGCTGTCAATGATACAGCTGATCACTTTATCTATAGCCTACCCGTGTCTTTGGTAGCTCAGAAACTGTGAATCCTTTAACAGGCTGGTGATGAGCTGTAAAAATATTTAGAAACTTCACTGAAACACTAAAGCAAGAACCTTAATTCCCATGCAGGAGGAAACCCCAGTCAGCCTGAGATAGGGTACCTAGTTGCATGTTTAGGCCCATGCTTTAAAAGGCTTTTCAAAGCCCAGGTGATTTGGAGAACAGACCTTCTTTTCAAAGCAGTCAAGGCATATAAACCCAGAAATTTAAATGTGTTCACTTCATGGGATCACATCTTGCATAGAGACCTAATCTGAACTATAAATCAACTGGATTTAAGTACTAAGGTGACTAAGACTACTAAAATGACTCCATCTTAATATCTAAATACCTTTGCTAATCTAGACAGGAACCTTGTGGTTCCTGAAAATCAATGGAAAAATCAATGCATGAATTAGCTCTGGAAATGCAGCTTGCGTTGAGCTCATTGATCCGACAGTGCCTTGGTACTTTTTAAATTAGCCTATTTCTGATCAGGATCATTTGGTTAGTTCTGTTTTGCATCTTGTGGGGGAGATTTTGAGATGCACCTCTGTAGCCACCTCCATGGGGTTGGTTTCCAATTCCTAGCAGAGCTTCTCCAAAACCAGTATGAGTCTGCCTACTCATAGAGAGCAACAGCAATCAGCCCCTTCATTGCCAAACTCTGGGAAAGGGACCTCAAGCCCTCACACCTACAATGGGCTGAACACAGCACGGCCTCAGCAGGGCCACCAGCAACAGACATTCCCAGCAAGCACAGCCAGAAAACAGGGACCTTGAGGAAGCACCTTGCTTCAATATCTCCTGTGGACAGGTGATCTCTGTCATCCAAGTCCAACCCTCTAACTATCTTTTTCTTCAAGGCAAAGTTAACAACATTCACTCAACCCTCTCCCAGAGATCATGTTCCCTAAATTTCTTGTTGCTCTTCTTAGAGTCATCCAGACTTGCCACATTTTGTGCTTCCTCAGAGATGGTGTCCACATCTGAACATAACTGAACCTTACCAATGACCAGTAGTGCAATCACTGGAACATCTTGCATGCTATTCCTCACTGATACGCACCTTCTTTCTGGTGAGATTAGCTGCCATCAACTCATATTCTAATTGAAACCTATCTGGTAGTGCTACTTGCTCAGCCATTCCCTTTTTTGTCTCTGTACATCTGGGTCTAGAGTGGCATTAATTACTGCATTTTGAATTTGTGCGGGCTGAAGTTTCATCACACTGATTTCAGACCACTTTTCAAAATTTTATGACCGAGTGGAATTGTAATTCTTCAAAGCACCTCCAGCTTCACAATACCTGCAAACCTGTTAACAGATAGATTTTCTCTTCCTACATCCAGATCATGTGGGAAACACTAAGGCCCAGGAGAAGTCTGACTCAAAATGACCCACCCTCTTGAATGAGAACCGTGAAGCCTGTTCTTAAGTAATTACATGTCTTCTGTGATTCTTGTCTTGCTCATCATTTCTCAATTTTCCAGTGAGACTGTCACCTGGTGAAATGTTGAAAGGTTCTTGTGTTGTTGTTTTAGCTGTTCTATGTCAGAGCAGAGAATTATGTCTATTATTACCTTTATATGATTTCTTCTTCAATAGAGAACATGGATTCAACTCTGTTATTTTCTCTTCTTTGAGGTCAAGTTAGCTGCACAATCACTGAACAGTACTTCTTAGGGTACTGAAACAGGGCTGGCTGAAGGCAAAATGTCTTTTTACATGCAGGTGCTATTTTTCTCCCCCTTACAGTGCTCTGGCACCTTCCTCAGGGGCAGCTCTGATTATTGTCACCTCCCTGCCATGATGCAGGAGTCACCTCTGCTCCTTGTCCAGCCTGCCATTGTCACATGCCTGTGCACAGCTCTGAACCCCCCAAGAGAACCCAGGGGACCCTAAAAGGTGGCATACTTGGGGAATACTTGAAGGGGAGAGAAGAGTGTCACCTCATTTCATATAGGGAGTGCATCTGCACCTGCATTTAAGTGTGTGTGCAAACAATATGGTGAGCTGAAAATGTAACAGGCAGAGTCACGCTGAATTATGCTGCAAATTTTTAGACCTATTTCTAAGTTCTTTTCTGTTGCATACCTAAATGCAAACCTTGATAGTATATCTGAGGAATAATGCAATAATTACATTCCACCTTTCTTACCATTGCCTTTACACAAGAGAAAAAAATCAAGATGTGAGATGAATTAGCACGAAGTTATGTATTGAAAAAAAGTGTTACAACAGTGAGGATTCACTGGGCTCCACACACATCAAACTGTCATGGATGGATTTGTTCCCATTAAGCAGACACAAGGGAGACCACTGGATACATACGATCATAGAGTCCTAGAATATCCCGACTTGGAAGGGACCCACAAGGATCATCAAAATCCAACTCCTGGCCCTGCACAGAACGCCCCAAGAGTCACACCATGTGCCTGAGAGCATTGTTCAAGTGCTTCTTGAACTCTGTCAGGCTTGGTGCTGTGACCACTTCCCTGGGGACCCTGTTCCAGTGCCCAACCACCCTCTGGAGTGTGTGTCAGCCTTACTACCATGGCAGGCTTTCTGCAGGATGGCCAGTCTCATCTGGGAGTGATTTATGCAGCTTAAGATGGTGATGGCCATCCATTCTTGGAAGAGCTGGGAGCATTTCTTGGGGTGGACCTTCATGCTGGTCCAGAAAGCTGGTGAGAGCATGGAGACAGTTTGTGCCACAGCTAAAAGGAAAGGTTAAACAGCTGAAAAAGGAAAGTACCTTGAGCCTTTTCAGGAAATTCAAACCTCCAGCAAGGGCAGCAAGGCAGAAGCCAATGGGTTTGGGTGATAGGAGAAGAGCAACTGGGAGTTTAAACCTGGTCTCAACCAATTATGTTGTCATATGAGGTGGCAACCAGCCTGCTTGGCTCGGAGCAAAGTGACTCTCAGTTTGCCGCCGTTACAGAACAAAGGCTGCGTGTGACCTGACGTGCTAATACAGGCTCCTTCTCCTCCAGTGTGCCAGTCCTCCCCTCCACCCCCTGGGCTGCAGTGTGAGTTGTGGCTCCCAGCTCCTACCTGATACTCCCAGTCCTGTCCCCAGGGTCCGAGCTGTCTGACATCTGCTCAGATTGCTGCCCACCAGTGTTCATCCGTACCCTGCCTCTGTTAGAGCAGTTTTCTGCCTCATCACTCATGTTGGCTGAGCTGTGCTATGAAACTAGGACTGCAATAACAGAGAATTGCATTTAGGACATGCCTCAATAAGAAATCTCTATGTTGTGTATTGGGCACCACACACCCTTAAAATGACTTAAAATACCATTATCAGGCCATTTTTTCCACACAGCAGCACTGTTTAAGCTCTCTGCTACACTATGTGATTCTGCCTAGTGCATAAAGGACAGACATGAGCATTATGCAGCGACCAGTTTGTGAAGAAGGGCTCTGAAGGGCTGTGGCTGCACAGCACCAGGGCTGCCTGGCCTGGAGCATCCCCAGGGAGGATGGATGCCGTGGGACAGCCACCCCACCGCCTGCACAGGGCTGCAGCTGCCCCACTCTCTGCCACTTCTCTGCCACTTGCCAAAGAGCAGCCTACGTCAGTTAAATACCTGGCAAATCCTTGCTCTGAGGACTCCCGTAAAGTGGCTTTATGGAGGCAGTGGACAGCCCAGGGGCGGCTTCAGCCCCTCCACACATCTCCCTGCAGCAGTGCTGGGAGAGGGGCTGCGCTGCCCCAGCTGCACCTGGGCATCACTGGGGGGCAATCCCCGATCTTCTCTCTCGTGCTTCAAACTGGGGGCTGGGCAAATAGTCCTTTTAATCCCCCGAGCAGCCTTTTTCCCACATGACTAACTCTTCTGCATGCATGACATTCGCCTTTTCTCGGATGAAAGCCCTCCTGCCAGTGCTGGGGCTGGCTCCCTGGCTCACCAGCTGCCCTCAGGCCGTGCAACAGGGGCTTTCCTGCTAGGAACACTCGGACAAGAGGAGGCTTTCATGAGATCCTTGTGGCCGGTCTCTAGGTGGGGAGCAGAGCTGTGTGGCAGCAGGGAGGGTGGATATCTCTACTTCTTTGCAGGCAGGCACAGCCTGTCCTGCTCGACATCTGAGCCACCGGGGACCAGCTCTCACGGAAAAGGCATGTACCAACAGACAGTCCCAGAGCATCAGCAGTTTGGGCTTAGCTGGCTCTTCCTCTGCAGGAACGACACAGGTCAGATGAGTGGCTGCTCAGATTAATTCTCCATTGCCCAGCAGGAATGGAGGTGAGTGCAGAGCATAGACACTCTCCACTTGCTGCCCCACTCAGGACATCCACCTCAGAGGGGAGAAGGGAAGGGAGGTTTCTGCTTGGCTGGCACACACCTCCTGCAGCTGGTTTGACCACGCAGCCATATCCCAATGACCTCCTGGAGCAGGGAGGGGTTTGTACCCCACTAGTCCAAGGCTGGGGTCAGTGCCTTGGACAACAAATCCGTACCTCCCCATAACTTCCTGTTCCAAGGCAAGCTGATTCACTCCCTTGTTTTTCAGACAGAAAAGCTGTCACCTCCACACAACAACTTTGCACTCAAAGGTTGCCAGCAGACTGGTGGCTGTTTTCCGAGCCAGAGTGCTCAGCATGACCAAGGGAGAAAGTGCTCTGTGGGCAGGGGCAAGCCTCTGATGTGAAGACATCAGGAGCTGAGCAAAGATGCTCTCAGTTGTCTGAAGCACTAGGAAACCAAAGTGGTTTTGCAAGGTTTAGGAGAAAGCTTTGAAGCTGAAAGATTTTCAGGAAGGCGATGAGTGTACAAACTGGCAGGTTAAATTAGGATATCATAAAGTGTTATTTTTGAAGGCTACAGTCAAAATCAAGACCATATATTGAGAAGGCAGAGGAGAGGCAACGACTCGGGGGCACAGTGTTCTGTATTCCTTACACCTTGTACATTATAAAAAGCCACCTTGCCCCACCAGTGAAGGGAA
>JAWWLV010000001.1:100513536-100536803 GCA_035041135.1 Platyrinchus mystaceus
ACTCGGGGGCACAGTGTTCTGTATTCCTTACACCTTGTACATTATAAAAAGCCACCTTGCCCCACCAGTGAAGGGAAAGGTATTGATCCTATGAAACATGGTTTTTCATCCAGGCAACCCATGTTTCTCATTTCAGTTTTACTAAGGTCGGAGTGAGCAGTCCCAGTTCATTTTACAGTGACCATGTGTTCACACATCAGCACATGCAAAGTTGTTTAGATACAATATCATAAAGAATATTAGTCCAAAGTCTAAAATTCCTGTTGATCCACAACTGATAAAAGCTACATACTGTAATTTGTAGCAAGTAGAATTTAAATTATAGGAGAGAGGCAGAAGCTAATGGAGAGATAATGCTGGAACACTCTTGTAGTTTCTCTGAAATTAAATGCTTTCCATTGAGCCATTGCTGTAGTTAATAAGGTGTTTTGATAGCTTCAAATTGCCACCTCTAAGGAAAGAGAAACACAGTAGCAAGAAAGAGGACAGACTAGCAAAATCAAACTTTACTTTTTGATCTTAGGTCGAATTCAGCTCCTACAGAACCTGCTGACTTTACTCAGAACAAAGGTGAATTTGTGCTATAAAGGTGGAATTCCTCTGAACTGATGCAAACATCAATCCAGCCACAAAATATCCAGTTAAAATGCAATTTTATTATGGTAAGTGCATTCACAGTGCTTAATGTATTCATAAAACTGAACATACTGACATATTTGTGCTGGCAAGTGTGTACCACTCATCACTGTCAATGAACTTTAGCTTTATGTGATTTGAAAACTAGCAAGTTCAGTCCATGAAACTAGGCATATCTAACTGCAAATTTTTCATTAGCAATTGTCTGTTAGTGTAGGAAGCTGTGGTGTCACTCTGTTGCACACTTTCCTTCTTGCACGCCACATTAAAAGGAAACAAAAACCATGAGAGGTCAAAAGGATCTGCTCGTAGAAAGCCAAGCACAGATTGCTCATTATGGACAACTGATCATTGAGTTTTCTATAAAAACTTGACATATTTAAAACAGATCATTTCATGAGTCACAGGTCACTGCACTGATGAACTGACCAAATTTCTGAGGGTATCTGAGCCATGTTTAAGAGTATCTAGAGTCACAGACTCCTACTTTTCACAGAGTTATTTCGTGTCTTTGTTACGGTTCTGCCCTTAGCTTGAAAGTAATTTCTTTTGTTTTCCCACATGTGGGAGCTTACACACGAAAAACTCTTCTGTCAAGATGTAATAATGTTCCTTGCTTGGTCAAAACTGGTTCCAGTTCTTGAAAAAAATTATCAAACCAGAAGCTCTTGTGCTAATACTGTGATTTGTATTAATTTCAGAATTATTTCATTCTCACAGTGATGAAGCAACAAGAGTTGAATCCTGCTCTGAGGCTCCTTGTGCCCACTTCACCCAGAAACAATAGACTGCCTTTCCTCAAAATGTAGAACAAAGGATGCCCCTTTATGAAGGCATAGCCAGGAAAGGGTTCTCCATGAAGATCAATGTGAAGGAAGCAGACGTTGCACCTGGACAGACCAATGGGTGTATATAGTCTGCACAAGGCCCATGAGGCCACCTCTCCAGGCTCTTCAGCACCAGCAGAGCCCCAAGAGAATACTGGGTCCAATTGTTAGTACCAGGCTTCAAGGTAGGCTGATAGGGAGATGCTGAGGGGTAAATACCACGGACAGTCTCTGTCGAGACTTTGTGCACTGTCCTGGAAGAGAATACGCAAATGCTGCTGTGACAGAACAAGCTTCAGTGTAGTTTTTTTCCACACAGAGTAAGCATCAGTTTGCAGGACAGAGTGGTTAGCTTTCCTTAAAGCAAGTGGCAGAATAGCTCAAGTAAGGACTTCAGCATCTGCCCACGGTTTGCAATATTCCCTAAATAAATATTGGTAAACAAAGACTACTAATTTCATTTACAATACCAGTCTGTGCTTGATACAACTCTGAAGGTTGCACACAGCAAATAGTTGTGCCACAACCAATGTGGTCTCTAATTTAAAGAGAGCACTGCAAAGTTCCCAATGTTGTCTAGCACTCCAAATGTGTAGCTAATAACTGACAGCATAAACAACTTACTTATGCATGATTTGTGCTCATTCTAGCTTAGACATCAGTGCTCCCTCTCAAGTAAGCTGAACAGAACTGTAATGTCCTTTCTGAAATGTCAGCTTGCTGGGGATGTGGAGCTAGTGATAAATGTTGCAGATTTTCTTCAATCAGAACTTCTCTGGGTTTATTGCTTCATTTCATTGAATTTTCCTTTCTCCTCTCTTTTCTCAAACACAGCTCTTGAAAATGAAAAAGCTCAGTCTCGGGCACACCATGTACCATTTTCAAAATTCATTGGCAAAGCACAAATGTAACTGAAAGCAGAAGCAACTCATTTTTTTAGGAAGCAGTTTCCCATATAGACTATATTGCTTGTTACTCGCTTTCCTGTTTGTTATCAGGTGTTGCATGGCAGGTGGTTTAGAGAAAAAGAAGGTGAAAGTTACATAAAACATCTCAGCCACGTCCTCCAGGGATATACATTGTCATCATACCATTTGCAGGCTCTGGAGACAGGCTTTACCAAATCAAAGTGTGCTTTGTTTTCTAATATGATCCTGATGTACATACTAGAAAAGAGATTTATTTCTTCTGTATAGCACTATGCCCTTGATTAACCGCATTTGTGGTATCTATTTCAGTGAAAGAGCTAATACCAACACTGACTTCAAAGTGTTGCTAAGTGTGGTGTCTGCCCATTCATGTATCATTTGCTTCTCTCAAGCCATTTTCTGTCAGCAGAGAGTAAGCAAGATGTATGCTCTGGGTGAATCCCATAACATCATTAGCAGAAAATTATGCCAAACTTCTGTGAAGTAATTATGCAGCTACGAGGTGAGCTGGGAGGAAGACAGTGATTAAATACTTACCTCAGAGTCAGCCCACATTGCATAATGTTTTGTTCAGAGGCTTTCAACCTATTTTCGAGTTGCTAACCAGTGCCATGGGCTGAACAGAACCTTCATTCAGGCCTTGACAAGTATGCTCAGATAAGCTTGGCCCTTTTTCATCTCAAGTGAATTTTATTTCGGTATCATATAGTACAATACAGGATAACACTGAATCTTACTGGGTAGCTCAAGGTTACTCTTGCACTGCTAAGCTTTTCTCACCAAAATCTCTCACAAGTTCTTGCAGAGGTGCTGCAGTTACAACAATCCATTGTAGTTGCACCGAGATGTGGCCATCTGTCATAGAAAGAATGTGAAAAGTGTGAAGGTTTAGAAATGATGGGATTTGAATTACCTCAATAAAACTGCCTGAGTGAGAGACCTTGGAGCAACGACTGAGGAAGCAATAACAACACTGTATCCCATATCTTCCCTCCAACACTGGCAAGGTTCATCTTTGACATTCCTGTGAGAAATACATCTACCTGTTGTGGATAGTAATTTTGAAGCACTGAGATATTATCATTCATAACTGACTTTATTAATTCTTTTCCAGAATGGAGCAGCACACCCTCTGAGACCGAGAGAAGATGCAGTCCTTGTCCAGAGGGACCCACCAGCAGGACATCAAAGATAACTGTGACAGATGAGACTATGTGAGGCAAATGATCAGTGGGTTCCACAGTTTTGTTTTGCATTTAGCTTTCCTTTTCCCTGCCTCCCCTAGCCTCAAGTTTCCCCTGCTCAGCTTTCTTCCTTTACCCCAATGCTTTCCCTTCTCTTTCCTATTCCTCCCCTTCTGCTCACAGCGTTCTCAAGAGCCAGTGCTGAGTCAAGTGGATAGCCAAAGGTGCTCAATACAGACAAAATGTTGAAGGATTGTACAGTGGAAAACAATCCAGTACCCTTCAGGATGTCATTCAGGATGGTCCTTTAGCAGCTTTTACTCTGTTTAAGCCTGTTCCTGTTGGTGAGGAGTCTAATGGAATAATCTTAAAAAGCAAATGAGTTTTCTAATATTGGCTCTAAATATGACACTGGAAACAGGATGCTTAATGATCAAATCCTGCCTTCAGTGATGTGGGCAGCTGTTTGGTAACTGCAGATATTGTATTTTGCTTCAACACACTTCCATTCTCTGTGTACAGTTACCCACATTTACAACTCCCCTTTTCTGAGGCCCAGTTCTTATGAAAACAGGCAGAATTTTTTTACCAATTTAGATGGGAATGGGATTACAGCACAGATAGCACTGTTTGTATCCACAGCTGACTTCGAAGTAATCCACCCGTGCAGTGTAGGGTCTGGCAGTACTTGATGTCCTCCACTCCCAGCCAAATAGGAAACACAAGTCTGAACAGTCTCTGCTGACTCGCCACCACTTACACGTTCGCATCTGGGTCGGGTGCACCAAAACCAGGAGCTGGTGTTTCACATATTGAATCCTTACAGAAGCTATCCAGCGGTCACATGAGGGTTCATCTCACCCCATGTTGGTCATGCCTTGGAAATCTACTCTAGTTTTTTTTATTAAAAAATGTAAGGAAGTTTTTTTCAGAGAGTTGTGAAAGACTGTCTACAAGGGAACATAGTGACAGGACAAGGGAGAATAACTGGGAGTAGGTTTAGATTAGATATTGGGCAAAAAATCTTTACTGTGAAGGTGGTGAGGTACTGGAACAGGTTTCCGGAGAGGCTGTGATTGTCCCACCCCTGAAAGCATTCAAGGCCAGACTATACAGAGGTCTGAGCACCCTAGTCTAGTGGAAGGTGTCCCTGTCCATGGCAGAGGGTTTGGGACTAGATGATCTTTAAGGTCCCTACCAATCCAGGCCATTCTTTGATTCTCTGATTCAATGAGAGCTGGGCTGCTAAACACAGACTGCACCTTTGGAAAACTTGCCCTTTGTTGCAACTTTAAATTACTACAAATTTTAGTGTTTTGGAAGTTTTAATTTCCAGGTCATACATTCTGTGACTTTGTTAAGTGAAAAACACTTCTAGTACCAGATGTTTGCTGTCCTCAAAGCTACAGATGTCCCACATGCTTTTTGACCTGGTCTTACAGAGGCTGTGAAAGCTCACTTTTTTGTTTCTCAATAAATGAAAACTTTCATGCACTGATCATTGTTCCATCCAAAGGCATACTACATATCAGCAAACAAAAGTCATTTTACAGAGAAACTTTTGCATATGGCTTGAAAGAAAACCCATCAAGAATTGACAATGATAGATGATCTCCCCAGTGACATTCAGTAATAATGCAGTTTCACATTTACATCAGGGACAAAAAGCAACGGACATATTTAAATCATCATTAAATATTAAATGCCTGACACACGGCAGCTTTCAACCCTGTTCTGTCACACATCTTCTGGAAATCTTTTCTGGATATTATCTGAGGCCTTCTCATTTGCGTTGTTCATGAACAAAAGCTTTGTAATGGAGGTTCAAGTGTATGTGTTATCAGCAAAGGTTCTCTCCAGGGAAATTAAGTGAAAGGATGTTTTTCTTGTCTTCACATTTGACATTCAGGAGTAGTGACGAGATAAGGTAGGCACAGGAGTCTCTCGGAAAATGACCAGATAGCAATGGCAGCATTTCATAAGGATGTGAACCGCTCATCATCCGCTGCATAGACACCATTAACGTGGCCTGCTTTTAAATCCAGCACTTCACAAGGCAGCCCATTTTCTAATGTTACTGTCACTTCAACTTTCTCTTCTAAATTTTCTCTCTCTGTTGACTCTTTATTCTTTCTAAAAACAAGAAAGAAAAAATCATCTTATTCTGTTGACCTGCATCACTCACCACGATTCCACAGACAGAAAACTGCATGTTTAGTCAGAAGTTTGTTGTAGCTTAAAGGCATCATCTTGTGTACATCTCTACTGTTGTAAATACACCATGGAAGATGGGAGGCCCACAGATTGGAAGCCCTGGTTTAGTGGTTTTTTACAGAAAACCCAAAGTAAACATGTTTAAGTATGTTTTAAATATTATTTCACCTTTTATTCTGTAAAATGACTAGAAGGTGCAGAAGGAAAAGGTGGTGCAAAACCAAAATCAAGCAAATCCCTAAATCTGTTTTTATTTTACATCAGGAAGGACTGGACTAAACATCTAATCTGACCCTGTAACATATGTCATAGATTTCACCCCATGATGTGTACAAATTAAAGCATACTTTTCAGAAACAGAGCAGCTTTAGACTAACTACAGTCTCCAAATGTGCAGACTTGGGTGCCCTCACACTCCAGGATTATCTTCTCCAGAAGTCTGGTACTCTTAATACTGCAAATCTTTTTTTTCTTCAAACTTCATTAAACATCCCCCTTCCTACGCAGTAGATTATATTGTTATTTTCTAGATAAAACAACTGCATGGCTTTCACTTTTTCAAGATTTAGTTCTCCCAGAAAACATATTAAAATAGTTGCTGAATAAAATTATCTAAATTAAAAAGAAATCTAAAAAAAAAATTCTAAAAACAAAACCATGAGAGGATGTAATAGTGAAATACCAGTCAACATGTCACAACATTCCTTTAATTCCAGATTTATTCTGACCTTGAGAACTACTAGTTCATAGTTGAAAAACCTGATGTACTTTTCAGCCTGCAGCATCAGCGGTTTCAGAGGATAAGAAACTCAAAGGTCAGCTGCACTGCTTCTTCCTATCCCACAGCATGTACTGTAACAATCTGACTCAGGACAATCATAAAAATCTGACTCGATGTAACTGCTAATAACAGCGATATTAACAATAATAAAATTTTATTGGCCTTTGGAACATTCTTGGCACTACAGACTTGCTAAAATAAACCTGGGGTGTAGTAGTGGAAACCTCTGACCTCTGGCTGCTGTATCTGCTCTTACACAGATAAGAGGAATGTTCTTTAATACAAAACTGTGGGGACAGAACATAAAAGTTACTAAAAAGCAGGTTTAAAAGAAATTAGAGGAGTAGAAGATGTGTGGAACTCATTGCCAGAGGAATTAAGAGAAGCTAAAAATTTCTATGAATCCAAGACAAGACTCAGCAAGTTAAGGGAAGAGAAAACATTGTAGGTAACCCAATACATGAAGACCAAATCCAGCTCAGGAAGGCCCACAGCTGCAAATTAGATGCTGTGAGACTAAAAGCGGGAAAGACTGTGCGCTTACTCTCTTTTCACTCTTCCCAAGGCAAATGTTTATGGCCTCTGCTGCAGATGAGATTTTGAGGGAGTAGGTGTAGACTTTAGGCTAGTTCAGGATAGACAGCAGAGGATGGTCCTGCCCTAGGCATGTGACAAATCTATTATTGGAGAGGGAGGTGTCCTATTGCTGCAATGACAGGAGAACAAACACAAGGCTGGGAGACAGTGTGTCTGATCCAGCCCAGTGCAGAGACAAGGGCTAACAATCACGGGGAGCTCTTCAATCTGCAGGCAGCTGCCCTTGCAATTTTACATGTTGGCAGTGATGCATAGTGAAGACCTAATTAAGTTCGAGAAATGACACGAGTCTAACTCAATACTGAAACTCCTTTACAGGCCAATCATCCTTCCCTGCCACCCTGATCATGAACAGCCTGAAGCACCTACTTTTGGGCTTATCTGAACTGAGGTATTTAACTAGTACTTTAAAGGCCTTTAAAGACAAAATGCCAGATTTATGAAAAGTCAACACCATTCTTGGGGCCAGATGTCCAACACAGCTTACCAGGCAACAGAGTTCCTGTTATGTAAGCTGTGGTTGGGTTTCCAAGAAAACTAATTACTGGACATGCTCAAGTCTTTGACAACCTGGTCACTTACTTCGGTGTCTGAAAAAGAGATCAGCACTCCCGAAATTCTCTTCTCTGATGTCTGGCTCTTTTTGTCAAGAAACAAAATAGCCCAGACCATCCTTTTTTACCACTCCAGTCTTTGCAACAGTAGATAGAAGAAATATGTGCTCACCCTCTCTCTCATTCCCCTGCCCCTGCTTGCAGATGTTATTGATGTGAAAGGAGGGTTAGAGTTCAGCCACAGACAAATCTGCTCTGAGGAAAGGTTATTTATACAGGTAGAGTAGGGAAACAGAGGGAGAGGTGAAAAGAAGCGTAACAGCTAAAAGGACAAAAGCATGACAGAGAGGGTGCCAAGTGACCTCAGGCAGGCTGCAACAAGCCTGGTGGTGTGCCATGTAGTTTACACCACGTTGAGGGGAAGTGCTCAAATTCTGCTGACTTATTTTGAAAATACAGGGAGGAAATTCTGTCTTTTAGCAAGATATGAAGCATAAATTATTATTTTAGCTAGACAATTCATAGCTATTTAGCATAGTTTATTTATATTACACTTATTTGAAATGTTCAAAGAACCCCTTTAAGTCAGGCACTATAAGAACACACAGAGCCATGATATGACACAGAGGGCAGGTATGGGCTTCGGTAGCAACATTATTCTCTGTTTTTTCAGAAGAGTTGCCTATGTTCAAGGCATGAAATAACTCAGTCCAGACAACATGGTTGTGACAGCTAAAATTATCCATATACTACAAGTCCCTGCCCAGACTCTTTCCCCAACACCCTCTTTCATCTATTCTTTTTTGAATTTTGGGGCTTTTTGAAAACAGAAAGAGGTTTTGGAAATTCATGCATCTCCTGTGAATGCAATATATAACTGAAGGGATTCTGACTACACTACTAAAGGTTGTCTATTAGAAGCACTTAACCTTCACAATGTGTTGTTTTTCTCAGGTCTTTTAATGTTCTTCAAGGTAATAAGGAAGTAGAAAGCAACAGTCTCTGCAACACACAACTTTTCATATATTAATCCCTTGTTCTGATATATTTGAGGATGAAATCTATCATACAGTCAATGATTTTAACATTATCTAGTTGTCATCAGAAATTTACCTTTTCAGTTCTTCTGCTGATCCTGTATGAATCTATTGCTGAAGTCATAATTTTGTGTTAACATAACCTCTGTGGCAGGCAAAAGCATGGCAGAAGCTGAACTTATATGGTAGAATCTCAACTCAGCTGAGAAATTTCTATTCTTTATGCCCCACTCAGAGCCAACAGAGGTGGCAGGATCAAAACTCCACCCACTCTCTGTGTTGCTCCAACATGCTCACACTATGAATAGCCTTCTCTTTTTCACCACAGGGCAGAAACTGAGAGGAAAAGAGGGTATCTCTCTCCTACACAGACAGCAAATACCTAAGCCCATAGGGAGATCTGCCCATGAACCTGTGAAGGGCTGGGTGCTTCGGATTCATCAGGTCATGAATGGTAGGTGAGAGCCACAGACTGTTCCATTGAGCAGGCCCTTTTTGGCCATACATTAATCATTATTGTGTTCTCCACTGGGTCTTCTCAAGCTGCAGCAGCAACATTTTTTTAGCCCTGCCAACTTTTGGCACTACTGCCCTGGAAGGAGCTCAGTCACTGCCTGCCCTCTCCCTCCTGGTAGCTACGTGGGTAGTCTGTCAGAGGAGGCTCCCCTGCGTCACAACAGACCTCTGGAAGAATGACATCAAATGTCTTTGTAAAGCTCACCTCTAGTTAGGTGGCCTCCAGGATCATATTCTGACACTCCCCATTTCTTCATTACATCCCAGCATTACTCAGGCATCTATACTTCACAGTTAAAAATTCTAACCCCTTTCCTCAGAAAAGGACCGTGTTGTCTTAACCTAGGAAGGGAAGGGGGCACAGCTACAATTTCTCTGAGGCTGCTCTGAAACACAAAACCAGCTCAGCTGACCTAACTAGCCAATATTCCATTAAAATAGAAGAAAGGCTAAGCCGCTTACTTCTTGTGTTTCTGAATCCCTGAAACAATGAGGAAAACAATCCCAGCCACAATGAGACAAAGAACAACACCAAATACAATAAGCCAGACAGGCGTAGAGGGTTCAACAGGAGGTGATAAGGTTGAGGTTATCTTCAGGAACTGCAGTGTTTTGTCACTCAGTAGAAAGGCACTGTTGATTCTGTTCCGGTTCATCCTTCAAAAAAATAAATAAAAAAAATAATTAAAAAAAAGAATCACAACTCTTTATAAAAATATTGGATAAGTTAAAAACACAGAAAAAATTAAAAGGATTTTTCAATAATGTGCTGCAAGTCTGGCAGAACTGAATTTGATCTAGCATGATGAGTTAAAGGCTGTGAACCCCCTTAGTGGGGGTTGGCCACTTCTACCAGGCAATAGGACAAGAGGACATAGCCTCAGACTGTACCAGGGGAGATTCAGGTTGGATAACAGGAAGAATTTCTTCACTGAAAGGGTGGTTAAGCACTGGAATGGGCTGCCCAGGGAGGTGGTAGAGTCACCGTCCCTGGAGGTGTTTAAAAAATGACTGGACATGGCACTTAGTTCCATGGTCTAGTTGATAATGTGGTGATCAGTCAAAGGTTGAACTTGATGATCTTGGAGGTCTTTTCCAACCTAACTAATTCTGTGATTCTGTGATTTTACGATTCTATGATGTTGGTAGGATTACACAGACCTTCACTTTAACACAGACCTTGTCAGTAATCCATAGACACCCGCACACTTCCAACATTTTGAACAACAGATTTTCGTATGTATTTATCGGAAAAACTGGGAAATACAGATGAGACCTGAAGTACAGAATTATTATTTATTTCTGTTTTGGACCATGTGCTGAAGACAGAGCAGGTTGCAATCAGTAAGAGTGTCTCTGTTGTCTTGCTCATGCAGCATTCAAGATTAGCATGGGAGTGGCAGATATACCCTGCAATGCTCAGGGGATTTACTTATAGTGCTCCTTGATCTCTCAAACTGAACCATCCTGCATGTTATGGGCCAGTACATCTGCCCCCGCTGCTGTAGATTTTCTTAGATCCATAAGGAACAGAAAACACTTTGGTCCAAAAGAATCCACTCCTATTGTCAACGTCCTTCTTCTCTGCAGGATGAAGCTAAAGGGATTTTTATTTTGCACATTTTTTCCATTATGATAAACTGTAAGTCTGAGAAATACACTTTTTCACATGAGTAATACAATTGCTACCCTGTAATGGGGTATCTTCACCCATTTTCACTACCCGTAATCATTTGCAGGTGTTTCTGGATCTGAATCTAAGCAGAGTTAAGAGACTTTAGCAGTATCTTTCATTAAATATTAAAAATTTTTGAGAAAATGTGTTACACATATTGGTCTTGAGAAATTTCTTTTGATTGCAGTTGTATGAATTAAAGCAGCTCTTTTTTGTATAAAATTAAATTTATTTACCACACAGAAAGTATTTCCTAAGAAAAGATATATGGGAAATACAGGTAAGATTTTTCAAACTTCTTTTCTTGGAAATCATAATGTTTGGCTGTCCCTTAGACAGGAAGTTCTTAGCCTTAATGGAAAGCCAACATTCCAGGAGAGGACTGAAAGCCATGGCATTTTATAAGACTCATTATACAGTAAGCTGTCTGTCATTTAGAAAAGATTTTCATCCTTACTGATATGAAAGGATCATTGTGAACAGATGAAATAAGTATTGTTCACCCTCATCTAATGGCTGGAGTTTCAGAATTACATACACATGCAGGCAACTACAAGTGCATTTCATGTTTGTATATGAATCACTATATCTTGTGTATAATTATGTAAGATCTTGACTCTCATAAAGAGCTCTGAGATGGTTTATCTTCCTCTTTATTCTTACTTTGTAGAGAATATCATACAACAAAATTGTGGTCCGTGGCTAGTGTTCTTATGTGCTACTATAGTATGAAGAATGAGAGTAAAGGTTTAGTATGGAAGCCTGCAATCAGAAGCAATTGAACAAAAAGTATTGTAGTTTTATAGTCCATTTTATTTCTTGTTTCTAAACTAGATAGAAATTAAAACTTTTCATAAATAGCATATTGTTTATCGGGTGACAGACAACAGTTAAAAAACCCAAACAATAATAGCATCCAATTTCTGTGCCAAACGGGGCACATAAAAGACTTAAATAAATCAGCTTATGCTACTGAATGTATCAAAGAATAACAGAAATGCAAAAACTCTGCATTCCAGCACTCTTACAGAGAGCTTCAGTGAATAAATAATCTGCTTTCTCCACTAATGCTATGAAGCTATTGTTTGGTGTCTCTGTAGGAAATAGTTTAATCTGCTCATAAGCTTAAGTTAATCTTTCCAAAAGAAGGCATACTCATTCATCAGGAATTAGGCATTACACCTCCATAGAGATAACATGAATTTTCAAGACAGAGCAAAGAATGCCTGAAAACAAAGAGGTCCGTTTTCCACCCTGTGCTTGAGAAATGTACGTGAGTTATGCAGCTTGTGGGACTCATCCCTATAAACCCCTTGTGAAGGTTTGGTGGACCACTGAAGTCAGACTACCCACTTTTTCTTTTTCCCTCATCAGCTCCACATTCTTGTTTTTATTTGCTACAGAGTGTGATTTTTAGTAGAAAGCAAACTGATTTGTACCACAAAGTACTTTGTACAAGCAATGCTCAGCTATGATATTGACTGGCATTCTCAAACCAGCTGGTATGAAAAGAATGTGAGCATAAGGTTGTTTAAGCCAGACTGGGACACAGCCAGCTCTGCTAGGAGTTCACACGAGCTCTTCTCATGTGAAAGCTCAACTTCTAAATTAACTCAGTTGAACTGTTAGTGAGAAGCACTGAAAGGGAGCCTACAGTCATTAGTCCAGGTACAGATGTGCATGTAGCATGCAGTGAAAGTTAAATTACATTAATTCCACCCAGAAAGTGTGCAATTCCATCATCTGAGGGAGAAGGCTCTCTTGCTGGGAAATGCAGCATTTGGATGAGAGCACTGTATATGCCATGCACCGAAGAGCAAATCACAGGTAGGGTTCTGGAAAGGGACTAAATTTCTTCTGAGTCTCCAGCATTAACAGAAACTTTTTCCAAAGTTATAATCCCAAGACTCACAGGCTTTGCATTCTGTGGGACTGTTAAAAATCCTCTGATCTCACATTCATGAAAGACTACTGGCCCCTTGGTGTTTTAACTACTTGGATAAATTCATCCTTAAAGAGGAAGTGTGCTCATTTATACAAGGCCCAGAGAGAGAAAGCATCCTCAGTAAGCAAGGGAGAAAAGGTTGCAGAAGCAGTGACTGTACCTGATGGCTGCCTCTACCACACTTCCAGGAACAGTTGTCACATTTTTGGAAGAATCTGTGACCACAAACCAAAATGACACGCGGTCTGTCACATTGCAGAGCAGCACATTGGAAATTCTGCAGGTAGTTAAAAAAAAAAATAAATCATTAGAGACGCATGAAAGGATTTAAATATTTTAGATTTTCTTAAAAAATTGCTCTCATCTAAGCCCCCCTTAGAAATCTTGTTTTTTAAAAAGTTAACGGTTAATGCTTGAGAAAGAAACATCACTCACAGCATTTCCCATTTCCCAATATGACAAAAAAATTTAAGGTTATTAAGACCAAACGAGTCTTCAAATAAATTTTTGAATCTATTACAAACTTGCATGGTCTTGGGTATATATTTAGTGTAATCAAATGGAAAAATACATATTTGAATATTAATCATCAGGGCTGTGAAAAAGACCATATAATGGGGCAAATGCATTGGTGAACTAGGAATTTTGGTTTTGACAGCAAATACCTGAGGAACAGGCATCAGGAATTTCCTACGTGATTGTCGAGTGAGTGCAGTTCTTCTACAAGATACATTTGCTGGAAAGAAGATCAGTGGAATTGATGCCGGGTTTTTCGATATCTTTGTTCACAGAGCCAGGCAGAGTGGAGGCAACAAGCTAAATTTAGTCATTCTACTGGCCTATGCCTTTTATCTTATGCTGCAAAGAAAATGTATATTATATATTTTACAGAAAGATTGCTCAGCTTTATGTGAAGTTATTAGTGGAAGGGCACAGGCACAGAACTTCTCCCGGCATATGATGTAACGGCGTGCAAAACGCCTTTCTTCAGATTCTTACAAATGGGGTTTCTGACGCTAACACTAGTAAGCTATCAGCACTATCAGCAAACCCTCCTGGAATGACACACCACGAGTATTTAAGCCAAGGCAGACTCGGGTCACAGCCGCCCTGAGGGCCGCGCCTGGCCCCGCCCGCCATCGCGCCCTGCGCGGCAGCGCCACCTGCCGGCCGGCGCCGCCACCGCCGCCCGCCCCGCGGCCGGCATTGGGAACGGAGCGGGCATGAGGGAGGCGGCTCGGGCTGGAAGGGATCTTGGAGATCACGTAGTTCCAAGCCCCCTGCGCGCACAGGGAAACCCTTCGCTAAACCAGGCTGCTCAAAGCCCCATCCAACCCGGCCGTGAACACCTCCAGGGACGGGGCATGCACAATTTCTCTTGGACTACGTGATGCTGTATCTAATCTAAATCTACCCCCTTACAGTTTATAACTGTTACCCCTTGTCCTGTCACTACAGACCTTAGTAAAAAGTCCCTCAATCTCCTTCTTATAGGCTGCCTTCAGGTACTGGAAGGTGCTATAAGGTCACCCCAGAGCTTTCTCTTCTTCAGGCTGAACAAAACTTATTCTCTCAGCTTTTCCTCATAGGAGAGGTGCTCCATCCCAGTAATCATCTTGTTGGCCCCACTCTGGATGTGATCCCACAGCTGGATGCAGTACTCGAGGTGGGGTCTCACCAGAGCAGAGCAGAGGTGCTCTCCCTCAACCTGCTGGTCACACCTCTTTTGATGCAACCCAGGACATGGTTGGCCTTTTGAGCTGCAAGTGCACATTCCACAGAGATATGCAACAAAATGGATTTTGCAGAGATGAAATATTCACTTTTACCTCTCTGGAACTATATCAATTTGGCAAATACATAGAATTTTTACAGATAAAAGAGGAAAGCCACCCTCTGGAATTTGAAAAGATGTTCATACCAGTTTGCTGGCAACAGTCAGAAGATAAACGCAGATTTATTCTTCACAAAACAAAAGCAAAGCACAAAATATACAGGAGGGGAGGGAAAAAGAGCCTACTTTTGGCTGGTGGATGACAAACTCTTGCTGACTTCACAGAATATCTAAAACTGTATCTACAGAGGAAGTTTTCTATCAGGGGTATTTATAACAGTAGGACCCAAAACTTTATGTCATAGTTCCCAAAGCTGCAGTTTCTGTGGTGCAATCAAAAACTGGGCCGGGTGGAAAATTTGGGAGTGTGTTGCCCTACAGATGTTCTTGAAATAGCACAAGTGAGGAAAGTTTGATCCCCAAAGAGAAAGATAAATTTGGGAGACAAGGACTGGCAGAACACTGTCTTTCTCACTCTCTTTCAGAGACTCTTCAACCTGGGGTCTTTCCTCAGTGCCAAGGCTTTCAGCATGAGACAGGGCATTCAGTCACCACAGGGGCAGCATCTCTCTCTAGGACAAACAGCACTGAATCCCTGGGCAGCAGGGATTGCACTAGGATACACAAATTTTGCTGCCTTTCTGCTCCATGTTGTGTCTAAAATCCTTGCTCAGTTACAAGCATCCAAAACTTGGCTTCACTGCCACCACTTTTTCATCAGCGGAATCTGAATGCTATAAATTCTTCCAGGCCCCAAAAAGAACAATATGGCTCACAAGAAATTCAGAGGGGATTGATTAACACCAAAACAGACTGGTTCAACAAAGCACCAATGTGGCAACATTTGTGCAGCAGGTGCACCTTTTTTTTCTCCTGCACTATTTGCTTGCAGGTCTGATTCTCAACATGCAGAAGCATTGCAACTGTGCTGTCACACTGTACACATCTGAGAAACATGGCTTCTCCATGTACTAATTAACTGTATTTGTAAACATATATGTGAACATCTTTTTTTTCCTTAGCAGTTGATAGACTTTTGACATGGAGATTATAGGAGACTGTTATCATCAAAATGACAAGATCCTGGTTTGGCCTTATGACCATGGCAAAAGTCCAAAATTGCATTTCCTTTAATATATGCAAGTGAACACCACTGAGTAGAGTACAGGAAATCCTGACAGTTCCTTGCACTAAAACACCACCATTGTTCCTTATGGAGATTTAAAAGAATGTTTAGGGGTAAGAAAGACCTACCAGAGAGTCAAAGGGAGCCAGGTGCCTACAGTGGCCATTAGATCATGAATGAACCACACTCCCATGTCCTGAGTGCCTATCTCCAGTTCTCCCAAAAGAATCACAATTTGTCCAACCCAGGGCTGTGCAGCCGCTCCTGCAAAGGAATGTTGTTTTCTCCCCTTTCATGAGCAGCAGCCACAGGATCACCTTGATGTAACAGCTTTAACTCTAGAAGCTTATTTTGTTCTTATAAATGGTCACAATATTTTTAGTATCAAAAACAGATGGTCTTAGGAACATGGATAGTGTTGATGAATTTTTTGCTGGTCACTTTGAAGGAAAAGTGCAGCTTTTTTTTAATCTATAAATGAGGGGAAGACATACCCAAAGTAGATTCTGTTACTTGAATGAAAGCAAATGCGATTACATTCTTTCTGCTCTAAAGATTAACTAGTCTCACGCCCAAAAGAGATGCATATTATTTCAAATGAGTCACAGATTAGAGAAACAGACTACAGACAATAATTTTTTAACACTGAGAGATCAAAGGTTGGCTGATGTAGTTCATGACCATATGTATTGAGAATCAATTGAAAGCCTGTATGTAAACAGAAATAAAGGGGGTTTAATTCTCCACTGAAAAAGAAGTATTTATTTGATCTGTATTAGTAGTTACTGAGTTATTTGATGGATCGTATCTTCCTTCTGTTTCACACAAACTTGAAAATTTGACAAGCCTTTCAAACATTAAACACTGTTCCATGATTTATTAAATTTCAGTTTATTAATTAACTTTATAGAACTCAAGATGTAACATGCCATCCTGTCCATTCTGCATTGGGTCACTCAGTGGTTACACAAGGGCAACAACAGCATCAACTGCTGTTTGCAGCAACACATTCAAATGTTTGTCATCACCAGTTCACTTTTATCCAGCTTCAGAAGCCTAACAAAAGGTGACCTTTGAATATCAAAAACTATGGGACAGACTGCAACAGTGGTTATCCTGATCCACCAGACAAATTATTTTGGGGCCTGATCCAGCTTGCTGAAGTTAATGGCAGTTGGACTCACGTGGGAGTTAGTTGTGGCTGTGAGTAACTTGAGGGCAGTGAGTGTGTTAGAAATTAAGGGAATATTAAAGGGGAGGTTTGTCACATCCTGGCTATGGCCACATGTGTAATGTATATCCTGGCAGAAGCTGTATTCAGTTATGTAAAATAATGGTGAATTTTTCAAAATCTTCAATTAACCAGATGCGAAATTTGGGTAAGTTTAAATGCAACCAGAATGCAGTCACAGGCAATTTGTTCTTTTATGACAGAATAATTGGTCATTGGTCTTTTACAGCTCCTGAAGAAAATATGTTGGCATTTACCTGCAAAAGCTCCTGCAGTGAAATGCAATTTATTTGCCAGTAGTGTAATATAATTTATTTGCCACAAGCTCCTGCTTCTGCCTCCCTCTTCACTGCACTGCAAGCCTCTGCCACTATCCTCACCAGCTATGCCAGAGTGCCATTCCTGTGCACAGCATGCTGCTGTATCCTGAGTGCCCCCACACCTCTATGCCCACTGCAGAGGGGATGGAGGGGGACTGGCATTCCTGCCTTCCAGCTGCCATCCTCATGGGAGGGGAAAGGGATGTGTAATTTCCAGCACATCTAACATGATGGAAGTTTTCACAGCCTTCCTGCTCCCATGTAAGAGGCAGATTATTTGAGGTGTACTGGGAGTTTCATCTGGCCTCTCTGTCAGTGAACAGGAGCTTTGAGGTCCCTTGGGATTTGGGAGAGATCTGTTCATAGGAAACTCCTCAGCCTGTTGCCTGGAAGTTGTACGAGATCTCAGAGCTGCACAACTGCCCTTCAGTTGATATGCTGTCTATGCATGACCATAAAGGTCTAGATGAGTTATCAGTTATACCTCCAAGGTACACCTCAACAAGTTATAACCCATGAGGAAGTCAATGCCATCTTAAAAAGAGCTAAAGATGCCCAAAGCTAGCTGTTTCCAAATATTATACTTTCTTTTCCAAACAACTTAGTAGCAGGAAATTGCAAGACCACCTCCAAATGTAGTAACACTGACATCATCGTATTTGTCCATAGGAAAAACTGTCTTGGTGGAAAATTGAATTGAGTATTCTATGATTTCCCAGAGTGGGTACAGATAACTGCCATTAAAAATTTAACTCCTTTCATACTGGCTTGATTTTTTTCCCATTTCTGCACCAACATTTCTAGTATTATTTGAGTCTGCAGGAAACCACAGTGCCTGAAGAGGAAAAAGATCACTGGCTTCTGACACAGGTTTTTTGCTTTGTGAAAGCACTATGACTTTGAAAGAAAAGAATCATTTAAAAAAAAGGACCCAGGACTAAAATAAGTATACAAAAGCAAATCTTTATGGATCTGATGCTGGATGAAAACTTTGCTAATTTGAAAACCCGAGAAAAAGCCCTACAGAATAATTTGTAATTAGCTTGTATCTTGAACTCATTTTTTAAAGTGTCATTTTAATTGGGTTTAGTAGCACACTTGGCTGTTTTTGTTAAGCTTGGTGTAATAGCTCTCTTGCTCAAAGGAGACCACTCCTGAGGAATTAAAATGAAACAGTAAGGAATCAAACATTCCTGTTACATGGAGGGAGAAATCCCCTTCTATTTAACAGAAGTACAGCAGTCACAATAATCATCATGTGACTAAAGTTAACTAACATCTTTGCAAATGCAGAGTATGTTTCAACTGATGCAATAACAGTCTGAAGGAGTTTTAAGTAAATTGAGAACCTTATCCTCATTAGCCTACCAGAACCCCAAGTCTTTTGTTTCAGATTGAAAAACAATGAAAAAAACTAATAGGCCTATGGAAATGCACTTACAAGGTTTTTCATTTAAGAAAGATAAGAACACACTGAAAATACAGCTTGCTAAATGGTCTAATCTGGTATCTAATTTCATAGAGTAGCAAGGATCAGAAGCCTGAGAAGAATATTCAATACTTCAGGGCAGATTTAATCCCAAAATCAATTAAAGGCTGATTTATATCTGAACTGCAACATCTGAGACTTCTTGATGCCAGGTAACTCAACCGCTGTGATCCTGGGGATAGAAACGCCCAGCAGAGCACAGCACTGGCAGAGCCGTCCACCTTCTGGGTCTCTGAGTCAGCTCATCTTCAGCATCCTACTGAAGCTGAGCTCTAAGATAGTGTGCACCAAAGCTGCTTAGTCAAAGATCTGCACTGTCTCTCTTGACCTTCCAACATGTCCCTTCGCCTCCTCCCAGGATGGTCTCCAGGTGTCAAATCTTACTGCCAGGTTCTTCTTAAAGTGAATTGGCACCATCCCACTGAGATCCACAGCTGTGTCACTTCACATCAACTGGGATACTGGTTCAAACATTGAACATTGCTTAAGACAGAGACGATATGATGTTTAACATGTATCCGGGTGTCAAAGAAATATAATGGAACAGTCTGCTTTTAGAATCTCTATATAATGATTTCTGCAGTTCAGCACAGCAGAGAACAGTCACCACATGCAGCATTGTTCATATGCATAAGGCAAATCTGAGTAGATGCTTACTGAGTTGTGCTCTTGCTGGAGTATCTTCTCATTGCAAAAGCCACCATTGCTTTGAAGAGGTACTCTTCATTAGCATCCCAGGCGTACTGTAAAGCAAGATGGAAAATAATCAGTTTCAGCACCAGTGCTGGCAGTACAGAGAGGCAAAAGAGTCATTGAACTTGAAATGCTGTATTGATCGAGAAAATTATTAAACTCTCTGGTTGTGCTACAAAAATAAATGCCTGTTATTTAGTATGCACAGAGGACTTCTTCTGGCGGAAAAAAAAGCACAATATAAACTGTAATATAAATAATATAAACTGTAAAGAATGTTTCCAAAAACTGAATTAATCAAATGTTTCTGAAAACTGGCCAAACTAGAGATGTAAAGTTTCTTGTACCAAAGACTAGTTATATTACTAGAATTCTACCCACACAGCTGCACCCATGGCCTTGCCTCTTTTGCTGGATAAACTCAGTTAAAGTAGAAGGCTTAAATCCACTCTCAAAGGCTATTTAGCTCTGCCTAAAAATATACCAAAAAACCCCTAGTGTTGAAGATAGTTTCTGGGAGTTGGACATCAGGACACCAGGAATTAAAATGAGATTGCAGCCTGACTGCTGCACACGGTCCTTGTAACAAGAAGACTCAACTACATTTCAAATTGTTACACTACATATGAGACAAAAGAAAATAGCATCCTTACTACTTAAATAAGAAGTAAAATACAGGCTCCAAAAACTGGTCTCTGTTGTCTTGATGAAAAATCATGCTTCCGTAATTTAAGTTTTCTGAGACAGCTTCACTGGCTTCCCCGGGGCTTTCACTCACTTATGCAATTCTAATGACCTGTAAGAACTGCATCTATTACATTTTTATAACAGAAGCCATGACTGAGGCATACTGATTGAATTCCCCCTTTCACCTTTCAGCAGATTACAAAGATTAATAATTCCTTGGAATTATATTAAGGGAGGTTAGAAACAGCTTTCTTCAGTCAATCAGAACACAAATCTAATTTTTAATTTTCAGCATTAAAAAAATCTGCTCTGTAATCATCCAAACCAAAAATAAATGGTGTGGATACTTAACTCTGTTGACATCATGAACCTACTTTTTTATGGTCCTTCAAAAAACAACAATGTACATCAAAAAGCAGTAAACAGCACTGCCAAATCTTAATTCTGGTTTTTAAATTCTGATTTTGGATGCATGGAGCTGCAACCCTTCCACAGACAAAAAGGAATCCAACTTTCAGGTATCAGCAGCCCTCATTTTGCACTGGCAAACTGTGGACTGGGAACCTAGGCAGGGCCATCATTTAAATGGCAGAAAGTCATACTGATCATGTTTATCATCCCTAGACAAAGGATGAGTCGTGAAATGGGCTCTCTGAGATGTGGTAAGACAGGGACAACAAAGCTGAGGCAACAGACAACTTGAGCAGCACTAAAATCCAGCTGCAGTGCTGAGAACCTGAGTTCTGACTCACCTGTCTTGCCTTGTGAATGGAGTTGTGAGCATACTGAGATAATGCAGCCTGGGAACCTCAACTGAAAAAAACTCCAGAGAGAAACTCTTTGGAAAAAAGTTGTGAAAGCCCGTACTTTGATCCCACTGCACTGATAGAAAATGTGACAGTTATGAGAGCAACTATTACTAAAAGAAAAAGAGATAATTTAGTAGAGGAATTAATACAGATGGGAGCCATAAAACTATTTATCATAATTCTAAAGACATCTGTATTTAAACCATGAAGCACAATTTGCAGCACTAAAAGGGAAGATCTTTTTTTTCTGCATGTGGCACTATTGACTGAATCCCTACATGCCATCTGCAGTCTTTGAGAACAGGTCCAAAAGGACAGAAAAAAATCATTTGTTACCCAATGGATTAAAACAGCTGTAGACATAATTTAATCAGTTGTCTTGAAAATGGATAATGATGAAGCACACTCCATTTCATGCTTACATGGACACAAATGCAATGCAGCACTACCAAGTACATGTACTTGATATGTTTATATTTAATGCAATGCATATATACACACACAGTTTGTCACAATCTAGTATTCAGTTTTCATGAATAATGTGTTTGCCTAGGACTTCTTCAAGTCACAGCAACAAAGAGGGTATCTCAAAACAGGGAAAATAATTTGTAGTGAGGAATTCGAGCCCCAGCTGAAAGAGTAAGCACTTGAAAAAAAAAAGACAGAATAAACAGAAAGCTGCAAGAAATGGGGGCAGGAGATTGGCAGAGAAAGCTCAGCAGAAATCAGGCGTCTGCCTGAGTGAGGAGAAGATGCTGCAGACAACCTTCTGGGAAGAGGGGCAAGAAGCCCCAAGAAAATGGAGATTAGACAGGAAGTAAAGGAGATGGAGATGGCTGTGGGCTCCATATGAACAAGAACCTTTATACAGGACTGCATGCAGGAACATGCAGGGAGGAGGCAAAATAATGAGGATGAAAAGGAAGACAAGAGCACCTTTAAGATAACAAACTGTATGAACTCAGGATAAGTGGGCATGAATTGACAGAAACAAGTTTCTAATCAGCAGCTTTCTCCAGTCAGAGAGGTGCCAAGAAACCTAGAATTATTTGTGTTGGAAGTTATATCATCTAGTTCCAACTCCCATGCCATGGCCAGGGACACCTTCCACTAGACCGGATTCGTTCTACTATGAGGCTTTATCAGTTTCATCTTTATCCTCCAAGTGCAAAGGCCTGGACTGCAGCTGATGACTGAGGATGTTCCTATGCAGTGCAGCTACTGCTGCACACTTTCTGCTGATACACAGGAGATATTAAATATCATTTGCAACCACACGCTATAAATATAAATATAATGTTATCAATGAAACATTACATGATGGTATCAGAACTATGAATGTTTACCATTCTGCAAAGGAACCAACACAAAGACCTTGGCTCAGTTGCACTTGCCATCCTTTATACACTAAGAAGGAGTAGAATTAGACATAGCTGACTGTGAAAGCCAGTCTTAAATGCCTGTTACTGAAAGAAGATGAGATAATGGGTGAAAGATGATGAGTGTAGGTTGTTGATGGAGTGAAATGCTACAGTAGTGCTTTAAGGAAGACAAAATTTGAGTAGAATGAGATTATAATATGACAAGATTGCTCTAAGCAACCTGATCTGATTTCAGTGTTGACCTGGCTTTGAGCAGCAGAGGACTAGGGACCCTTTAAGATCCCTTCCCTCCTGAATGTTTCTGTGTTTTAACTGGATAGCCATTCAGACTACAGTGTGGCTATGGACACATGAACACACTTCTGGGTCCCATCTGGTGGCATGACACAAGGTGTATGTCAGCCTTTCTCCTCTTCATCCCCTACCCTAGAAACAGCCTGAAAGCATGAGCAAGAAGGGCAGTGCACCTTCTACTTCACCTGGCTGTGGCCCCCGAGGTGCCATCTCTTCACCTCTTACAGTTAAAATGAGTGGTGACATCAAGTTACACAGAATTCTCAGTGCACATCACTTCTTCTCACTCCCTAGTTGCTTCTATCCCTTTTGACTTAATTCTCTACCCCTCTGCTGACTTCATGAGTAGGTAAGGTAAGGTAAAGGTAAATGTCCAGTCTTTGCGAACGAAGATCTGGGAAAGGTGTTCCCACCTTTCAAGCCTGCGCAATGGCCAAGCAGGCTTGGACAATGGCAGTGAGGTCCTCAGGACGTAGGTTTGTTTAGAGTGACCTTCTCTTAGATGGA
>JAWWLV010000001.1:100546842-100611021 GCA_035041135.1 Platyrinchus mystaceus
GGCAGCGAGCGGGGCCGTGCGGGCAGGCGGCAGGCGAGGCGAGGGGCGCTGCCGTGGCCGCTCCCGGCCGGGCCCGGGGCAGCGGGGCCGCCGTGCCCGCCCGAGCCGCGCGGGGCGGCGGTGCCCGGGGAAGCGGCGGCCGCGGCGATGAGAGGAGCGGCGAGGCTGCGGGATGTGCATGCCCGGGCCGAGCCCCGTCCAGCCCCGCCGCAGGGACGGAAGCCCCGGCCCGGGTGCCCAGGTCTCTGAAAGGCCGTGCTCCGGTGCCGTTCGGCTCGAGGGGGAGGCGAAGCCCGGTCCTGGAGCGGTTGGTGCGGTGCTGCTCCGTGCGCCTCAGCGGCGTGCTGTGCTGGCCCGGGAGCGAGAGGAGTTGTTCTCCCCCTTCCTGCCTTGGGCTTCGGGAGTACCTAAGGAAGCGTGGGAACTGGGAAGGAGGTTCTTGCTTTCATCTCCAGGCAACTGCTGAGGGATGCAACCCGTTTCAGGCAGAGACACGGAGTGTCCAGGCTGGCCAGGTCAGAGGGCCCGTGTGGGGACAGTGCTTTGTGAGGGCAGTGCTGCTCCCGGGACAGCCACCCTGGTGTCACCAAGGCACCACTGCAGGTGGTGGCCATGTGAGCAGCCTTGAACAGAAGGATTTGAGATGCTGGTGAAGTTCTGGCTGAGTTATATTTGTGGAATCTTTTAAAATTACACACTCCAAAATGGGAAGTTTTTGATGTTCCATCAGTGTTTGGTGTGACATAATGACAGGAGTTGGAGATCGACCCTCCCTCCTATTTTTCCATTATGAACTGGCTTGGAAGAGGGACCTCGAATGAAAATTGCCAGAAAAGGGGTTGATGTGAAAAGGTTTTAGATTCTTAGAGGGGTTTTAACCACAGTGCAAATGTGGTGCTGGTTGTAGGCAGCCATGCAGAGCTGCAAGGGAGAGTCTAGCCAAGCTTCTGTAGCAGCAGAGCTGAGCATTGGGGGGGGTGGTGTGTGTTTTGTTATCTGTGCATTGAGACTGCTGCCAGTGGAGAGGATCGAGGGAGACGAGAAAAAACCTGTACTTTCATAAAAAGACTAGAATGTGCTGAAAGGTGTGCCAAAATTGTGGGATAGGAGATACCCAAGTTTTTCTCCCTGATCTGATCTAGTGATCAAGTTTCAGGAGCTGAGAAAGATTTCATGGAGTTGGTGATAACATCAAGTATTGCAGAGCTCAAGAAGGATGAGACCCTGTGTGGTGTCTTGTTGCTGCTGCCCACGTGCCCCTCTAACAGCACAGCCACAGATCTGTAGATTTCATTGTCATGTCAGATGCCGCTGCAGAGTTACTGTTTCATACGAGTGCCTGTTAATTTTGTGTTTCGTGGGATTTTTTTTCTGCTGAAGGAAATTAATTGCATGTATGACAGTAAAAATTAGTTGTTTGGCTGTTTTCTCATCTTCATGTTCCTCATCTTCAGCCATCAAAAGTACAGAGCTATTCTGAAGAAAGAGAAGAGGAAAAAAAAGCGGCAGGCGCTTGCCAAACTAAGGGACTCAGGTAACTGTGAAGTGCTTGGTGCTGTCAGTGGAACTAGAAGTGATTGGGTTTTTTCTTTTTTTTTTCTTTTTTTAAGGGTATAATTCTGTGTATCTTTTGCTGGCTGTAGCATCCAGTTATGTAGGTGCATTGTTTTGTGTTTTTTCTCAGAGGGTACAGAAAAAGATGAATCTGTGTCTGAGGAGGAAGAGGAGGAAGTGGAGAAAGAGGAAGAAGAAGAAGAAGAAAAAAAACTTGAGGCAGAAAGGTGAAAAATCTGGGAAATTGCATATATGCAGTAGACACTTTGGTAGTCAATTCCATTTTGATACTTTGAAAAGCTTGAATATATTCTGTAAAACAGAATATTTTTTAATATTTCAGGCTACTCCGTTCTTTTCTCTAATGCCTGAATGATTCCATCTGAATTTTCTCTTTTAAGGAAGATTAGATAAGCTGCAGTTATTGCTGGAGCAATAAATTTGAATAGTGTGCATGACAATCGCGTCAGTTATGGATATTCATTAAATGGAGGGTCTGAGTATGCCTGGTTTCCTTGGTAGACAAAAACTACATGAGCAGTGGTTGCTGAGAGAAGAAAAGGCCCAAGAAGAGTTCAAGCTAAAGAAAGAAAAAGAAGAGGCTGCAAGAAAACGGCAAGAAGAAGAAGAGGTGACGTATAAACTGACTGTTACTGTTATGCCTGGAAATAAGGTAGACTTAGGGTAATATTCTTACTGTTCTGTCATGGACTTATTTTTCTTGATTCTGGTGTGTTTGAAAGCACAAGCTCTTGTGTCTTTCATTTAGAAGTGCAAAATTGAAAAGGAAAACACCAACTCTTTAAAAGGGTTTTTATCCAGAGATTTAATTGCTTGTGATTGGATGGAAACTTAATGGTCAAGGAGTTGTTTGGGTCAAACAAGATAGTTTTGACTTGGATTATAAAGCATTATTTCCTTAAATAAATATTTTTTTTTCATAAAGAGGAAGATCAAAGAAGAATGGGAAGAGCAGCAAAGAAAAGAGAGAGAAGTGGCACAGCAGAAGCAACAGGAGAAGAAAGAGAGAGAGGTGATTCCTGGTGGTGGGAGGATAAACATGTTACATATTCTGTTACATGATAAGATGCAACAGTTATGCATGTTGAAGACGGATTTTGTTATAATTAGCAAATGTATAAATGTGTTAGTTACTCCATTCTGTTTGATTTCTTAAAACTATTAATTACTGCTGAAGAGCATCTAAAGGATCCATATAAAGGGTAACATGTTTTAACACGTCTGGTTGTTCACAGTCTGTAATTGCTTACATCAGTTAAATACGAAGGCACACTGCCAATGCAGGTTCTGATATGTGCACTTTCTGCATCATGTGTTAAAGATGGTCCTTCCTTAATATCTCAGTTGAACACAGTCAGTGCTGAAGAAAATGCCCAAAGAGGATACGGATTATGGAAGTACATTGCTGCTGTTCCTTAACACAGTTCTTAATCAAAAGATGTGTTACAGCTCTTCTTTACCTGACTCATCCAACAGGACGTATCTTTTTTCAGAGTTCCTTGGGTGGAATAAAAAATTGTACTGAAGATACAAGTCATCGATAACGTTTCTGTTAATGATACATTATTCTTAAGTTTTAGAAGTTCAGTTACCTGGATGTAAGATGTCCTGTACAGAAATCCAGTGTGAGGACTGGCCTGTTATTCCCAGTGAAGGGTGACTGCAGCTTTCTAGGATCTGGTCATTTTTGATTCTCCACAATCACAAAAGTTTCCAGTCAATTCACTGGGAGATGTCTTGCTATTGTGTCTGGTAACCACAGCAGGGGAGGAGCCATGAGCAGACAGTTCTGTCTCCCGCAGTTAATAGTTGGTTGTGCCACTGATGATGTAACACTTGCACAAGGAATGCCAAAGAACAGCAGTTGTTGTATTTCCTGTCTTACTTCCTCTGGTGTTAAGTGTCCATTTTTCTCTTTGCAGAGTAGGGAGAGAAAGCGATGCTGGTGTCCTTTTTTTATGGTTGAGATATAGTTCAAAGAGGTTTGAACCATGGTAACAGCAGGATTTTGTTCCTCCTCTCTCTCCTTGTGCCTGGGTTTGCCCAAGCCCTCAGTGGGATAATTTGGTTCTCTGAACTAGATGGAAGCTGCTTTCTTTTTTGCTTTGTTGTTGGCTTGTTTGCTTTGTGTTTTTCTGGGTTACTATTTTACTGTGTTAAGTGAGTTAAATTGGCTCATAGAGGGCATTGACAGGTACCCAGAGGGAAACTGATTACCTGGGTAGGAGTGGAGCCACCCATTCCAGCAACAGGAAGTTGTTTAATTGATTTTGCGTGTGTCTTGAAACAACAGTTTATTCAAATTCCAGCAGTGATTAAAAAAAAACCCTAATTTCCCTCCCTAAAATAAAAAAATAGGTTTTCTGGTTTGGTGAGTGGTGGTAGTTTGAGGCTTTTTTTGTGGTTTTTGTTTTGGCTTGTTTTTCTGTTTATGTGGTTTGGTTTATTGTTTGTTTGTTCTGGTTTGGTTTTCTTAAACAGGATGGATAATATCTGACATTCTTGGTGATTAGTACCAGATGCTCTCCGCGTTCTCATCTTGGATTGCATTTTTTAATTTTTATTTGCTCTTTTTTAATTTAATTAATTCTCTTCCAAATTAGAACAGTACTAGCATATTTCCTTGTGTTGATTATGTTTTAATGTCTTTTTTTCTTGGAACTTCTTAGAGTAATTTGTTAGAACCAATTTCCAGCCAGATTTGGAGAGTGATATAGTTTTGCTCAGCCCACTTAGGAGAAGTAAGGAAAAGAATGTTCTCATTGTCTTCCTGTATTTGGAAGGCTAAAGACAGTTAACTTGTGATGTTTAGGTTTCTTAAGAGTTAAATCTTTTGCTTTAACAGAGGCTCACTGAGCATTGTGTTTTTCTGTGTGTTACACAGAATGCTTAAGAAGTTTAGTGCAACTAAACTGTTCCAGTTATGTCGTGATGGTCAATAGAAAGAAAGAAAAGAAGGCTTATTCAGGGCAACATAAAACTCTTGTCTTTATTAATCTCAGCTCCTTTTTATATCCCTCTAAAGCAGCAAGCAAACAGCAAGCAAGCAACAGCGTTTTAATTGGCTGTCCATTATTGTTGATACATTTGGCAGTAGTCTTGAGATACTTAGAAATATTCAAGGTCAAACTGTGGTTCTCACACACCTCAAACCCATGAACTTACAGTCTGTCTTTGTTCTTTAATTAGGCTGTGTATAAGACTCACTTATCTTCAAGGATACACACAAAAGTTTGCCAAGTCAATCTCTTCTTCCAAGGAGCTCACAGACTCGCTGTTAACCCCTACACTAAACTATTATGGACTTACTTGTAACCAGGCCGTGTGCTAGAGCAGGAGATACATTTAAATATTCAGTAGTTCAATGACAGTTTTAAAAAAGAAAATTAAACTTCTATGTTGTCCATTGTTTAGTTTAGAAAATTATCTACATAAGGGTCTTGTCTGATGTATCCTTTAACAGCTTTGTAGTGCAACTGTTACAGAACCAAAGTAAATCTCCTGTTTTTAAAGCAAACCCCATAAAACTTTGGTTATGCATAATCATTGAGTATTGTAAATTAGGTTCTTAACTAAAGACAACAGATGTTTTGCGTGTCCTCAGGGTTTTCACTAGTCCTGTGTTTGCACCATTTATAGGCAGCTGTGCAGAGGATGCTGGATCAAGCTGAAAGCCAGGTATGCTCAGAGACTTTTTGAAAAAGAACTGAAAAGTAATTTAATTTCCATCCGGTGTTTGTCTTCTAGCATGCTGTCCATGCTCTTGAGAACCTAATGGCCTGAATAAATTTAATATATAGTGGCTTGCATGAGCTGTAAACAATCATTTACTGGGTGGAACATAATTAAGCATATTTCTGGCTGGTTGGTGGCAGTGCAGCTGTGCATGCTCATGACTGTTCAGGAGATCTGAGTCAAAATGAACCTGGAAATACTGCTGTGTGCTGTTAAAAACACTCTGCATGATGGTTTATTTGTGAATTGTAATTCTAAATAAATCTGCCAGTCCTGGGTGGCAAGACAAGCTTGTCTTTTTAAGCAGATGGCAGGCTCTAAGTAAGAGGATTCAGTGGTAGAGGAGGGCACAGATTCTTAAGGAAAAGAAAAAGGTGGGGGAGGAAGAAGCTGACTGTTCAGATGCCTGGAAGAGCATGGATCACAAGCTGGCAGTGTGTAGCAAAGAAAACTGCAATTTTCATTTGAATCTTAGAGATTGCCTTGAAGAATAATTTGGCTTTTTATCTCTGTCATAAAATTAAACTTGTGAAGATTCTAGCTCTGTTTAAACTACTACATGAATCTGAAAAATGAGTTTTAACCTAGTTAATGCATTGTGTGTTGATCACCATAGCCACATTTGGTTCCAAATCATGTTTAAACAGTTCTTTAGGTAGAGAATCTAACTCTGTTTCTACCTGCCCAGAGCTCAAGATGTATTAGCAGCCATGTCTGCAAAGGAATAGGCAGAAATGTGGTATGTTAAGAGATTGTATTATAGTATCAGTTCAGGGTTCAGTTACTGCTGAAGTAACAGTGCTGTTCTGCTGTTCTGGAAAATTGTGGCTGCAAGTCATGAACAGAATTGCTAGCAGGGTCAAATGCTGCTTGTAAATAAACAGAGTTTTCAGTTGATTTAAAATGAGAACTGTAAAGCTACTCAGCTTTACAGATTGTTTGGTTAGAATGAAAACTCCCTTTTTAAAATGTGTGTCTTGGTTGTAGTCAGTCAAGGCTTGCAACTTGGTAAGCCCATTTTGAATTACAGAAATCTTGATGGACCAAGATGACCAATATGGGCACTTTTACTTCCAGTGCTAACTATGAATTTACTTTTTTTAAATTCTGGCCTTTGGCAGGTTACTTTTATATTAGTCTTTTCTAGATGCACAGAACAGCAATAAAGCTAAGCTTGCTGAGCTTTGAGCTATTGCTCAAACAAGTAAATAGTCCTAGCATTCTCTCCCAGTTGTGCTGGTTTTGGCTGGTTAATGTTCTTCACGGTGGCCAGTGTGGGGCTGTGGTTTGGATTTGCACTGAAAATAGGGTTGATAACATAGGGATGTTTTTGTTATTGCTGAGCAGGACTTACACAGAGCTGATGCCTTTTATGCTTTTTGTGCTGTCACACTGGGAAGGAGGTTGGAAGTGCATGGGAGGTTGGGAGGAGACACAGCCAGGACAGGTGACCCGAACTGACCAAAGGGATATTCCAGACCATATGACGTCATGCTCAGTATATGAACCTGGGGGGAGATAAAAGAAGAAGGGGACAGGCTTTTGGAGTGATGGTGTTTGTCTTCCCAACTCACTGTTAGACGTGATGGTGCCCTGCTCTCCTGGAGATGGCCTGCCTTTGGGAAGCAGTGGATTAATTCCTTGTTTTGCTTTGCTTGTGTGCATGGCTTTTGCTTTCCCTATTGAACTGTCTTTATCTCAACCCATGGGTTTTCCAGCTTTTACCTTTCCGACTGTCTCCCTGGTCCCGCTGGTGGGGCAGTGAATGAGCTGTGTGGGACTTGGTGTCTGGCTGGGGCTGAACCACGACGCAGGTGTACAAAGGTGCCCAAGGCACTGGGCAGCTTTGAAAACAATGCTTTAAATAGATTCAGCTTGCCTTGTAGCAACCCAGTGCTCACAAGTGCATGTGGATTCAGTTGTCAGTTTTATTTTTGGCATTCCCTTTCTTTATTCTTTTCTAACTTCTGTGTATTTTAATGTTTTTTTCACAGCTGGAGAATGGTGTGAGTTGGCATAACCCAGAGCCCCCAGAGAACCTGGGAACAGAGAAGGATAGAGCGAATTGCCCCTTCTATATTAAAACAGGTTCCTGCCGATTTGGAGACAGGTAATCAATTGAATATTTACCAGCATAGAAGTGTTTTGGGGAGATGAAAGGGAGGCAATTTCATTAGGTCATAATCAAACTGAAGAAAAATTGCTATATAAAATACTTTCATGTATTTGGATGTGGACTGAGAGCAGAAGCATTGCCTGGCTGGACTTGAGCTATTTTTTATGGCTTATTATTGATGGTGCATTCTGGATACATTGGTCAGATTGAGTTTTCCTTAGCTCTGACACATGCACAGATACATTCAGAGTATTTTTAGTTTGTTATTAGTACAGGCCTGAAATGTCAGATTTTGGTTTTTTATGTTGTCTACTTTGCATATGTTGCATTGTCTAAAGGTAAAATCAAATCTCAAATGGACTAAAGCAAGTCAATCTACACAGTTGTGAAAGCTTCCAGAATTCTCACTGCTTAAATGTGTGATACATTAGTTCTTGATTCTTGTACACTGATAGGGGAGGCAAGTCTAGTTAAAGGCAAGAACAGAGAAGGACAACAAGATGATGAGAGATGAGCAACAGCTCTGTAGGAGAAGTGGCTGATGAGTCTAGACTCTTTTCCAAGAAGGGATGGAAGAGGGCTGTGGTAGATGAACAGGAAACTCATGAGTAGGATGGGAAGGATTATTTGCAGTTCAGTCAGGTGTGTCTGAGTGTTTACCAGCTTTAAGAAAGAAAGGACTTTCTCATATGAAACAAATGGCAGAACTTGTTGACTTGAGGACATAGAGAAAGCCAAAAGTGTAAACAAATTCATGGAGTTCATGTTCATTGGTGACCAGGAACAACGATGACCCGAAAGCAGCATCTGACTAGAAAATACCTGATTTTTTTTTGGTGTGTGTTAAGGAGGAAAAACAGCTTAGCAGGGAAGGACTCTCGATATTTATTACATGAATCTTCAGCATAAACTAATAAGGCTGTTTTTCTAACTTGTATCACTGAAATGTGTGTGGTCCAGCTATCATAGTTTTCGTTATCCTAGGAGTAATTTGTTTCAGTGTGATGTATATTGTGGATAATTATGTGATAATTCAACATTATGGAAGCTTCAAGTCCACATCTTTTTTTTCTATTCTGAAATATGTGTTGAATTCCATAATAAAGATTTGGCCAGCTGTTTAACTGCAGACACCATTTTTGCTTTTCAAATGTCTTGGTCATTGCACTATTTTTGTTTCAGTGGTCTTTAATGGAGGTAACCTCCATGGATTATTTATGGATTGTGCAGAATTCAGTTTTGCTTTGAACTGTGAATAACCCTTTGAAAACAAATACTGAGGAACATCATATTCTGCCCTTCTTCTTTCATCCATAGTTGTTGATCTCAGCTACCTCTCCATCTTCCTTCTTTCTCCTCCCATACCTGCTTCCTTCATATTCTGGTCATTTTAACCACTGGTGCTGTCTGTAAGTTGAAGGACGGGTACAGCCAGGGTAAGGACTGGAAGGATGGGTTGGAAGCAGTTGGGAAAAACTAAGAGCCAGTGTTACCAATAAATAATTGTTGAATCTTGTTAGAGCTCACTGTATCTTGAAGAAACTAAAACTGGCTGAGTTCACTATTATTCATTTCCTCTAATTCAAACCCTTACATTTTTCAGTAATACTGGATTTTTGGGTCATTAATTTCCTTTTGTTCTGTTATATGCTGTATTTATTTTGTGTACAGACAGTATTGGTTGGATTTAATATTTCGAGTTCTATTCAAATTGAACAGCAAAAGGAGGCAGCTTCTAAAATGTAAAAAAATAATAATCATCAAATTAATTGTCTCCTGGTTTAGAGATAAGGTGCCTTTGTTGCTTGTTTTTTAAAGTCTAAGGTGTCAACCAGAAGGTGACTGACTGACTGACTGACTGACTGACTGACTGACTGGGTGTAGAAAGAAACTTCATAGCTGAAGTCTGGGTTGTAATTGCCCATTTTGAGACCTGACCTCCCTGCAGTTTGTCTGGGCTGTGCCAGTGCCAGATTAAGAGGGCAGACTAGTCTGGATGTTTTTCTGAGCACGTCCTGAAAAGGAGAAATGTGCTGGAGAGTGCATGACCCAGTTGCTTGGGGAAGTATGAAATGGAGATCATAGAGCACAGTGCAACAGACATGGAGGTCAACATCTGTGTTCTTACTGGATCTAAAGGTGTCTGGGGGAGAACTGTATTTCAGCATGTGAGGGAGGTAGCTTGAATATGATGGATGGTGAGGGAGACCTAATACTTTTATGGCTGCCAAGAAGATGCAGATTAAGATAAGACTGATTTTAATTAATTTTAATTTTTTTTAAGAAGTGGAAAAATACCAGTCTTGTGCTTATCCAACCACAGGTCTAAACATGCTGTCCTTCCCTCAGTCCCTCTCTCTACCCCCATATGATGAGAACAATTTCAGTAAAAGTTGTTTTGTTTGTGGAAAGAAGAGCAGGGATTTGCTTTAAGATGAATTTGTAGAAAGAATACTGGCAGTCTTCTAAGCCCTTCAGAAACTGGGAACACATTTAAGCTAGTAGCCTAAAAGAAATTACTTTAGCTCTCATTGTGACGCTGATATCTATAGCTTTTGTAGATATGCTTTCTTAAGCAAAAATGTATTTGTGCATGGCAGGAAGCATTATAATTATGTGCGAACTCACTCCAAAAGATTGTTTTACTAATTGAAATACATTGATCTCCCACTAATGGATTTTTATTTTATAATAACTGTAACTGAAAATGGCAAGTCTTTGAAGCTTCAACAAGTGCATTTTCTGCTGCAGGTGCCAATCTTTCCACCTCTCTTTCTTCTCTGTGACTCTCCAGGTGTTCTCGCAAGCATAACTACCCAACATCCAGCAAGACACTCCTCGTCCGAGGGATGTTCATCACCTTTGGCATGGAGCAGTGCCGGAGGGATGACTATGACACAGATGCAAGTCTCGAGTACAGTGACGAGGAGACCTACCAGCAGTTCCTGGAGTTCTATGAGGACGTGCTCCCTGAATTTCAGAATGTGGGGAAGGTTGTTCAGTTCAAGGTATGCATCTAAGTGTGAATTATGAGCCTTAAGAAAAATTCTGTCCAGGATGCCCTAGCTAAATCCCGTGTGCATTAGGAAAGTATAGTGTCCTTACAGCAAGTTGTACATCTCTCATGTCACCTGTAAACTTGTCACTGCTGTTACAGAGCATTGTCTTTCTCTGGGTGAATCTCCTCTCCCATTCCCCTGAACTGTTCTAAAAGCTTGTGCTTTTATATTGGAAGTTCTTCACGTTGCTCAAAAGCCCACTTACCTCACAGTCCTTTCTTTATCCTGTGCTAACCCCCAGAGGGTCCACTGAGATGGTTACACAGTATGAGCTGGTTAGACATCTGATCTACTGTATTTGTGCCTAAGGAGTGAAACAGTGGGGGTATGAAATGTATTTGGAGTGTACACCCAAACAATGTCATTTTAGGACTGGCTGGATAAAATAAAATCAGATTACAAAGAACTGAAAAGCTAGTAGGTATTCCAGTAGGAAGAAATATAAAAAGGTAAGTTATGTAAATGGTGTTTAGATTTGTCATCCATCCTTAGTTTATGCATTTGCTTTGCTGAATGTTTTGTACTGAATTTTTCGCACTTATATTGTGATTTCTTGTGGGGGAAAAAGAGGGATCTCTAAATGGAGACCACTGAGATGAATGATGTGTATTAACAGTCCCATGTTGCCCCAACTTATGGCAGTTCGGATGGTGAAATCTCCTTGTATCAGAATCTATTGCAGTATCCCTTTCTGATTGCCTCTCCTGAGTGTTTTCCTGCAGTCACCAGGAGGCACATGGTGCCTTTTCTCCTTTTGTTTCCATCTACTGAGAGCTGCCTCGAGACTGAGGTGGTATTAGCATTTCAAGCAAGAGGAAAGTAGAAAGAGTGAATTTTCAATAGTTGTGTAATGAGCTTTATAGGTAAGAAACCTTCACTTGTTTGGAGGAGTATCCCCTCCACAGAGCAAGCTGTGCTCTGTGCTAGAAGATGGGATGTAGATTCCCAATGGAGGTGAGTTGAAGTGTCTTACCAGCAAAGTCAGGTCCTTGACATTGTATCATTGTTCTGTGTGGCTGTGCTAAGCTGCACCTACGTTGGTCCTTGTTTGTGTGGCATTCCTTGGCTTCCAAGGCAACTGTGCAGTCACAGGGTGATTCTTGTGGACATTTCCATTACATTAGAGATGCTTCAGAATAACATGTTGGCTGCAGGGATCTTAACTGTGAGTGAGCCGAGTCTCTACAGCACCCCTCTTTCAGCTGACTTCCTTTTCCAGTGTAGCCCAAGGTTTTATTCTTGCTGTTCTTTCTGGGAAGCTGCTCCAGAATCTGGGGGGTCCTAATAAAACACACTTCCTACCCAGAAATGTCTACGCCAAAATCATTCTCACTTGGTCTTGTGTTGACATTGCTTATCTCAAATAGTTTGACTCCTTATCTTGTAATATTTAATTATACAACTACTTGTTGTGACTGAAGCCCTTTCCTGATCAAGTGCACAAAGAAATATTTCCTGAGGATCAGTCAGGGTTCAGGGATGAAAGGAGCCGCTAGACTAGTTTGTGCAGATATTGGAAGAGCCCTGGGGGCAATAGAGGTTGGGATCACAGTTCTGCCCTGGGGAAGTGCCTTCCACCTGCTTGGGCCTGCCCATCAGAATGTTTCGTAACTAGCAGCAAGCTTTCTGGGAGGTAATTTGTGTATTTTTTGAGAGCTGTAGATATACTCTGAATGCTAAATCATTACACAAAAAGGGTTTTTAGAACCTGTACAGTGAAAGCTGGTGACTTCAGCTTTTCTAACCCATCTCACAGGGATGCTGTGAAGGTAAATTGCTCTAAAGAGTCTCTTAGTGTAATGAATCCCACATTTCCACATGAGGATACTACTAATTGTTTTCAGAGCAGATTTGTCTGTTGCACAGTAGGGTTGGCCCAGACAAGTGCAAGGCAATGGAGTACAAGCTGTCTTGTGGGCTAAGTGAAGCTGAGGTCCCAGAGTTAATTAAAGCATTATGCTGGAAACAGTCAAACAAAAGCCAGAAAGGCTTTTTTTCTTTTTTTTGGTTAAAACTAAGTGTTCAGAAGAAAATCATATCTAAGTTGATGTGGATGAGCTGTCAGAAATGAATGGCCCATCTCAGAATGCATGAGCTGCTGTCCAGCATAAACCTTCCACTGCACTGACTGTGTGTTGCCATCCCCTCAGGTCAGCTGTAACTACGAGCCTCACCTGCGAGGAAATGTCTATGTCCAGTACCAGTCGTAAGTACTCCCAGTCGTACTCAGTGCTAGAACTAAACTCCAGAGCTGAGTAATGAATGAGAAGTGTTTGTATAATCCATGCCATTCATTCCCATACTGTAATGGGAGGCCAGCACTGGTAAGTGATGTGTGAACTGATGGTGTGATGGAAATGGCTGTGTGTCATTTGGTAATGGTGATGGCTGTGTGTGGTTTTCACCTTTTAAAGGGAGAAGGACTGTCAGGCAGCCCTGGCCCTGTTCAGTGGACGATGGTACGCAGGCAGACAGCTTCACTGTGAATTCTGTCCGGTGACGAGGTGGAAAACTGCTATTTGTGGTGAGTCACGTAAACACTTGAAAAAGAGGAGTGTTACTCAAAGAGTACTAATGGAAGCAAAAAAGAAGGATTAGTCTGCAGCTTTCAGATCTGCCTAATGTTGTAGTTCATTTCTGTTTGGAAGACAAATGTGCTAAATTGCTTGTGTAGATCTAGGAAAGAAAGGGAATATTATACCATGGGATGTAAGTGCCTGAATTGTTTTAGTGATTTACCTTGGACTGGAAAAGGTTTGGATTCTAGCTTTGGGAATAATAATCTTAAGATGAAACTACAGGAAGTACTACTTTATCTCTCGAAAAGCAACAGCAGTTTCTGAACTATCAGCAGTTCTTAGCAGTAGCTATCACATTTAACATCCAGATTTACACTCTTAGATTAAGATAAATGAAATTTAATGACATGAAAAATGGAATTTGTTTTAAGCTAAAACCAAACCGTCATAGCTGTTCAAAAGTTAATTCCAAGAAAAGTACACAGGGAAAATTAACCTTGTGTGAATTAAATTGATAGGTGGTCAGAGGCATGTTTTTCTGTTAGGTGAAATGAAATTCAGTTTATTAAGTTTCTTCCCAGTAGGTACATAATGAAGAAAGAGATTTAATAGATGATCTGGTTCATAAAAAATCAAACCTTAATCTGTTGCAGGCTTATTTGAAAGGCAGAAGTGTCCAAGAGGGAAACACTGCAACTTTCTTCACGTATTCAAAAACCCAAACAATGAGTTTTGGGAGGCCAACAGAGACATACGCATTTCTCCTGAACGGACTAATCAGTTGTCTAAAAACTCTGAAAGGAGAAACAGATCAAGCCATCGTGATGACTATTACAGCCGGTCCAGGAGAAGGGGCAGCCCGAGCCCAGATCATTCTTACCGGAGAAACGGAGAATCCGAGAGAAAAAAGAACCGCCGCAAAAGCAAGAGGCGGCGCCGATCGGGGCGGTCGAGGAGCCGGGAGAGGAGGAGGTCTCACAGCAGGGGGAGGAAGAGGAGAGGCCGCAGTCGCAGCAGAAGTCACAGTCGAACTCGCAGTCGCAGCAGAAGCCGGAGTTCCTCTCGATCCAGGAGCAGGGGTAAAAAGAGATCAAGCAGCAGAGGAAAAAATAGTGAAACTCCCAAAACAAAGTGAGAGTTACTTTTAGAAATCGGTAATTGATCAAAAATAGATCTGACAGAGAAATCTTTACAATTGGGCACCAGATATATTTTGAGTTTCAAATAAAGTGTTCTTGCACATTAAAATGTTTCTTCCTAATAAAGGAACCTAGTTTATTGTGTGCTAAGCTTCAGAAAATTAAAAGTTTTAAGTCCTATAGAAGGTGTGAACGTCAAGTACTCTAGCTACTCTGTCCCTCTAAACTGCTGCAACACCTGGATACACACTGAGTACAAATAGAGAAGTAAAGCCTCTTTGGTATATGCTTATTTCTGTTATGTGTGTGTTAAGTGTTTCCTGTCCCGGTAGGGAGTTAGTACAGAACAGCCAGTGTGCAGTAAATTCACACCCCAGCACACTGCAGACCGAGGTCTGTGTAGACAACTGCCGTTTGTATTTTTTTCATCTGTTTACAGGAAATCTCTTTCTAGACAAAGTAAATATAATCGTATTATGAGTTTGAGTAAAGGGATCTCAAAGACATCACTGTTTGATTGTACAGTACTTGCCCAGTAGGAGCTTAGTGGTCATGAGTGTTGGATTTTTCTCTCTCCCCTGACTTGAGCTGCTGAGCTAATTGCCTGTAGGGATTGCAGTAGACTAAAACCAAGTAGGAAGTACACAGAGAAACAATTGATTTATTCAGTACCTTAATCCCCAAGTAAGAGCGGAGACCATGCAACTGTAATCCTCCAGCAAGGATAGAAAATACTTCACATACTTCTTGGCTGCACACCATCTGTAGGTGAAAACAACTTGCCTAACCTGTGCTGGAGGGGTGGAAGTCTCCCATCTGGGAACCAAAGATGCAAACGGGATTGTGAAGGCTCAATCAAGATAGTTGCATAGTGGTTGAAGAAATGGAAGGTTTTATACCTGAAAGAATACTTTGTTTTTGGGAGAGGAGGACTTGCCTTTTTATGTTTTTTTTAGGTTTATTTTACAAATAGTTTTAGGCACCCTACTTGCCTCACTTTCCTACAGCCAAGGTGGAGAGTAGGGTACATAAAAATGAAGTTAAAGAGACAAAACCTTTCTGAAATGACAGCTGTATTAGTAAAGTACCTGCAGTTAGATATATCCTTACAAATATTTTTTCACTTTTAAAAGAAAGATTTGTGCTGTTAGATGGACTGTTCTTCATACAGCTTAACTTCAGGTACCTCAGGTGGTACCTGGGCACCTCAGATGCTTGGAGAGAGCAGTTTGTGGGGCTGAGGGTGCAGGTCTGCAGAGATACCTCCCTCTCTTTAGCCTCTCCAAAGAACTTGTGCTCCTGCCCTTAGAATACAGATCAGACCACACCAGTTAGAAGCTTGAAGTAGGCATGAAGTGCTCCCAAAGAGGAATTCATTAAGACTCCAGTGATGTAACATGAACTACCATAGAAAATCTGGACTATCCAAACTTTACCAATAGCATTTTTCACAGAACGTTTTTTTCCCCCAGGATAGTTAAGAGTGAGTGAACGTTGCTTCTGGATAGAGTATATATATTTTTGCTTCTCTGCATACTGCACCTAGCATGCTGATTATACATTTTTCCTTCTTTCTTCATGTATAACTGTTGACCAATATGGAGTAATACAACACAAGTGCTATGTATTGATGTTCTGTTCAAACCCGACTTTCACTATATATTGTCATAACTGTAGGCAGAGCTGTAGCTTAGTTAATTTGATTAAATGTTTTAGTTATTAACAGATGTAGGAATTGTAATAGCATAACTTTTAAAATAATTACTTTGAAAGGCATATTTCAAAGGACAGGCAGCACTAATTCTAAATTTCATTTGAGAAATTTGTGACCACCAGTTTCTCATACCTTTTTCTGACTGGACCTTACAGATTTTCCCTGAGGTTTCTATTTTTCTGTAGATGCTCAGTTGTCTCAGTGGTCACTTGTGCAGCACGTGGCAAACTCTCGTTCAGTTCCCTGGAGCAGAACTGAACCAGCATTTCCTGCATGCAGAGATGCCACCAGCAGGCTGGGATCTTTCTTTCCCTGGGGCTGCCTTGCTTCCCACAGCTCGTGCTGCTGACCCAGCCTGCTGGCCAAGGCTCTCCAGTGGGAGAGCTGCCTTGGGCCACCTGCAGACACTGTGCATCCCGTGTCACGCGGCCGGACTGTGGCAGAGCATTATCCCAGCAAAATCAATTATCGAGCTCAAGGAGTGGTGGAGTGGGTGGTGAGAACCTGTGACCTGTTGGGTGAAATAAGCAAACTAGGCCTCTGTGGGATTAGAAGCTAAGTACAAACTCTCAACCATGTGAGAATTCCACAGGTAATTAGGCTCCTTGTCCCTACAGTTTTATAACGGCATCTGGGAAGCTGAGTGGCTGTATTTTTCTTTTTAAAAAAAAGGTTCTTGTAATTAAAAAAAAAAAAAAAGACTTGCTCAGAGATGCATGTAAAACTTAAATATACTTTATTTCTGCTACTACAATGGCTGAAGCTTCAGCTTGTTTTTCTTGAGGTCTGGACCCAACCATGCTGGCTGTACCTGTGCAGTGTAGGACTGGTAGCTGTGATTACCATTCCCTTTCACCTGCAGTCTGTTTATTACACAGAATGTGAGTGCTGTAGATCTGACAATTAGCTTGTATTTGTCAGCATGAAACCTGGGATCCAACCAGTTTTCCAACTTCAGAGTTCATATTTTTCAATATTGTTTCTCTGCTTCATAACCTTAAGTAGTGTTATATGCATGGTTTTGTGTTTCTTTATTATTAGCTGAGTGAGCTATTTATTCTGGAGAGACAAAGAGACTAGAAGTTTTTTAATGTTAAGCTTAATTCTTTTCTTTCCCAAAGGGGCGAAGCCCTAGAAAAACACAGGAAGGATTTAAATTTGCTACAAATAGCCTGTTCCCACTGCGTGTTATTCTGCATATTCCACAGAAAAGGATCTTATAAAGTGAACTAATATTGGCCAAGTTTTGTTTTGGTTTTTTAATGACTGCTTAAAAGCAGCAGCTTTCAAAATACTTTTTTTCACTTGTGAATTCTGCAGGGATCGCAGAGGTGCTTTGGTGTGATTCTGAGAGCAGGTGTTTACACAGAGTTCGAGGGTGGCAGTGCCAGGGCCTGCCAGACACCCTGTTTCAGTCAGGATGGGGAACAAGCTCTGCTCCTGCCCGTCTTTGGGAGGAGGAACAGCCCTGCAAGGCAGCAAGGCTGCCTTGTTCCAGTGGCACAAGGGCAATTGTGGCAGCATGGTGGGAATTGCCATAGGCACAGGCTCTGTTGCTGCCCAGCAGAATGAAGGCATCAGGTAACTGGGCTTGCCCCCTCGAAGCAGTGCCTTTCCTCCAGCTGTAGCTGTGGCCCCCTCTGTGGGATTTCATTCCCTGCCTGCCTGTCCAGAGTAGCAAACCCCCATCACAGGGTGAGGAGGGGGAGCACATGTCTGTGTGTTGAATGCACGGCATTCCTTATGAAAGGGGAACAAGCGTACCCAGAAAGGCCTTCCCTCTCTGTCCCCTTCTTTTGTGTATAGGGCACATTGTCCAAAATGCATCCCAAGGTTCTCCTCTCCCAGCTTTATGCCCTGTGGTGGCAGCATGGCTGTCTTGGATCTGGTTTTGTGTTAGTACGTTCAGTGTATTAGAAACTGCTCTCAAGTGTACCAGTGACATTCCTGCGTGCTAAATAACTTGGGTTTTTTCTAAAGCCGTGCAAGAGCCTGCTCAAAGATGCTATTGCTTCCTGTCCTGGATCAGTACTTCTTTCAAAACACAAAAGATGAAAGTCTATGCTATTTAGTAACCTAAAGGCCTAATTTACTTTCTTACATCATCTGAAGAGTGCAGCTCCTTTTGCTTTCACTGTTAGCTTGTTGTAATTAAAATAAGCCCCAATGTATCATCTGAATTCAGTATCCACGGTTAAAAACAAAAAACAATGAAACACTGTCTTTGTCAAGCCATGAGACAGACTGTGAAGCAAGCTGTACAAGCATAACCCATGGCACAAGGTAAAGACTTAAGTCAGTGAAGCTGAAGACACTCAAGCCAACAATCAACTTGCCTAAACAATCCAGAAATTCCAACTGATTCTTTAGCTCCCCCCCAACCCGTTCCCCACAAGACAGAAAATTCAAGAACAAAATTTTATTTCAAATAATTTCAGAAATGCCCGAAGTTGGTAAGTTTTCCCCATGCTTTGCTGACATCGACCAGTTCAGTTCTTTTAGAAAGGTGGATAACAGATTTGTCTGAGAAATTTTTGGTTGAGCCCATGATTGTGAATGTTGCATTGACTTGTTCAGAATTCCATGAAAGGAACTGAATATTCAGTCTGTATTATCCAGAACTCTCTCTGAACATGTGGTTTATTTTAATTTTCAAATGAAGTGGTACTACCCATCAATTTAACATCCACTTTAATAAATTTCATGTTTAATGTGGTAAGCCTTCCAAAATCTTGCTAATTTATTGCTTTCTGTACAATTCAAATGGATGTAAATAACTAATCTTGGACACAGTATTACTCAACATTTTTTAATGAAGTGCTCAAGAACAGGTTAAGCACTGTAATAAAATTTCCCTTTTTTTTTTTTTAAGCCAGCACTGAGTAGCCTCTTCTTTCCTCTGCGAACACCAGCACTAATTACATATAAACACACAGCAATGGTGTAAAAATGGACATTTATTACAACTAAACCAATGTGACAGACAGCGGTCAAACAGTTTGTCACAATCACAACAAAGCTTAATTCAGCCAAGCACATACAAGTGACAGTGTAAACTTTAAAAACATGTTTAATACATACAAAATTGCTTCTGGTATGAAGTGGTAAAATCACCTTAAGTCAATCTCACACACAGGGTCATTCCACTGCAATTTCACCCTCATCTATTCCTGCCCACTGTGCGCTAGGGAAATGCTCTGGGACAAAAACAGCCTCCAGCAATTTGGAATCTCTAAGTGTAAATCCTAGAATGGGCATAAGTAGACAGACAACTTCTAATACCCCGAGTTCACGGGCACCACCCCGGTACTGCCACAGGAGTAGCACACACAGCCCTGCCCCAGCTGGCCCTTCTGTTGCCACAAGCATTTATGCTGGGATCTGGATCAGGGGCCTTGAAAGTGGTAACACTGCACTATTCCTGTTGGGTGCCACTTAACCGTGATCCCATCGAGTTCACAGCCCAGCTCTCCCGCTGGCCGCGGAACTGCTGCTGCCATCAGCACTGCCAAGAGCCAGGCTTTGTGAAAACATGGCACTACGCAGTGAACAAGCCCCAACTCCTGGAGTGAGGTTCCTGCGGAGGGAGGGGACAATCCCACCTCCACGGGGAACATGCAGACACACAGCAGAACTTGGCAGCTCTCAAGTGTGGCACTACCTCCTCAAAACCACATGTCAGTGGAATTTCATCAACCAAAGCAGCTGTAGTTTATAATTACTGAAAGTCTGCTCAAAGTGTCAAAATATGACTGGCTATCAGTTTACATTTGCAATGAATATACTATACAAATCTAATACCTAAGAGCTCTCACTGCAAATTAGTTGGTTCAACTGTACGTCACGCAGGATTTCCTAAGGGATGTGTCACATTTAAGGTGTAAATCAAGAAAAGCAGTTAAATGACATTGACACTTTGTGTGGCCTTTTCTTTTTCCTACAGGTACCTATACACCCATTGAAGCATAACTATAAAACACCAATAAATACAAAGTAATTAGTAAACTTGGAAAGAAAATAATAAAAAGTCCCTTTCATAAAACTCCTTCCCCATCTTTGAAAGTATTCAATTTTCATCATGCAAATCCTTCTATTCAGTCAGAAAGCTGACCTCCTGTTCTGTGTTCATGGTCAGAGAAAGCTAATATCAGACCTAAAAACAGTTTCCCTATTTGTTTTGGGTTTCTTTCCTTCTTTCGTCCATGCATTCCCTTTTGAGTATAGTAACTTGCACAGTTTTGCTCAAGGTAGCTACAATAAAATACACCCTCACATCTAGTGAGCAAATCACTTTGCAGTTTTCTTGCAAAAAGCAGTTATCACCTTAACAGTTTTTACCAGTTTGATATGCAGATCCTGGCAGGATTCTTTGGTATAATGACAAATTCAGTAGTAAACAGATATTTCCATTCTTTGTGCAACTACTGAAATAAGCAGAATTATCACAAGTGGTGACTAAAATGTAGATGAACAAATTCTTTGGTTGCATAAACACAATTTCCACACCATGACATTTCACGTTTGGAGTTGTCTGTGTAGTTTCTTTTCATTTAGATATGCTATGCTATGTCATAATAATACACTTATTTCCTGAAGTCAAGTTTCCTTATAAAAACAGTACACTTATCGAAGTCAAATGCAATTTTCCTATAAATGTAGTGAAGGGAGACACTGAGTCAACTTAAATCTAATTCCCTTTCATTATAAATTTAGAACTTGCATTTCTTGTTCCCTTTTCAAAAAGAAGTATTTTTTCTTGTAGGCCTGAATGAAGCAGCTTAGCAAAACAGTAATACTGACAAACAGCATCTTACACCATTAGCTAAACATTACAATGATGGCAGTGAACATTTACAGTATGAAACACTGAGATGGCATCAGCTGAAGATTTATGTCAATCCGATTTCTTCAAGTACACTACGAGGGGTCTCTGCTTCCTATGGAGGGAAAATTTGAGACAGTAGTAAATGAACTCTGTGTTTCTACTGAGCAGCACCGAACATGGGTTAGTATGGAAGATGCTGAATTAAAAAAGAAAAGCTGAAAGACACAAAAACATACAAATACTGCTATGTGCGAACATGGTATTAGCTGCACTTTTCACAGAGCTGTTAATTAGATTGTCATGGTTCACAGGAATAGCTGGTAGATTTTATTGCCCTTAAGCGCAATAAAAATAAAACAATTCAGATGTACCAGCAGGGAACAAATCACAACCAAGTAAAAGAGACAGGAATTGGGGAGGGTTGGGGAAGCATCTTGAAATGGAGTCAGTGATTTTTGTGGTGAATTGTTTCACAGGTCTCAAAAATCTGTTAGGGAATAATGAATAAATGGATGAATGAAACTACCGATGCAACTAAGATACAGTATCCCTTAAGCTCTTTATAAAATGTCTGGGTTTTTTACAGTGTTCCCATGCTTAATTCATAAAACCAGGTCAAGGTACTTTGGAATGCTTGGTGTCAAATAAATTCACCCCTTTTAGAAGCAGAGGAATTTCTAAGACAAGAAATTTTCTTATTCCACACCAGGCATAATGTTTTAGGTTAATTCTAATCTTAAAAAGCTTTCTTTAAATTCAGAGCAAGTTGTTTAATACCAAATTCCAAAGGGTTATCATCAGTTTTGTATTCATTATTTCCATTGCATCTGAACAGAAATTGTTTACACTAGAAACATTAGGCAGACCTTTTCCATAATTATTAACAATGTCATAGTAAATATAAGGGGATACTGTGTCCATATGGAAACAAACAGTGTTTCAAGAACGAGAGTATGAATAAACTTACTTTAGCATCCTAAAACAAGACATGTCATGCAGCAATAAAAAAAGGCAGATAACAGTTAAGGCAGCCAACAAATTATTTTTCAACTCTTTGTAAATATTTATTAGAAAAAAGTTGTCAGTAAAATACATAATGAAACACCTCAAATCTTGCAAATAACATCCAAACATTGTCTCTATCAACCTTGACTACGTAGCACAAAATGATCAAGTTAAGTATCCTTATTCAGCTCATGTATAAGGTGATTCAGCAGAGAAGGAACAAGCTCTGATACTTTAAAGGCAACTTCATTTAAAAGTCAGTCAGAGCTTGGAACAGGCCTCCTCTGAGCACTTTTAGATGGCTTCCAAAATCCAGCAGCAAGTAGGAAATTGCAAGTAAAATGCAAGTTAAATCTGGAAACAAGATACTTGGTGTATTAAAGATGTAGTGGTGGCTTGTTTTTTTCCCCTCACTGATGCAATATTTAAATATTCTTAGAACTACAGTGACCTTGATAAAGCCAGACAGGATAGCAGGATTAAAGATTTACATGTGCATTTTAACACAAATCCTCCAAAAAGAAGACACTGATTGAAGAAATGGCTATGTAGCATTTTTAATATAACCTGTTCTATTATATTCCCAGATTACTTTGTTGCATTCATTTTACAAGACACTCATCTCCTCTATCCACCAACCTAAGGCTTTTACTCAAGAAATCCTACATTGCTAACTATGCCAACAGAACTCAGGGTATTCTAACAGAACATCTCAAGCGCTTTTTGAATATAATTATATATTCATAAATATATTGAAAATATTTGTAATAGATCCACTTTTCAGTTTTAAATTGATTAGACAGCGGTGGACACTTAAGAGTTACTGAGGGGTGAAACAGGGTATTTACAAAACTGCCTGAAAACAAACTTATCAATAGCTATGAAGAAATACAGAGCGCTGCTGCTGCTGTCTTTAGAGCAATTCAAAGTCATACGTGATTTTCAGCAGGCATATACTTAAATAATGACTAAATTTCTTTAAGTAAATCAAGGTCATTGGCTAACAACTTAGAGCAACCTATTTCAAGGACATTGGCTACTTGTCCACAGATATTTCACCCGTAAAACTAATACTTTATTTTTTTTAATACTACAGCAGTAACCTTGAGGCAGTCATGCCTTTTTATAGGCTCATCAACAATATAATCGCAAGGAACACCTAAAGGGTAATGTGTTTTTCTAGAGGAATAATTTCATCAATTATGACTTTTAAGAAACAGAATGAATTATATTATGTTTTGTTCACATTATTTGTTTTAGTAAGTGTCAAACATTTCATCCAATTCTTATGGAAAATGTTCTGCAGTATTATACACTACCTGCAGCTCAGAATCACCCAAGGCAAACAATGCAAATTTGAAATATCAGAACACAGATGAGAAAAAAAGTCATCCACATGAGACAGAAGTGCATGCAATACTTTATTTCAAACATGCCAGAAAAGCTAATTCATTACCTAGTCATTTAGAAGCAAGCAGCTGTATACAGATAACAAGAAAAACAGCATCTCATTACAGCTCAATGCACAGCATTTTAAGCCAACAGGCATGAAATAATGCAGGCTAAAGCAGCATTAACCAGACATCCGAACACATTGTTAATGGCTTACAGAAGAAAGGCAAACTTGGAAATGGAAAACCACTCCTACGATCTTGTTTTCTAAGATTCCAGAATGCTGCAAATCCAATCCAAATCTTTTGTCTAATCCCCTAAATCTCCCATTTTTATGTCAGTTTAACATTTGGCAGGTAGTGCATTACCACATATAGAACTACTGCTCGTGGTTAATCTCCGTAACCACTTCCTTGTTAATTACACCAGAACAATTTTCAAAACCAGTATTGGTTTTCGGTTACAGACAGAGGATGCAATCCATGCCCTCTCACTCTGCCCACTTCTCAATGGAATGCACTTACATTTACCCTTCGTGGCAGTTCTCGGACACACAAGGCAGCCTGCACTTAAATCTGGAAATGCCAATTTAAGAAGATATATTTCAAGTATACTGCTAATGGACTTAGATCTTTCCAACCCTAACCATTAATGGTTGGACTCAATGATCTTAGATGTCTTTTCCAACTTTGATGATTCTGTGATTCTATTATTCATTTGTAAAGTAATGATCTTGTTCTGACCTTCAGTGGCAGCAACTGTTCAACTACTCACAAGAGTGTTTTGAACATTTAAATAGAAATGTTCTAGCTTCAAATTTACCAAAGTAATTCTCTTTGACCTAATCAATTCTGCTTTCCTCCTCCTTGTAAAGTCAGTCACACTATTGTGCCAGTCTTCAGAAAAGAGTATTTGCATCTGTAAGATGCAGCATCTGTGTAGAATAGTGTGTAACATCATGTAATACTTGTATGTATACACATTTCACATGATACTAGTCCTTCACTAGTTTCTTTGTTAAGTATGAACCTCACCTACAGGTTTTAAGTGCCTATTTGAAAGATAAACACAGGTTGAGTAATGTTACAGTAAGTTGTTACAGTATATAGATGTTTAGCTCAGAAAAGCTACAGAACTTTTAAGCATAAGACTTCAAGCTTACACACAATAAAAAAGTTAAACCATATGCCAACAAGCACAAGTTTTGTTGAAATGAGACATGAAGAGACAACACTGTAAAATAGAGGGGGAAGAAGAAAGTACAACAGCAGAGAATGGTTGTGGCATTCTATTAGATTCGAGATGACTGGATTCAGCAAGCTGATGATAATGTTCTGTCATGAGTAAGTCACAGGTCTATCTCCTCTGAAACTCTGCATGCATGATGAATGAAGCCATTTAGTACACTGGTACATTAAAGTATTCATGACGTGGCTATAAAAGAAATGTACATATTCTTATACATAATAAAATGGTGGACAGATATGCAAGAAAACAAAAATATCATCTCATTATTGTATCTCTGACATTAAAAGGACAATTGATACAGAAATACAATATTGCATTTTTGACTACTCTAAATTTTCAGAGTGGTGAGAGGACGGGGGGGGGGGAGGGAGAACCATCATTTTACCCCTCCCCCCCAACTTGCATGATGGGTCCAACAACACACAGAACAAGTTCACATCACAGTAACTGTATTACATAAGCTCAGAGTTTCTTCTCAGCCAAAACACGTTTGAAGCACAGAGACTGCTCCAGAGATGGACCACCCTCTCTATTATTTGCACAATTCTTGTCTCTATGGAGACATCAACTGTGGGCCTCTGTCAGAGACGGGCACTGGGCTAAGTGACATCTGATGTCACCCACCACAGCTGCTCTAATAAACACACCTTTAGAGGCACCAGGCCTCTCAAACACAGCTGTGAGCAGCACCATGCCAGGGCAGTACAGCTGTGGCACTACTGGTGACAAAAATTACATTTTATAGAAACAGTGTCTGTTCTAAAAAAAGGGAAGCGTCTGATACACCTCTCATAGCTGGCAAAGTTTGCTTTGCTTTTGAATTATGCCGCTGAACTCAATACACTCTTGTACGATTAGCATGAATGTTAGTACACAATTTGCTGAAAGATGAGCTAGAAATAAAGCAACACTCAGTTTTCTGTATTAAAAATCAGTGCCCTGAAGACAGACGAGGACATTTTTAATGCAGTAATAGCAAATAAGGAGTATCAGCCCCACATATGCCCATTACACATCTTCTGGATGAAAACAAAACACACAAAACTCAACTCTCTGCATATCAGTTACCACCATCTTTCATCATGTGCCCATTACAATCTTCAATCTGTTTCAGTATTCCACTCCCCAGAATTGCAGAAGTCTTACAACAAGACTGAGAAAGTTCCCATGACTTCTAAACCTGTCTCCTCTGTTTATTCACATCTCAGTTTATTCACATGTCCAAGCTAAATGAAAAAATTCTAATCTCAAATTACAAAAAAGAGCACAACAAAAATATCCTAGGAGTTTTCCAATATTTATACTGCTTTTCACTGTCAGTAGTCCAAAGATTATCCCACAGTCATTAGAATTATTCTGACCAAGCTAACTATAAATTCAGTAGTTCAAAAAATAACAGCACCTATATAACTCAGTGCCAGTTACAAATAAATTCTAGTCTGCTGAGATTTTTGGTAGAATTCAAAAGAATCTAGTATATAATATAGAATTACAAATGTGAATTTTAACTCTTAAAATCTCTCATACTGCATAAGTCAGAAGTGTCACCCTACATTGAAAACAAAATGCTGAGGCATATTCCTAACTGGAAAAAGAATTGCAGGATAGTAGTGTACTCCCCAAGGAGTAGAAGTTTTGACTAAAAACAAGAAAATACTAACTTTAGAACTCCTGGAGCCTTCACAGACAAAAGATTCCCAGAGAGATCCTTACAGAAAATTCCTGCTTTACTTACACTGCTGGCATGATATAGATTCATGAAGACAACTGAAAACCAGGCATATTGTAACAATCTAAAATGCCCAATTTTTACCTGGAAATATATGTACCCATGTGATTCCCCTCCTCCTTGACAATAACATTTGTGTCTTCCAGTTTTTCGCCCTTGGAAGCCTGGAGCCATCAGTGTCTTCACTGAAATGCCTATCAAATCTCAGAACATATTTCTCTTTAATTTTACATTAGTTCTCTGGACAGAAGGAAGAAGGAGAGCAGCTCATTTTCTAGCAGTTTTATGATGCTGATTATAACTCACTGTTGTTGTGTTCAAAGATTATCCCAGGCTGCACACATTCTTTAGCACACTCTTTGGCCCAGAAACAGTGACCATGTCCCCTTTTACATAACTGGTATCAACTAATAAGGACATGGAAGTGTTCATTTCATGTTTATCCAGTTGTAACCTTTACAGTACTTTCCAGAATTCTACTCTCCCACACAGTCCTGGGATGTTCCCCACACTGTTTGTATTTTCAGTGGTTTATAACTTGAGGAATTCACTGTCTTTGCCATGAAAAACACGGTACAGAAAATTATATGATTGACTGAAATCACTGTTATGAAATTAGTGCCTCATCTTGACAGAAACTTCTTACCTACTAATAAAGCAAGATAAATTGTCAGATCACAACAGGACAAAAGTGGTTATTTGGCTCCTCTCAGCTTTTTAGTTTACAGGACATGTAAACACCACCTGCAACTAGACTAGACAAACCAATTTTGTAGAGGTGAAGCTAAAGGATTAAGTGGAAGGCAACAAGTAACAGAGATATGAAGGACAACACAGCAATAGTAAGAAGGAAAACACTGCAGTTTCAGGGAGGCCTCTGTACCCCACCAAGGACGTCTGGGACCATCCCACACAGAGGGCCTGGCACTGTGGGCAGCCTGACAAACAACTGAAAGGAAAATAAAGTTAAGACAAATTATTTTCCATCACAGAATTACAGTATCTCAAGTTTCAACTGACTTTTTCCTTTCTTGGTGTTCCCTGCTACACTGTCTCCAGAGCAGGTGGCCTGCTGGTCTGACTACCAGAAAAGATAAAGTAGGCAAGGCACAAATGTCAAATTCCACAATCAGATAGTATCTACAGTACCTTGCCTTCTTTTGGTGGGACTGTGCAGACCTCAGGGATATGCTTCATAGGCTCAGATGTTGTCTAAAATAACAATCTAGATCTAATGAGTTTATAAATTAGTTGAAGAGGCAATGGTGTCCTTACAGCACAATACACAATGGCAAACTAACATGAAATATTATCTCTGAAAAATCATCACTTATTTAAAAATTTGGATGTAAACTGTTTATCTGACTTTAACAAATAAGTCTTAAATCCCAGTTTTGCCAAAGGAGTAATAGCTCTACAATACAAGCTGCACATTGGAATTCCTCAATGTTTTAAAGTTACTAGAATTCATCTTTCTTAAACTGACATCAGTGTTTACAACTCATTTTAAAAAGCTAATAACACTCTCTGAAATTGTCAGCCTGAGTCATTAGAGATTTTTAAATTGGAAAAATGGTAGAGTTGATTTGAGTAAACAGAACTATTCAGTCAGTCCAACTCAACTGATATTTTCTCAGCCAACTGTCATGACCCAATCTAATTAAAAATCATAACCAGAATCAAATTAGAAGGGACTTCATTTAATCCAGTCCTCCAAACAGCATACCTATAACTTTCCTGAGAAATATTCAAACTATTAAAGGCATCCAGTGATGCCTTTTTACTGTGCCCCAGGCAATCTACTTAAATGCCACATTACCATCACCACTGCAAAATTTGCCTAACGTTTATTTTGAAATTATTTTCTTGCTGCACTTTAAGGTATTTTAAGTCTGCAGTGGACAAGAAAATACTTATTTCCTCAGGCAAGAGAGAGAGAAGAAATTATTTATGCCTACACCAAACTGTCTTAAGGTCAGTGTTTTGCAGTGCTGCCATTTTACTGACAGCATCTCATGGCAGTGAGAGACTTCATGAATACTTGGCACAACTTCTTTTTCAGGGAATATCTGCTTAGGTTACTGTTTTAACTTCTTTCCCATTAAACCCAGCACAAAGCCTATGAAGGCAAGCCATGGTAAACCGCAGGAAAAAATTGTAACTGCTACCTTTCAATAAACACTTGGTTTCCCCCCTCGCCCCAGCACTTAAAAAAAACCCCTAGCAAGAACAGAAGATGCAGGACCATGGAGCATACAAAAGTTTTGGAAGAATTCTACAGAAACAGGCTATGGGAAAGTGGGGGGATGAGGTCTTCTATTTAGAAACATGAAGTTCTTACAGCAGGAAGAGATTAACATTTAACATGCCCTTCTTTAGCAATGCTCCAGAAGCACTTACTTTTACACTCTACTTCTGCATCTTTGTTAGGAAATATTTCTAATGAAAGGCCGCTTTAGGAAATTGCTGCTGTTTACTTGCCCTTCCAAGGATTTCAAAACAGGAGAGTATCTGTTTCCTAATCTTTGGTTAGCCAGCTATTTAATAACTCCAGATAGACAGAAGGGTTTGGGTTGGAAGGGGTCTTTTAGATCTAGTTCCAACCATCTTGCCATGGGCAGGGACACCTTCCACTATACCAGGTTGTTTAGTACCCCATCCAGCCTGGCCTTGAATGTGTCCAGGGATGGAGCATGTTTATTGGGAAAATTCTATTTTACTTTTAAAGGAGAACAAAGTGTTTTCTCAGACAACCTAGAAACACCCATAAGACCTTGAACATCTTCAAAGACAAGTGTTGCTCTTCAAAAACAAAAAACAATCCTATATCAATAACAACTCCAAGTCAAGATCTTGTCTGCAGCTTCCTATACAGAGAAAAAAAAATAAAAACATCTTCAAAACTGGTGTAAATTTGTCAACACGATTCTCAACTAGAATCTGAAACAGCAACAGTTGTCACGCAACTGTTATTCAGCAGAATATCCTAGTATATGCACACCTTTTGGTTCTAAAACATCACCTCGACAGACCAGAGTAGAAGGGTATGACATAAGATCAGCAGTGGCCTTCCTGCCTCCCTGCCAAAAGCAGAAACAAAAATATCAGTGGAAACTTCATGTACTGTAACTGGATAATAGTGGGTTCTTCTGCCTCTGAGCTGCTATTCTGATCTGCTGGATCAGGGGTGATAATCGCTCTGGGAGGCCGTGCTCCGTACGTGCCAATCGGCTGCCACGCAGTGAGCCAGGAAGAATCAGCAGCCTAACTCTTCAGGACAAGGATGGTTCCCAGAACCCACCAGAGGCTCCTCTCTGCCATCATAAACCCACAAATGCTTTAAGCACATACTCTGGCTGAATACTTTGTATAGTGAAGTTAGAGCCAAAATTATTAAAGATCATGGAATTCTCTATCAGATAATCCCACAGTGTCTGTATGTTTGGCAAACTGCCAAACCTCACACTTAAGGATTTAGTAATGTTTTCTTCCAGCACTGCAGATACAGGTTTGCATTACTTAGTCTCCTTTACTTAAGAAAGCATTTCCTAAACTGCAGGGCTGTATCTCTGAAGGGATGACCAGAATATACAGCTGCAACAAGCCATGTCACGTCCAATATCATTCGGCTTCCATGGCAATGGCATTTAAGTATTTCCCTTCCTTCCTGGTCCTTTAGCACTTTGCCTTTTTATAATTGTTTGGACGAAAGTTTGCAGCACAAGTTGTAAACATGGAAAAGAAAAGCTGCTGACCATGTGTTTTTAGAAATGAGCAATTTAAATTGGATCAGTTTAAATGGATTTGAAATCCAGTTCTAAAAGGGTCATATAAGTAGTTTTTCTGGCACAAAAACAAAGGGAAAGGAGAACTGAAAACTCCTTAAGTCAACACTGCTGCTAAAGCTCCTTGCTACACTCCTATGACTCAGGCCAACAGCAGGGGTGCAGCATCAGACAAGTAAGTTAGAATTTACCTATGCTGGCTGACTTGGGGGTTCACAGCACACACTGAGTCAGGACAAGAGATGTGTGGAACACTGGCTTTTTAAAACACTTAAATTACATCTTATTTTTAAAAACTCCCAGTATCTAAGTTACACTATTAGCTTCAGCAAAAGCCCTGGATTGCCAAAAGCAGCTGCCTTTTACTTCTCTTTTTTCAATGCCACTGCTTTTTTCCTCCTTGCACTTCCCTCATGCTGCCCTGCATGTGTTCAAATTTTAGCTAACAAGCCGGGAGCCACATAATGACAGGGCAAGTGGATCAATACAACACAAAGGTGGCAGTAGGAATGAATCTGGTCTTCTCAACAACAGTCACTGCCAGCATGGTTTTGGGTGATGAGGAAACTGCACCCTGACTCAAACACCTGTGAACTGCTCTCAATAAAACCCAAATGTTCTACACAGCAGAACTTAAATGTTTAGTATAAAGATTTCACCCAGTCTCGGTGTGTACCACTTAGGTTTTTCAATATTATACAAGGCTTACCTTAAACTTCCCCAAATTCTGTATGCAGCTGACTACTTCTGAATATGTGGCTTATTACAACTGCCACACAGCACATATAGAACTCGACACCCTAGTTTACAAGCAAATTTCTCTGAAATGGCTCTCAAAAACTCCACATTCTAGTCATTCAGTGCTTGTTTATGCCTCAGAAAGCAACAAGGATTAAGTAATTTGAAGCTGTGTAACCTATAAGTTAAATATCAGGTTAATCCAAGCACCAAAGCTGAGTCAAACTCCTCCCCTTGTCCGAAGACAACCTCCTTTACCTCAGGAGATCTTTCTTTAAGACAGATGATCTCCATTCCTCTATACAAGCTGCAGTTCCTTATGGCAGGCAAACTATCCCCCATCTCTTGTTATGTGTAACTTCTATCTGTCCTCTCCACTCACCCCAGCAGACAGCATCTCCATTTCTCCATATTGTGAGGAGTCATAACAAGCTTGTAAATTAAGCTCTGAACAAAGCAACTATTTCTTCACTCCTTCCAGGGAACAGTAAAGGCCAAGAAGTAACATCACAGGGGCATCAGATAATGCCACTGTGTTTAGCTTAGTGGGGACAAAGCACATTTCTTCAACACTAGGCCCACGCATAGAATGAATCTGGGACATACTCTAGGCAAGTAAACTGGAGTCACACAGAATTCTCTAAGTCTGAGCTTGTATGTGCCAGAATTGGTCTTTGTAGCCAATCTAAGACAACAACAAGAGAAAGATTAAGACTCATAAGTAAAAGCTCTGTTCTTAGCACAGGCCCCAAACAACATAGATAACTTTTTAAGTTTTTAATCACTAGAAAAGTTTTACAGTTGCAGTGTTAGTACTAACCTCACCATGAGAATCACACTCTTTGTACATGAACTTATTGTGAAGAGGAGAGAAAAAGGAAGAAACATCGGGGAAAAGTGTAGAAATCCAGCTTGAGCATAGTGTTTTCTCCTAGTTGTTTTAGGATATGTCCAAGCTCATGCAAGAAACTCTGTTTTCAACAAATGACTTGTTGGCTGCCCTAGTTCTACAGGTCCAATCAAAAGCAGGTTATTGGCTGCTCTCCACTTCCAAACACAGATCAATGGCTGTATCATATAACAGGAAACTCTTAAACGGTAAAAACACCCATACACCAACAGTGAATTTGATTTTGAACACATAACATATATTTTTGTGTACTATAATTATTTTCTTTTAACTAGAAATTAAATCCTGACATTTATAAAGCAGTGTAAGAAATTAGATGTATTACCACAGTTCCACATTACAAAAGCTAATTTGTTTACTCAACTACTTTTTTATCATTATATCAAATAAGCAGAAGACTAATTAAGTTTTCTCCAGCAAATAATTTTCATGTGTTTTAAATTTGCCTTATGCAAAATAAAATCTTACCTTTATTAGTAGGACTGCCACAATGTATTCCACTTTTGCTTTGGACAAAAATATGTTGCAATGCACTATATATGCAAATAAGCTTTGTTCTGTCATGCAGCATCCGGCACTTGATATACAGTCAATTGAAGCAGCACCCAGTCTTTTTAGGGCCCATTTTCTTTGCATAGCAGATGTAAACAGCTCATTTTCTAATAAATACATGTTTACATGGGCTGATTGTAAGTAAACAAAGCCAAACATCTGTTTAGGTATTAGTCTTGGTATCCATTTCTCTAACTTGCATTATCCCATTTAATTATCAACACCAAAGAAAGCCAGTAGAAGTCAGACACTTCAAGATGATGCAGTTAGTACATAAAAGGAAAATAAAAGGAAACAAAGCACTCTTCAAAGACCATCATGCAAGTGTTGCAGAAAGTTAAGCCCATCACCCATTTTCTGTTTACCCCTGCAAGGACTTAATTACACGTGCAGCAGTCTTTGCATAGCACCCATTTAATCCATGCCACCAAAATGGTAAACTTGGTAGTTACCAATCATTTAGATGGGGGTCAAAAGGGCTAATGCCTTAGAATGCTCTTAATCATAAGATATCCTCAGACAAACCTCCCCAGTCTTCATTCTGGCTCTACAAACAAAATCAAGCAGCAGTGAAAATATAATACCAACTACTAAATTAAAAAAAAAAATAAAACAAAAACCCAACATCCACCAATCATGTACAGCTTATTTCCATTTACAATAAGACTTAGAAATATTCTAAACTATATACATTAAGTTCAGTTATTACTCTCAAATCTGTTTCACTTATTGTTATTCTTGAGGTTAATACAATTTTAAGTCTTCCTAAAGGTTCACTGCTCAGAAAGCAAACAGAAATGCATCAGTAGAAAACATCTGTTCAAAGATTCCAGGCAGATGCATTAAAAAAACCTCTTAAGTTTACTTTTAATTTCTCAACCAGATAAAGGATAATGGTACCTTAAAAGAATAAGCTGCAGAGAGTTGTTTAGAAAGCTTCACTTGTGCTTGAAAAAATAATTTTTCAAAGAATTTTTTGTAAAAGGAACTTAAGATCAGTTGTTCATTATTATAACAGATTGAGAGCATAATAGAAGAGGATGCTACCAAATTTACATATATTTAATTCAGTGATTAACTGTCACACAATATTATTACTAACATTGATATTAAAATAATACTTGTTCCATGAAGAAAAATAAGTATCATTCAACATATCTACCTACTGTCCTTGAAGTAATTTAAACAATTTAATTCAAGAGCTACAAAATCATGTATATTAAGTCATATTGCTGAGCAGTCATTTTCATGTAGTAATGCTTAGAGCAAAAAGTTGGACATTTTCATTTTCTTCAATCCATCTGTTAATCAAACAGATTTCTCAAAGAATTGGGAACAATAGGTCTTCTCAGATTTTTCTGCCTTTTAATATCAAATTTTCAGTGTAAAATTTAATACATATACTTTCATTGTATCTTGATATCCACCACCAGAACTAGACAGCTTGGCAACAAAAAACATAGCTTCTCCCTTAAAAATAACAAATAAAAGCCCCAAAACACATACCAGCAACGTGCCCAACATCTGTACAACACACAGATAAAACCACAAAGAAATGAGAATCTAAACCCAAACACAACAGGATGCCTCCTGGGGGCATTCTTACTCTTTTCACCTAATATTCTCTGGCACTCTACAACCATCTTCACAGGTGAAAATTCTAGGAAAGGGCAGTAGCACTGCAATATGACACATCATCTCAGACACCAGGGTAAAAACGGAAATTTCTCCTCACAATCTTAAGATCCAAACATTAGCATTGCTCTTTTCAGCATTCTGCCACATCCAATGAACTTGTTCTATTAAAATGCAGATTAATGTGCACATTCAGAAAGCATCTAATTTTGGAGATAAGATACTCCTTACTGTCGTGCAGCCTTCTTCAATTGTTCATTGAATTTACTATGTTTATTGACAAGAAGCACGTGACTAAACTCCTGAAAACAGCTATGGCATATGGAGCAGTGCTAAAATCTTTATTGTATCACCCTGACACAGTGCTTCTACTGGCAATGACAGAAGAATATCTCTGGAGAGGAATCTATCAGTTCAGAGTACAGATAATAAATATGACCTAAATACAATTATAATCTACAAAGAGGTTGGTGTGCTGTTAATATACTCTCACCAGCTCTCAAAGAATTGCTTATAGCAATGAACAATCAAATTCCCAGGCAGATTTGTGAACCGATCACATCAGAGAGGGTACTGAACAGTTATGAGACAGCCAGGACTTCTCTTATGTTGATTTGTCTTATAAATGAAACTTTCTCATTTTTCAATTTGCAAAGCTCAGTGAATGCATATTTAACACTTATATGGAAGACTCCTTCCTCAACTTGTTGAGTCTTAAGAACTTTTAATTTTGATTTATTTAAATTTTTTTTAATGTAATAAGATTAATCACATCTTAGATGCATACACAAACAAAACAGTCTGAAAAAGGGCAAATATTATGGAGACAGATTTAGTAAAATTATATTTTTAAAGGTCTGAAGAAAAGCTGCTCAGGTGAAAAGTGGATTGCTTTCTATCATTTTCAATTCATAAAGATAAGGATAGATTAAGATTTGACAACATGCTTTTGGAAAGACAACTGGATTACTAAAGCACTTAGAAATCACAGCCTGCAAATCTATGGTAAGTCCTAAACATCATGACACATCCAGAAAAGCAAGAAACTTGACAGAGAACATTAAGACACTGAACTGCATCTTTCCAAAAAGAATCAAACAACTCACATACAAACCAGAAAAATATTCAAGTTACCAGGAATAAAAAAACCACAAAAAGCAGACTGAGAATGGGAAGGTGTTGAAGCATACCACAGTAACTTCCGGGATACTCAATGCTATTTTTTCAAGAAGACATTTAAACCTGGAAAAATTAACTTTTCCTCCCCCAATTACTATTTTAGAAAAAGAGATGCAGGTTCTACTATTCATTTCCTGGAATAATTCCTTTTGCTTTAAACATAAGATTGGTAAGTATTTGCAGAAAAGCCTACTTCAACATTATAAAAAGGACAGTTCAAAAAGATCTATTAAAAATATGGAAACACACCTGATATCAACACTTACAGAGCTGTCTGCTACTATTAAATCTACATCTGGTTGTTACAGAGGGTTGTTCCTCAGAGCTGGATGTGGCACTCCAGGTGGGGTCTCAGGAGAGCAGAGTAGAGGGGCAGAATCACACCTCTTGATCTGCTGCCCACACTGCTTTGGATGTAGCCCAGGACACACTTGGCATTCTGTTCCATGAGTGCACATTGCCAGCTTGTGTCCAGCCTCTCATCCACCAGCACCCTCAGGTCCTTCTCAGCTGCTCTTGATCTGTTCACCCCCAGCCTGTATTGATACTGTGGATTGCCCCAAACCACAGTCTTGTGGAACTTCATGAGGTTCCCATGGATCCACTTCTCGAGCTTGTCCAGGTCCCCCTGCATGGTATCCCATCCTTCAGGTGTCTACCACACCACTCAGCTTGATGTCACCTGCAAACTTATGAAGGGTGCACTCAATCCTTCTCTCTGTGTCATTAATGAAGACATTAAACAGCACTGGTCCCTTTACAGACCTCTGAGGAGCCCTACTTGTCACTGATGTTCACTGGGACACCGAACCATGAGCACTACCCTCTGGATGTAACTGTCCAACCACTTCTTTATCCACTGAACGGACCACCCATCAAATAACGAACTAACAACATATCCCTTTCTCATTCACAGTAACCCTCACAAGTCCCTACACATACCTTCTAAAATGTTACTGTAGATCATTATGCTTAAAATCAAGAACTGCAGTGACGAACTGACCAACCAAGCTGACTGCCTGAAGCTGAGCCAGAAGTTACACAAGAAGAGCAGAGAGAAATCATGGCAGGCAGATATATATCTATCCACTATAGCAAAGATTCCACTATTCATTCTTGTTTCACACTGAGCAAGACACAGGTATAGCCAAGGCAAATAATGCCACTACCAACTTAAGAAGGCAGTCTATTTCAGTAGTCTATATTTAAGAGATAACATTAAGTGAAGACTGAATTAATTGCATTAATTATGGTAAGTTTCTCAGGCAACTAGTATGAAACAGCTGCTCACAAAGGCTGTTTCCTAAAGCAGACAAAATCCCTTATACTCCAAATTACTGCAGGCTTAAGTATCAGAGATTTCTTTTTTGTTACTGATAATACCAACATTATCATATCTCAAGGACAACTTAATACCTACTATTATGCATACATTCAAACATATAGTTTCCAACCAGCACATTTAATCTCCAAGAGGAAAATTTTCATGGCATATGCCAGAAATTCACCAAATTTTCATTTCCAAAGATGCTCATTCTAAAACCAAAAGCTTAAACTACACAGCAACCCTAAGCATCTAGCACAAGTCAGCCAACATGAACACCTTAAGCATCCTTCAGGATACAGGATGAGGCAAGGGCTTGAAACAGCAAAGAAAGCAAGGTTAATTGATAGCCTCTGTCTTATTCTTCATTTGGAAGGACTAGTAAATACTGTCTGAGGCCAAAATGCAAGAGCATAAGAAAAAAAAATTCACATATCTTTTAGATTTTTGTTTATTGTCAAAATAGTGATGGAAACAAGTGTGATTTGTTGACAGAACCACTGGCCTTTTTATCATGGTGCCTCTAAAAATATATATATTTTTAAGTATTTAGATGTTCTGCAATCAACTACTGAAAAAATACATAAACACCCTACAAAAGAATAGCAGTGGACAAAACCAGGGATAATTTCCAAAACACTTTTATACAACTTATATAGGATAATCAACTAAAAGAATTTTCACTCGAAGCCAATGTTTATGAATTTTTTCCCATTTCAAATGAAAATGAGCGATTCTGTATAGATTTGCTTTAAAATATGTACATGACTCTCGTTTTAGACATTAGAATTATTAACTCCTTGATTTTAGTGCTTTAGCACATTAAATGATCACAAATTTCCAAGCACCACACTGAATTATTCAAACCATCAAATAAAACCACCGCAATTGGACTTTTGAGAGAAACAAATCAAATCCCCTCTTTTGCACAGAAGATCTATTGTTGGTAGTTTCATGCCTTAAAAAATTTAAATATCATAAAATTATGCACAGGGTTACCTTTCAGCTGTTCCACACACCACGTGTGTATATATATATATATATAAAAACATATGTAAGTCATGCAACAACATACTGCACCTGCCAATTTTCTTCTCTCAATATAATTGAGTTGTTCACACAGGCAAAAACCACCTTTTCAGCAGTGGTTGCCTTTGTAATCATTAGTTAAGTATTTAAAATTTCTATAGCAAACAAGATATAAAATTATCAAAGACATGGAACAGCATTCTTTTGAACAGAGGTATTTCTAGAAATAGAGTTAGGAGGAAGTATGGAAGCCCTGGAGTAATTAGTTTTTGCTACCATTCATCTGGATGTCACAGCCAGTGTTAACAACTGACTGTTTAAAAGTTATCAGGTGATAATAGATAGGGTGAAGGGGGTAGGGAATCAATATTTGAACTGAGCACATTATTGAAAAGCTAACAAGAATGTGAAGGTGGTAACGGTTTAAAAAGTTAGTGTGTTTTAGTCACATAAACTAGGAGTTAGCAAGAGAACCCCACAGCAGCAAGAACTTAATGACAAACTGAAGTAGGTGCTCAGACACAGAAGTACATCCTGGAAAAATGCCACAGAAAATAGAAGTAGCCAAGGCTATTAAGAACTATTTACTACTCAGCAATTTGGGCCTCTGCATATTTCCTTTCAACATCACACAAGTAGCCACTTAATGTATTTGTAATGATTTTCCTCTGTATAAGTATTCTTTACAGCTCTTCATCTTTAAGCTACTTTAATGTATATGGCATTACTAATTAATAATGCTGTGCATTCAACACTGATCAATATATATATTTGGCAATATGAGTATTCAGGGCCAAATAAGTCACTTTGCACATAATCAAAATCTGATATGGTCAAAACCAAACACATGACAACCCTGCTAGAAATGTTTTGCATTTGGAATCACACCACGTTTCATTCTGGTAGTTCTGAAGTATTCTGGGAAGCAGACACTAACTGAAAGTACCAGGAAGTCTCTAGATGTGACCAGCTGTTATTTTAATAACTCTCTTCATCAAACTCAGCATGCACATAGCGGCAGTTGATACAAAAACAAATGTCTGCAGAAAGAGTCCAAATTTATTGGAAGCTCAATATAAATATGAACCCAGACTTTTACAAGGTTTATAAACTAAAAACCAGATTTATGGAGTAGTTTTAGAATTGATCAACAGTCAATATAACTAAGAATAAAAAACATAGAAGTCTAACATAGGGCTACTATGGTGCTGTGATAAACTGTTACATTCCAATTAGTGAGAAATTATTTAATAAACCTTGAAAACAGAAAATCTCCCAGACATGGGGAAATCAGGGTAAAACTATCAGGGCAAGGGAAAAGTGGTATTTCCTTTTGCACAGAGTTTTTAACTTGAAGTAATACTAATATTAAATTATAGTCTCTGTAAAAAGAGAATGCTAGTTGCTTGGATAGAAAATCAATAATGAATTCCTAGAAATAGAATGCATTTTTGCTTTAGAAGAGTGCTACAAAAATGGTGAAAATAAGACTCAAGACCAGTAAGAATGAGAAAGAATACAGTAATTCTATGTGGTGTATAATTAACTGCATTTGCAGGAGACAGATTGGAATATACAGATAATCTGTTATATCTGTTTTCATATAAAGAGCAAAAGATTTTAAGAGAATAAACAGATTCTTTTTCTCCCCTCTTTATAAAGTGTAACAGGACTTCTGGTTAAGATAATTTCTTCTAAAAGTAAAGAAGAGCTTAACAAAGATTGAATCAGAACACAAAAAGTAAATAAGTGCACATATTTCCTTTCTAGAAAAACAGGGTGGCAAATCTGTGTGCAGTGACTGACCTTGTCCCTGACACTGACCAGCTGCTGACAGACAAGAACTTTAACATGCAGCAGATCTGCCCGTACTCTGAAATGATTACAAACACAACTACGAGGGTAAAGAACGTTTCCCCATCCTATTAATACTACATCCAACCAAAGATTAACAAGTGAAACAGAAAATGCTTATAAGACAATTAAGCAATTAACTCATAGAACAAAATAACAAATTGAAGGTTCACATTGGGGGGAAAAAGCAGAGCAGCTTAGATCAATATCAAATCTGAGCAGTGAACCTCAGTACATTTTAAAAAATTAAGGTTCATCATGCCTGTTAAACCATATGTTCTACTGATCTGCACACAAGGCTGATGATTTCCCCAGTACATCAGGACTTTGTGACTTCCACTTACATATTGAAGAACCTTAACACTGACCACAATTCAGTAAGAAAAAAACCAACCAAACAAAACCAAACAAACACAAAATAACAAGCATAGGATGGAGAAACGACACTAAGTTTTTCTATATCATTAAACTCCTTCACATCAGAAGTTTTTTTAAAAAAATGGTAGAGATGCAATCTTCTTCAACAGTAGTAATAAAAACCAAAAGCATTCAAAGTGAAAAAACACTGTTCTTATACTCTATTCTGTATGTTTCTATGGCACTACCATTACTGCTTTGTCAACACAGAAATGCTTCAGAGTAAGCAAACTACAGCAGAAAAGCAGGTCTAAGAACTAATAAGAACTATACCTGAATGAGCCTCATAGAAGAGAGTCTACCTTCTGGATTTCAGCAATGAAACAGTAAAGAAGTGAACATGCATCAGGTATGAACAAAAAAACTAATGATTAATTAATAAAAGGAAGAAATGAAAGACACATGAACAACACTTAGTTAAACCAACATGAACTACAATTATCTAAGAATAAACATAAAACAGCCACTCACAGTTACTAGCAGAACACAAAGTCACAGTGGGTTAAAACATACACGTGCCAAACAAAAGAAAGGAGCAGGTTAACATCATCCTATTGCACAATTAAGACAACTAACTGGAAACTACATGCTAAGCATGCTAAAAAGTACCTTCTACAAGCTTAGAGAAACGGGACCTTTTTGAGTTACAGCCTACCATGCTGACATTTTGGCCAGAGAAGCTGAATTTGCTTACCTCCTGTAAAAGATCTGCTTGTTCGATGGCTTTAAGAACATTTTTCTTGGAAGTCTCCTGAACTTCCCCTCCTAAAAGGAACTCATCCAGAATGAAATAGGCTTTTTCAAAATTGAAGATGATATCAAGTTCACATACCTAAAAAGAACATCAAGCATTATTGCAAAGCGGGAGGTTACTCTCACTTGAGGTACATCCTCTCACAAAACTTAAGTTTTTCTCAGCTTCACCAAACTTCACCAAATCATTACGTAAGGCCTTGGACAAAATGGAGCAACAACAAAAATCAGTCCTTGGAGGGGAAAAAAAAAAGAAAAAAACCTTTTTGCTTGAGTTAGAAACAGTTACAGCAACCTCCGAAAAACACTTCCATCATTGTTAAAACAGGTTCAATTCACAATCATCTGTATTATGTAGCTCTTCAAGAGGCAACAGAATATCCCTATAAAAGTTGTCTTCTTGACTGCAGTATCGAAAGGCAGGCCACACAATCTTACAGAAAAAATGTGAAAACACAATAATCTCAAATTTTTTACTCATCCTGTGCATTCCCTAGTCAGGACTAGGAAGGCAGATGAACAAGCTGCAGTTTTTATATGAGTGTTAATGTAAAGTATGACAGTTTTTCTGTGTTTGCTGTTTGGGTAAGCAGATGTCTGTCTTGTCTTTCCTTACCGTTCCTGCTACTTCACAACCAGCTGCCTCCTCTGGAAGCAGATGTAAGAAGTGCTCACATACTAGAGCAGTGCCAGGGAGAAGGAAAGCTCCCTAAACAGAAAGCTAAGAGTAAGATTTTATCTGACCTCAAGTGAAACTACTATGAAATGAAATAAATGCAGGCAAATAACAGCAGATTAATAACAGTTCTTCTCCCAAATCAATCATTTAATTTTGTATTTTAACAGTTATATAGGCAACCATCAGTTTAGTTTGGCCAAGCAAGCCACAAAGAATGTGTGAGATGCACCTTTTCAACATCTAGTTGGTTATGTTTTTATAAAAGCGCTGTGGGTATAAAACAAAATGATAAAATATAAAGAAACTAACTCACACTGCCAAAATACTTGTCAAGAAGTTCTACATAGCGATGAATTATTTCCAGAGTTATTAGTTCGTTGTCCTGATCTTCAATAGCACAGCAGAAATACAGACTTGCATATCTGTAATAACAAAATAATCCTGATGTGAGCATAGGAGCATGAGCAAAGTGAATGCACTTGAGGAGTATCACATTCTCAGCTGCCCTTCATGCTCAGTTTTAGCATATTGTTTCTCTAAACCAACAGCCAAGCAAGTCACAGAATCGCAGAATATGCCAAGTTGGAAGGGACCCACAAGGATCATCGAGTCCAACTCCTGGCCCTGCACAGAACCATTCCCAGGAGTCACACCATGTGCCTGAGAACATCACCCAAAGGCTTCCTGAACTCTGTCAGGCTTGGTCCTGTGACCTCTTCCCTGGGGAGCCTGTTCCAGTGCCCACCCTCTGGGCAAAAAACCTCTTTCTAATATCCAACCTAAACCTCCTACCAAAGAGCGGCTGAAAGACCAGAAGACATACACGTGTACAAAAGAGATCTGTCTCCTTGAGTCCAGCATGACTTCAATCTTCACTATCCTTTAGGTGAGGAAATAAATTAGCCAAAGAAGTGGTTGGAAAAGGAAATGTATTTCATTTTCTGGTCTCCTGGCAGAGTTCTGAGGCGCGATATTTTCTCTACTGTCTGTAACATCCAAGCGCCAGTGTATTAATCAACAGATTCAAACTTAAATCTTTATCTCTCAAGCTACACACAGAAATATTAAAAACTACAGAAAATGCCTTGAGAAAGACAAATTGAATTAGCCATTAGGATTTGGTCTTTAAAGAGAATTTAACAAATTCAAAAAACTCCAAACCAATGTTAATGTCATATACCCCAACTACTCTTACGCCAACAATCACTACCAACTGGCCTGGCATCAGACTAATGAGAGGCCATCAAACAGTTTCTAACAATCCACTTCCATCTTGTAAGATGGAATTCTTCACATATGATTGAGTTCCACTTTAATAAAAAGATCATCCAATTCTACTGTGCTCTACCATACTTTTGTTCAAGTCATGTTTAAAAAAGCTGATACAAAAAAACCAAAACAGGAATGAAAGCTGAGAACCCCATTTAGTCTGTTCTAAAGTGCCCAAACCATATGCTGCTCAGTCACACATGGCACAAACCAGACTTCAAATACCACCTGTTGTAATTGCTAATTTACATGAATCAGAAACAGCTTTTGTTTGCCTCTTTAGAGGGCACACTTGGCCACATTAAACAGTCTGAGTAGTCAGCCCTACTGAAAAAGAAGTCATTCAGATGTGAATGCCAAATTTAAGGTGCGTAGTTGTTTCCCATAAAGAGAAATCCATGCAGCTTTTAAACATTACACGTATTTTATCAAGTGGGACTTTGTAAACCACCAAAGAAATTTTCAAGAGTTTTCGGCCAAAAGTCCTGCAAAAAAATGCTGTATTTTGAGGTATGTTAAAATTTGTCTCCCAGACACTCATCCAGTATCATTTATAGAAAGTGTTTCCCCCTCCCCCCACTCTGCTCTGAGTCAAATTGCCATGGCTTCATCATGAAGGATTAATCAGAGTAATTTTTATACAAAAGCTTTTAACTATTATAAGATGTTACTGTCTATGATTTTTTCCATCCTACCACAAAACATGATCGAAGAAGAGACAAAGACACTTCCACTGAAGGACAGCATTTTCATTCCCTCGCTCCTTCATCTGTTCACCATGGAGACTCGTGAATTCATCAGAAGTCCTATCTGAGCACAGTTCTTTTCATTTTACACTGTTGTGTTTGTGCCTCACTAATTTTTCAAGGACACTTACAGTAACTGTAGTAGTTTGCAAGATTCAATCTGTACAAGAAATCGAAACTATTTTAAAGACTACTGGGAAGTGATACTATACAGAAAAAAACATGCTTTCAAACCTACTGAGGAATTCATAAGTCAAACTCCATGTTATCATATTTCACTGCAGAAAAAAAAGAGATTCGACACATTATTTGACATTTACACTAATCACCAGCACTCAGGTCAAATCCATCTAAACAAAGCTTTCATCACCTTCAGATGAGCAGCACTAATTATGATTAAGTGCAGTTAAACTGCTTCCTTACAGTGCTTAAACACAAGTTGAACCACATACCAGCAGACCTTATCAAATCAAATTTGCCTCAAATATTTTAAATTTATCCACATGGGACAGACCTTTTGTGCTTTCTATTACTTAAGAGTCAGTTTGGATGCACAGAACTATTTTATGAAAAAAAAATCAAAACAAAAGGAGGGGAGTGGGGAGGGAGACTAACATAAAATACTTTCCCAGAGAGTGGCCTGCTCTCAGTGTCCTCATTTAAAAGAGAATGCAACATGCTTTCGAAAGCCTGTATTTGGCAGCTAATAAGTAGACTACACATTCAAGTTCTGCCAACTGCAGTTCTGGAGAAATAATACTAAGAAACAAAAAATACTTAGAGGGTATCAACACAAAATGGAGACCTTGCTATCTATTATTATATGCAGATAATATTTTTTCATGTATTTTTTAAGTACCAACCATGACAAATGGATCACTATTCAACAAAAGAAAACAAATGCAGATTTAATAAGTCTAAATGGCAAACAGCAGAAGAGTATAAACAAGTCAGCCATCATTGCAAAGGGCATGAGTATACCACAAAGGAATGCTTCAGACCCAAATTCTCAGAGGCAATAGTTTATTGTATTTTTTTCCCCTGCAGGCCAGGGCTTCAGAAAAAAGTGTCCCCTTACAGTCTAGAGCAGACACCAGAAGTTTTGCCAAGTGTAGAAGTTTACATGGAAAGTATCCACACAAACACGAGTAAATTACTTTACTCAGTCTGTAAAAGATTTCTGCTCTGCAGGAGCAGATTCTTCATAATGAGCCTGACAGAGACCTGTCTTTCATATGCATCCAATGAAAAGGCAAATTCTGATAGTAAAGCACACACGTACAAGCAAATACAGTGCAGTCTGGAAGAAACATTCTGCCTTTTTTATTCCTATTGCAATTATGGTCTTTTTTTCTCACTAGATATTATTAACAGAATCTTCAGGCTCAGCTCAGCTGCCTACCCTCATTTAGGAAAATATTTTATGATAAATATCCTTCACTTGTCAGAAAGGGAATGAAAACAAGAGAGACCAAAAGCAGTTTAGACAAAATCACAGAAATTTTGACCTAAAAATGTAATATGGAATAAAAGAACAAAAAGGTAACACAACAGATGTAAGTACTTATACAAATTCCTGTCTCTAGACAGATGGCCTCAGGATTTTTTTTTGTGATAGTAAACAAACCCATGCATCTCCCTCTCAACAGTTGCAAATAGTTCAGTATTGGGAAGCCTCACAATAGGCAGGTTCTCCACTACTCTGCTCACAGCCAGGTTCAGTAACTCAGCTGTGAGATCAGGTCTCTGTGGGCAGAGCATAAACTGCAAATCCTACCAGCTCAGTGGCATTCTCCTACTAGGTGAGATAACACCTGCTTGAAGTCATCCCTGGAATTTTGTCACCAGGTAAATCTGCAAACAAGCCCTAAGTCTGTCAGCATCAGTCACTTCGCATGTAGATCCCAACTGCAGAAGTTTAAAGCTTAGAGAGTTTGGCACAAACAGAACCAAACTGTAAATGACAACCAAGGGGCAGACAGGTGCTTAAGAGAGCCCAAGGATCTGTGGTTTGGTGACAGTTGCCCAGATGAAAACTCGACAACTAATATGTTGTGCTTGACAGAAGATTTTTTTCTCATCCTGAAAAATTTACGCATTTCTTTAATAAAACAAAAACTTCTGAGACTCCGGGACTGAGTGTACCAAAGTTGAGCACTGCTTTTACAGTTTCTTATTTCAGCAAGGCTATACCTCCCAGCAGTTTTAGAAATGAACAAGAACTTAATATTGATAGTTCTCTAAAAAAAAGCTGCTGTTTCTTGATGCTGAGGTCCTCCTAGTGCCACATGAACAAGAATCCCGTACAAAGAAGACCTGATCTAATTAAAATTATCAAACCCAAGTATCTAATTCACTATAAACGCTGCATTCAGCCACTTTTGCAAAGCTATCTAATCAACATCATAATAGCAGTATTAACAGATACAACTGGCAGCTAAGAAAAAGAGGGATCATGCCAACTGCTAGGCACATCCCACTGGCCACATGGCTGTACCTTCCACTCTTAATACATAGAGTGAAGAGGCATACTACCTGCACAAGGGGCTCTTCCATTGCTGCTTTCAGTGGAGAGAGGGTAGAAAGTTCTAAAACCCAATCTGCTGTAAACTATGATCTTGGTTATGTCATGCTAAAGTAAAAGGCAATTGCCCCAACATCAAGGGCAGCAATGACAGTTTTATAATTCCATATTGCAAACACATATTCCAAACTGACACACAAAAACAAAACCACAACCCTTAATCAAATAACCAATCAACAATAACTCAATCCCATGAATGCAATTAACCAAATGTTAACAAAGTAAAATTTATATAAAATCAGTTATTCTCTGATTTTGACTGCATTATACTACACAGTGAAAATAACTCATACTGCCAAATGCTAAAATAGTGAACAGATGAGGTCTTCAAAGAAAAAAATCACATCCTAAGTTCTTTTTTTTTAGTAATTAAAAATTTTAAGATTCAACACATTTTTTCTGCCACAGGGGGAAAGTTTCTAATTAGTTGTCTGCAGATGATTCCCCCCCTGTGTTTTCATAAAGTGCAATTGTTGTTGGCTTCCCATATTTATTTTAGTTTTCCCTGCACGTCACTTAAAATCTCTCTGATTCTTCAAGTTAGAAGCTCACATCCTTTTTTAATCTTCTGTTGCCTATCAGCCTGAAAAACTCTCTTCCAAACCAGCTACGGAATATGTATAATCCAATTCATGAACCATGACAAAAGCAGGGCACCCTTCCATCTTCTTTTGTAGTGCTAAAGGAAAAAAATTAAGAAGGCAATGACTGAGCCTATGTTGCAAATGTTATCAAGGCCCATGTACGAAATCAAGCAAAATAAAAGTTACGCCACACATGTTTAGATGGATTTTAAGTTCTGCTTTCTTGAAGATTCATTCTGAAAACATCCTATAAAAATGAAATTCTACAGAGCTAAGGAGGCTAATCAAAATAGTCTGTCTTAATAAATGTTAAGTATCATAAGGAAGCTAAAGCTACAGTCTTGCCAATTCTGCATTTGAGTTCATTCTGTTCTTGCGAAAAGGTACAACGATGAGACCCTTGAGTACACTTCTATATTGCCAACCATTCTTTGAGTAGCAACATCTAGGTCAATTCTCCTACACGTGGACAATAAATACACTTTAAAAACAAAAACGGCACAAATTTCAGCAATTTAAGACTCATACCAGTAATATGCACATGCAACATGTACAATAGCACTGTGCACATACTTTTATAGGGTAAACTGAAAAATATTTGCACCAGCAGGTTCAGATCCTTCCCAGCAATAGATCAGACAAGAGCAGATCTCAGTAGAGATGCTCAGGAGCCTCTTGTCTGTGAGCAAGTGGGAGCATCTTTTGCAATTTCACAAAGCACGCAAAGTTCCGGCAGGTGTGTTTCTCTTTAAGACACGCACCTTTTCAGCTACAAAAAATAACCCTTTTCAAAGAAATCACATTAGCTGGTACTCATCATCTTTAGTTATGGTGTGGTGATTGGAACAAGTCCCACAAATGTAAAAGCTGTCAGTGTTATCAGACACAGGAATTTAAACTATCACCTCTTATGTTTTTGGGGGGGAAAAAAAGTAAAAGAAAGGCAAGATTTGAGATGTTCATTAGCTTGGTACAAACTCATCTTCAGCAATTTCATAGGCTCCCTGTGCCAGATTGGTCTGCAGACAATGAAATAAGCTACTGCAGTCAGCTGTGCACACCAGCAGTCCAGCAGACAGACTGCAGTCTACGCCCGGTCAAAAATGGTCTAAATACATCTCCCAGCAAGTTTCTTCATTTTCCTTGACCACAGGACCCACAACACTCTACTGAGATGCAAGAACACCACAACTTGCAGCAACTCAAACGGTCATACCCACCAGCTCCCCAGACACAAAAGGGCACGGCAAGTAGCTGTTAACAGCAATAAAAAGGGGGGGAAAGCAGTTGCGTGGAATCATCCCCAGAACAGCTACTGCTGCTCCACACTGGGCAAGGAAGGGAACAGACAGCCCTACTCGTGTCTCATTTTTCTGATCTAGTCTCATGGAAGCCCACCTGGAAAAGCACTTCACGTAAGGAAGCATACCAAGTGTTTGAGCAAGCTGGTCTACATGCATGTACAAGAAGTTTTGTGAGGACATTGAGAGGCAGAAAAAAACCTGTCCATGCTGTCTTCCAGCACAGCCTCATGCAGTGCTCCTCCTCTTTCCTCCTCGTGTTAAAGAACCACTGGCAAGTAATATTCAGACCAGCAATATTCACACGCATGACGTTACACACACCAATGTCTGTATGAAAACAGGACTTAAAATATAAACATATCTGATTCTACTCATTCCAACTCAGAATATTCTGTGATTCTGCGATTTCTTACACTGGAAAAGTTACAAACTCTTCATTTTGGCTCCAGTTCTCTCTGTCCTACCTACAGAGAATACAACGTTTATTGTAGGGCACAAATTACCTACCATTTCAAAGAGAAAACAAGAATGCATAAACCTTCTGAAGTTTATAACTAACTAGGGAATGAAGATAAGACTTTGTAGCAGCAGCTTTACCTGGAAGAGATGCAGCCTAGCACATCAGGAGGTGGATTACTGCTTTGTGGAGAAAATTGTGTTCACACCACCCCATTTTGATACATTCTAAAGATCAGCACAAAGATAAAAAATGCATGCCAAATACTCCCAAAAAAGGCTAGGGAACAATTGAAAAATGAAACTACTGCAAAGAAACTGATACAGTTTCTTTTAGTACTTGCACTAAAACACAGCTAGCCATGATTCCTTCAATTAGTAGAAATCCCTTTTTGTGTTCATAGCAAAAAAAACCAAAATTCAAATAAACCAAAATCAAGTACTCTGAAAAATTTCGTTATTCCTATGAGCCTTAAAAAGCAAGCTTTATTTTCATGTGATTTATGAAGTCATTGATTGAGATGCACATTTATAAAATTTTTCTGTATCACCTATTACATTTGAAATGCCTACCAATATTAAACATGTATGGACTGTGTGAACCTAAGCAGAGTAGCAAGAACTGCCACTCCTTATGAAAGTAGAAGCAAAGCTCATTTCTTTTCTTCAGCACATTTCTAAATGCATGACTGATTTTCCACACATGAATGATTCCTACTTGGTTATCAAATTAGATTCAAGGGAAAAGTCAGTCTTCTCTGTAACCAGCAGAGGGAAGGAAAAAAAAAAAACAACACCAAAACAAAACAAAACACAAACAATCTTCATTATTTTCTTGCTACTTATTACACTGTTTGCGATGTATGGCAATTACGAGGTTAGTGAGACAGAACAACCTTTTGTAGACAATCTTCAGGTCTCTCCATTCGAGGAAACTGCACATTTTCGGTTTGCGGGCTAATACCGTTTGAACAAGTTCCCTTGTGATTTTCTTCTTTTCTTTGTCAGATAATGGGACATACCACTTCTGGAGTCTCAGTTTCCCCTGGCGACTAAAAAGCAACATAAACTGCATCTGTTGAATTGCAAGGAGGAAAAAAAAAAAAGCAGCATTAATCTCGGTCTCTGAGTTTTAAAAAGGTATCTGTGAGAAGAACCAAACAGGGAGGAGGACAGACATCCAAAAACCCTAACTGTATTTCTATAGCACTGGCAGATGTTATACAAGATCTGGAAGTACCAATAATACAAAGGATTCCGCTGAGCAAGGTCAGTCAAGCCAAAGGCAGGAGAAAGCGCACACAAGTTTCAGAAGCAGATGTCAGAACCATCGGGTGGCGAGTGAATACACCCAGATTTCAGACAAGCCACGTCCAGCACCGGCATGGTTGCGTTTCCGAAAACGACAGAAAAAACCCAGCACAGCAGTCTCTTCAGATACCCAAACTCATTTTCAATTCACCGGATTAGAGCCTTACAGCAGGAGCAATTTGCGCTAAAGATCTTTCCGAAAAGCCTCGGAATACTTTAAAAGGCTTTAAACCTCCCAGCGGAGAGTCCTACGGCACAGAAAAGCCCGGTCTTTTCCCCCGTTACACAAAAGGAGGAGAGATTAAGTGCTTTCCCTGCGGTCCTATGTTCCAGGTCTCGCTTCCTCCAAAGGAGTGATGTTGCAATTATATTATAAGAGGAACTTGCCGGGCTGTGTTTTTTCCAGCAGCTGTAACATTAAAGGAAATGGGCTTTTTTTGGTCTTTTTTTGTCCTTTTTATTTTATTTTGCGTTTTTGCTCAAAGTTGTATGGGGCTGGGGAAGTTTCCCAAGCAATGTGACAGATATGAAATAAGACAAGAAAGCCCAGCCCGGTCCCGGGTGACAAGTGCGACCAAGCGCCAGCGGCGACGAGCGGCGGCCGCGCCCGCAGCGGCTCCGCGGGGCCGGGGCGGGGGCAGAGCCGCGCAGCCCCCTCAGCCCCACAGCATCCCTCCCGCCCCACCCGCCGGCCACAGCACCGCCCCGGCTCCCCACACCCGGAGAGATAGGCGAGCCCAGCTCCGCGCGGCTTGTGCTCACCGTGCCCGGGGGACAGCGGAGCTGAGGAGGAAGAAGAGGATGAGGCAGCGCTACCCAGAGCGCCTCCGGCTCGGCGGGTGCTGCCGCGGCGGGCGCCGAGCGGGACTGAGGGAGGGGACGGCGAGGGACGGGAGGTGCCGCCGGCGCGAGCGCGCGCGCGCCCCAACGGCCGCCTCTCCCCCCGCCCGAGCGGGCAGGGCGGGGGCGGGGCCGCGCTCGCGGGGGGCGGGGCCGGTAGATGAAGGGGGCGTGGCCCGGGCGCCTCCGAACAAAACTTTATGAGCGGCCACCGAGGGGGGGGGGCGAGGGCGGGGCTGTCGCCCAGTGAGCTCGGCCATCACCCAATCGGAGCGCTCAAAGCCGTGACAGGGGGCGGAGCGAAGTGGGTACTGACCAATGGGAGGGAAAAAACCGCGCCAGCGGGCGGGGCCAGGAAGGGAGGCGGGGCCAAGGCCCTTGATCCGCGTGGCCCGAATTGGGATAGGCCAGCGGCCCGCGCGGCAACAGCCAACCAGGCGGCGCGGCGCACATAGCGGTCCGCGGACAGCCAATGGGCGGGCGCGGCGCGGGGCCGGGGAAATGACATCAGTCAATGAGGCGCCCGGAGACCGAGGCGCCACCCGCGGCCCGCCAGGCCCCCAGCGGGGCGGGGGGGAAGGAGGGAGGGGCGACCGGGCCGCGCATGCGCCGCGCGGTGTTTGCTTGCAGCACGTGCGCGGCCGCGGGGCGGGCGCTGAGGGGGCGCGGGCGGGGCGGGGGCTGCCCGGGAAGGGGCGGCCCTGAGGGGGGTCTGACACGGCGAGACTGGGCCGGGAGGGGAGGGCGTTCCTCGTAAAGTCACCTTGACTGCCAGCTGTAATTAGATTGGCAGGAGCAGCCGCCTACACAGACAACGGTGTTGCGTTTCGCTAATGCTTTGTTTATGAAATTATCGTTCATGTGTATCTACAGAGGCTTTCTGTGCCAAAACAGCCCCGATTTCGGAGTTTGGTTGGCCGGTTGGCCGGTTTCGGGCTCTTGTGGGTTGCTTTGGTGTTAAAATTCTGATGAAGATGGGGCTGGAAACACACAGTGTTTCTACTGGTGTTAGGTGGAAGAAAGAGCGGTGTCTCTCCTAGCAGAAGATGAAACACCTTATAATAAAAAAACTTTATGATAAAAAAATAAAAATTAAAAAATAATAATAATAATTAAAACCTACAGGAAAAAACCTCCACACCTAAAGCTCTCAGCATCATCTCTGCTCAGCCCCCCACCCCCCAACAGTAAGTGATCAGCAGCGCTGACCTGACCGGGCTGATCCGATAATGGTGTGACAGGGACCGGCAGATCCCGGGAAAGGGCCGTGCTCCCGCCGCCGCTCCCTCAGGAGCAGCTCCCAGCGCCTCGGGATGTGTCACGCTTTTATTACTTTCTATTATTGGCACTTTAAAAAACAAACCAAAAAAAAAAGCCCATTCTTTTGGCTACGAAACGGCTGTGGCAGCAGAAACCGGCGCTGGAAATGCTTTTGTGTAAAAATTGTGCATGGTCTGAAAGGAAAGCCAATTTTCTGGGGTTTCAAGGAATGCTGCAGTCAACTGTACATGAGGAAAAGTGCAAATATATTCCTGATTTTATAGTAGACTTTATAAATGTAAGAGAAAAGTGACATGAGGACAAGGGGTGAAACCAAGCTGAATGGATAAGGCAATTGGAGTATTAGAGGTCGTGTAGAAAGTGAGAACTGCTGTTGTAGGGGCTTGTTCCTGTCACATTTAATATTTGTTGAGCAGCCATCCCATTCTCATCTGAACCTGCCTTCCACCAAGCTCAGGAACAGATGTGTGTGGATCTGTTACCTCACAGAGTCTCCCCTTTCGCCAGGGTGTTGCTTTACCTTCTGTAGTTTCCATGCATTGCAGTTCTGCTTGTTTCCTCTGAGGTCTAAAATATCCTGGTTTTCAGAAAGCTTTCATAAACTATCTCTTTCCTAAGCTGCCCACTATTCTTGAATTCAGCATATCCATGCATTCACACTTCAGGGGCTTTGAGATCTAACTCATGATTTAAGCCAGCAACCAACTTTTATTTCTCTTTATCTGAGCGACTTAGAGTTTATTAGCGTTGTTATAGTAATGGAGCTCCAAAATTAATTTCTGAATGAGTCGAACCAGACCTGTGTTATGATTTGTCACTTCCCATCTCAGTGAAATATTTCTGCATATGGATCAAACCACACATTCTGCAAACACAGTTGATTGGAATCAGATGAACTACCCAGATGGTTCAAGAAATGTCTGTGTGTTGGTGGCACAAAGTCTCAAAGCTCCAGTGATTTTTATTTTTTTTTTAGATTTGTTTCTTTTTTTGGTCAGATTTTACTGCTCATTTTCAGTGTATGGTTTCATGCAGTGATACAAGGGGAATCATTCCATTAGTTTTCTCCCTCCTCTCTTTTACTTCGCTGGATTTCTTCAGACTGTAACCTGGAGTTTCTCCATTAAATCTCCTGGGCAGAATCACTCTGCTATATGCAGTTTCAGGTGGAATGATGATAAGGCATGTGAGACCAGTGGTATGTCAGGTGTGCTGGAAGCTGTGTCTAGCCAGATCCAACTTAGAGGAAGCTTTCTGATTTCCTCAGCCAGTCCTGCCTTCGTATCCCTGCTTCAGATAGAGGGGTCAATGTTCTCAACCTTCCCGGATTGCCACCCATGTACTTCCTTAACTCATATCTCTCCAAATGATCTGGCTTATTTTAAGCAGTTTAAGGTGTTATTCCGTATCAGTTTCAGATGATCTAAATCCCAAGTTCTCCCACCCACTTCTCCCATTCCCAGCTCCATTTTCCCATCTCTTTTCCTGTGCTGGCACTTTGCTGCAGCTCACGTTGCCTACAAAGCTGGTTTCGGCTGTACAGGTGACTGAGGGAGTCGACTTCAGGACTGCGCACCTGCATTGTGAGGCAGTGACAGAGGTAATGCTGTCTCTTGTGTTTGCCCTGTTTCTTTCAGAAACTTCAGAAGATTTACTGTTTGCGGGTTTTTTTCAGTGTTGCGGTTTGTACCAATTGTCCCTCTTTATACCGACTCAATCGTTTGTTCCTGTAAGAAATTATTGTGTCATGTACCCATTGAACTAGCAATACACTGAACTAGCTGTATTTATCAAACTGATAAAGAGATATACGATGCTTAAAACAATAATATAATAGCCTTTGAGTATTCCACAAACCCGTGACAATGCAGTCTAATTTTAGACATGACACAGTGAGTCTTCTGTTCATTAGCGTTTGTTCATTGTCTTATATCTAGCTTGATGATAACCCCCTGGTTTATTTTGGATTTTTTTTTCCTTTTTTTTAGCTGCTATAGTTGTAGAATCCTTGGTATTCCATTTTAGATGTAAGGCAAGTCTTCAGGGGATATATTCATTGACCATAAGACATTTAGGGTCCTCAGCCAAGACTTTGCTTTTAAAATTATTTCCAGCATGACTTCAGACACAGAAGAGAACTGCCTGGAGCTGGGGAGAGAGGTAGGAAGGAAGCTTACATCAAATAAGATTAAATTTGCTTGGGTTTGACTGATATGGTTTATGTCAAATTTTGAGGGTTGGTTTGTTTGTTTGTTTTTAATTAATTAGACTATAGTTGGTTTGTCTGGAAAACAGGGTCTATGCAAAAATTAATAAGGCAGACATCCTGGCATTTGGCACTTCATGTATGTTGTTATTGCCAAATCTGAAGCTCATGGAAGAATTTTGTTGTGATTTCACTGTTAACCAAATTGATTGGTAAACCAAAAGGCCTTTATAACATGAACTAGTCATTAATTCCAATGGAAAATTTGCTTACTAAATTTTAACAGCTTTTTTTCTTTCTTCACACAGTATTTAGTAAAGAAAGGGTTTGCCCCTGCCTCCCTTTCAGCCATCTTAGCACCTTAAAGAGGACGGCAACATACTTTAAGAGTGTATGCTGTGTCTTTTCAGTCCACCACTGATGTAGGTAGATGTGTGAGTAAGACTCATTTTGTTGTTAATTTATCTTCTTGATGCTCAATATCAGACTCCATTTGCATTGACTGAATAACTGTGGAGTCGTTATGAAGGCTATAGAAACTGTGTTACTACCCTTGGAAGTGATTACTGCTGAATTTTTGCCTCTTAAGCCTCCGAACAGGATATTACATTATTATATGCAATTCTCTTCCCTGATGTACTGTCTGAGTATTGGCCAAACTATCAATATACCACTGTGATTCATTCAGAACACTAATCTCAATGGGACGAAGTAAGTATACATAAAACTGTAAATGATTTTCATTGCTATGCCCCCTTTTTTTTTATATATGGAGCTCTCACTCTTGATGAAATACTATTAAGTGCAATTTAACAGCCTGATTGCTAGATGCTATTAAATCATCAGATCATGGCTGGTGTCCTTACTCACCTGTCTTTTCTGTGTAGGGGTTACAGGTTTGCCTGTTGGAGACTTGTGGACATTGAATTCTTTTAAACAAAATTGGTTTCCAACAGACACATATGGCTCTCAGGAACACGGATGTCAGGCCACATGTGTGATAGGCAGAACTACAGAATCAGCCTCACGGATGTTCATCCTTGAAGTTGAATTTTCAGAGCTGGAGGAATAGTTTGAAGCTGAAGTGTGGTCTTCCAGCCTGGTTATGAGAATTACAGAGTCTAAACCGTGCCTTACGTGCGTCATTTGCTTTGGAAAATAAAAACCTGCATTTGAAAATATACGAATATGCAGAAATGAGGAGTGTGTTAGATGCAAGTCAGTGAGGGCTTCCTCTTAGTTACCATGTTTATTAGCCTGAGCCTGGTGCAAGGCACAGCAGCCATTTGAATAAGACACACACAAGCCAGCTGGTAGCACTGGGTGTGTTGGGCTAGTGAGCAGCAGATTTCCCTCTTACTTAGGTAATGTTCTTATCTTTTCCTTGTCCATATTTATATTGGAGTAGTGCTCAGAGGCCCCAGAACTGAAGAAAATAACTGCACTGCAGACATTTATGAAGAAGTTGTTATGACTGCTAATGCTTCTTCCTGCTCCACTGCTACAAACTCTGCCATAGTGCAGCAAAGAGCTGAATAGTTTCCAAAAGAAGTGTGTGAGGAAACCCAACTTTTTAACCTCACAAGAAGGTGGCTGGAAGGAATGGAGAGAGGAAAAGAGAGGAGGCTGGGATTTCTAAGAATGCATCAGTACTTTAAGGAGTTGTTGAATATAGCATCTCACATATATCTTGCTCATCCTGCTGCCACTGCCATTTCTGAAGTGGCTGATGCTGCAGGTTAAGCAGTATGTGCTTGCTGGATCCATCCCCTCAGATGAAAGAGTATTTGGACAGGCTTGTGTGGAGCTACTCAGTTTTGCCCAGCATGAAGAAATCTTTTTAATATGCCAGAGCACGGTATAGATATACATGATTCTGGATAGGCCATCTGTGAAGTCAGACACATTCAGAGGAAGACAGTGCATAGATTTTCCTTTACACAGTCTGGTCATGCTAAATCCACTGAAGTCCTCATTTAGGCATATATTCCTCTTCTGTCCTTGCTCTTAGACATGCCCAACTGATGATCCTATAAGGCCTCTTGATCTGTCTGTGTGTGGAGACTGATCTAACATATCTCAGGATGTACTGGCTTCTGCCAAGGAGACTATCCAGTTTCCAATTTCGGACTTTCCCAGATTGACGTGTTGCACTGTGTAGCCAGGAAAGAAGATACAGACTTCCACCGCCAATGTCTTAATTTTCAGCACATAGAAACTTATCATGAAAACTTGGAAACTGCTCTGAATTTGAGATGGCAACCTGAAACCAGAATGTTTCATGTTAAAATCAAACCATAAATTTCCTAAACTTCCACACTGATTCTACAGTGTAACACTAAGCTTTCATTTCAAATCCTTCTGGAAGACTAGTATAACTTCCTATGTTGTTTTAGAGAAAATATATTGCATGATCTGACTAGTTTTTGCCACTACTATAAAGGAGTAACACAATCCGTAAGGTTTTCCTTTATTGCCATTTTCTTTTTCGGCTGAAGTGTTTTGAGAGGAGGAAACTGGGACAGCCAAGGCCTGTAAACCATTTACTGCCCAGTTTTAAAGGCTCAAGAAGAATTTAAACAATGCGTAGGTTTTATGCAGCTGTGTCCTCTTGTGACAATTTTATCCCTGTGAATTCTCATTCAAGCTGTCTAGACCCCTCTGTTGCCATGGCTTTGTGAAGCCTATCTTTGCAGTGCCACCTTTGGCCTTCCTTAAAGCTGCTGAACAGCAATCACAGCAAATATCTTTGCCAGGGGGACATATGCATCATTTACCTGGGACCTCTAGGTTTTGGATCTCTAGGTTTTGAAGGATTTTGAAGAACTAAAGTGCATAGAAAATGAGTGTGATAGAGCTCAGCATGAGGTCTTAGGGAAGCGGAATGTGATTTTATAAACAAAATCTCTGCAAAATACTGTTTCTCTTTATGCTTTCTCACTCACATACTTGGAAACATCAAAATGTGTGTGTTCAAATGGCCTGGTCAACATCACGTGTGTGATCACACAGAAGATAAGGATATTGTCTGTTATGTCCTCATTGTGCCTCTGGGCTTCTTGATTGGCAAGTAAACTGATTTTGGAATTGCTTTTTATACTCTCTAGGAGGGGATGGTGTATAGGATACTTTGCCTCACTGTTTTGTTTCACTCTTCAGAAATCCATGAATGTTTGTTGCCTTTGTGTATTTTATGGCCCTGCATTTGTTCTTTGTCTTGATTGATACCTTATCTTTAGGTCACTTTGTTCTTTCTCTTTGTTCAGATAGCGTTTAACACGTGTTCTACTTCTTCATCTGGCACTTTCACATACACACACAGACATACTTCCACTCAGACTCTGTTAATGCCAATCTTAATATTTGTTTCAAATCACTGCAAAAGAACCAAGTAGCTCCCCGTTTTTCCCAAAACACTTTGTTCTTCAAGAGCAAGACTCATTTTTTATTTCATCTATACAGCAGGATATCAAATACACTTAGAAACCTATCCCAGTAAGAAGACCCCATTTACTCTCTGACTTTAGGATTTTGCCCTAATCTAGAGGGTCATTAGTGGAACAGAGCCAAAAGGACATTCAATTATTTGCTCAAGTCTGAAAGGCCAGTGTTTCACAACTGCAGAGTGTGCTATTAACAAGGATGAATCCTTTGGCAATGTATCCTTTCTACTGTAAAATACTTGCTGTGTGGAACCTAAGACCCTTATTACAAATTCATGAATGATTTTAATGCGTCCTGGCAGCTTTCATAAGCATTGCAGTCATCTGGAAGCAAGTAAAAAAAAAAAAAGATCATTGGTTTGTGCAAAATAATATAGCTATGCTCGTATTTGATTTAGCTCTATAGTGGGAAAGGAATGTTGAACTTTTTTAAAAAATTAAGAGACATTTCTACTACATTACGTCTCACCAGTCGATTTAGAAATCGTGTTCACATAAGAGATAATAACTCAATTTAGATCATCAATAAAAGAAAAAAAGATGTCTAAAATGAGTGCAGTCCTCGGTGTGTTGGAGGAGTTGTAAAATCATGTTGTAAAACTAAACTACCCATTGTCAGAAAGTAACACTCTAATAGGAAAATCCTTTCGTTTCTTCACTGTATTTTAAAAATTTTTCCCCAAATTGTGAGTTTCCCTTTGAGCGCTCCTAGCTTGGAGGCACTGTTTGTTGCAAAGACAAAGCTGTCAAGAAAGGAAAGCAGATCTGAGAGTGAGCAGCTTTTATTTCCTTGGGGCACTATGATGCAAAATGATAGTAACAGTCAACAAGTAACATTTTATGTGGTAGAGGCTTGAAGAAGTACCCAATAGCTGATTTCTACTACAGTTTTCATAATATTATTTTTCCCAATAAGCAACTGTTATGGAAACAAAAGAGATATTGTGTGATCACAAGTCAGAGAGGAAGCTTTGAAGAGGATGCATTGAAATGAGGAGTGTTCTAGAGCTGGTGTGTATAACACAGTGATAAAAAGTCAAAACTAAAAATTTGGTCTTTCAGAATTCCATCTCTTGTTCCTATAGAGTCAAACACAGCTGTGGTTTGCATAAGTCTCCTAAATGCTTTGAAATCTCTTCCTTCTGTAAGGAAAACAGGTTTGTCCCACTTGCTCAGATTTGTATAATAAATTCACATAAAGAAAGCTTACAATTAATCTCTCTAACCAGTCTGCCATGAAGAATTTACAGTTTAACAGTTTGCTTTGCCACTGATAAATAATATCAATCATCATCAGAATTAGGCATCCTCTCTCTCCGTTCAGTCATGTGTAATTTGCATTCAGGGATACCAAAGAACAGTGTAGTGAAATCACCTCCAGGCAGCTAAACAATCTGAAGAAATTAAACTTGTGCGTAAACTACATGTAGATTTAAAAAAAATCCTCAAAAAAGAGACCCATGCCTGAAACTGAGCAACAAGCCAGGAAATATTTAGGTTGGTTTACATTTATTTACAAATGTTGGTAGCAGATGGTTACCAGCATTTCATCAGTGTGGCTGTTTAAACAACTTAAAAGCTGTAACAAACAGCCCAATTTATGTACCAGCTCGCCTGCTTTAGCCCACTCTTACTCCCGTTAACCAGAACAACTCCCATTACAATTCATCACACAGCTAAGCAGCTAAAAAAGGAAATAGATGCAAGTGCAAAACCAGAAAAGCAGCATGGTTGTCCAAAGCTAGAGATCAGTGGTTTCTCCATCACGGATGCCTGCTTTGAGTGATGTGCACAAACAATCGTTTTCAGAAGATTTCTCACTCTCCTAAGTACAGAGTGTACCTTGGTTATTAAGGCTTGTAGAGACTACAGATGCAGATGCTACCTTAGCTGCTGGTTAGGCATAATTTATCTCAGTGCTTTCTTTTTAAGAGAATATATTTAGCAGATGAATTAAACTAGTCTGATCTTTTCCCACATTACCCTCCTTTTCATACAACAGCCAAGGTAGCTGGGATGAGGTGATGGCTGACTGATGAAGGTGGCTAGTCAAATGGATGTCTGTGATACACACTGGTTAAAAAATATTGTCTAAAGAAAGTAAATACAAATGGGGGTCTCAGCTGAATTTCCCCCAAAGAAGGTCTTACACCTAAGAATATTGCATCTAGAATTGTCATACAGAATATACAATTTCTGTACATCCTCCATTGAACAGAGTTGGGCTCCTCGGGCTCCTCTTTCTCAGATACGTAATTCACTCACAAATTCAAGAATAAAGATTATGTTTTCATAGGCAGCTGGACAGAACTGCTTGTGATACCAAAGTATAGACAGAAGCAATCATCAATTTTATCACCATAAAAAGGATGGACAATATAATAAGCAAACAGTGATTTAAAAATGGAAACAGGAATGATTGCTTTGTAAATATAGTGAAGCTGACTTTCCTGTTCTAGCAAGTGGTGAGGATCAGAGTAGTCACTGGTTGAGGAGAATGTCACGGCAGATAGCTTGGAGAAGAGCGTACCACCATCATTTCATTGTCTGACTTGGCCTCAGGGCCTGGCTGGTGTCAGAAACCTCTACTCAGCAAGAGCTCAAAGTGTGAGTGTGCACATCAGTGCCTGAGAAAGTGTTACTGACTGTATATTTGCAAATTGGAAAGCTTCTGACTGCACTCACTTGTTCCTTCCAGGAAAAATTCAGTCAACAGTGATGGTACACAACATTGTAAGAACCAGATGGAGTGTGAACTGGAAATGGGTTTAAGAGGATTTAATTGATTACATTAAAAATACTAAGATGCTGAGAATTTTTTTTCCCCTTTCCTATCTTTCATTTATATGTAGTAAATTCTCAAAACAACTTTTATGAGCAAAATCTCCTCAATTAGGAGTGATTTGCTTTTTAAAAAAATCTTACCATGTGATGTGGCATGTTCCACAGGAATTTCTATTTATGACAGAATGTGCAGGTTTAGATCCAATGCTTGAAGGTTATATGCCCACTATACACTTCTGAGGTCTTCCCTCAGAGTGGAGCAGCTCTGAGCTTACACATTAGCCCCCCATGGGAACATTTCCGTGTCACAGAGTGACTGATGCTCCCATCGACTCATTGTTCCTGAACCCGTTCATGTGTATTGGAGCATGGAGCAATAACTCTCTGTGTGGCAGGACCTGCCATCGTGCCACCCACAGGAGCCCTGGCATGCCCAGGGGTGGCAGGGGAAACAAGGACGCAGGGCTATGGGTGCTCTGGTTTGCCGGTGCCCTCACTGCAGATCCACTCAGTCCTAGAAACAGAGAGGTGCTAAGTTAGTTTTGGGCCTTAAAGCACTGCCAGACTGAAATCGCCAGACTGAGAATTGGATGGTGGATGTGTGCAGGCTGAAAAGTGGCTGAGAGTCCTGAGTAATTCTCCAGTGTAGACATCCACACGCTAGGGGAGACACTGGCAGCATCTTCACTTACCTTCCACCAAGTGCTGAATCATCCTGCTCAGCTGGAATGAGCAGCACCTGGCCAGGGAAGGGGTACCAGGAATGGTGCTGTGCTAAGGGGCTGTGCCTGACTGAGGCTCAGGGAGAGTTTTGGGGTTTGGGATACTCTTGGTTTCTGGACGCAGGCACAGCTGCCCTCCCACCCACACAGGGCAGATGCCTCCAGAGCCAGACAGAGCCAGACATGAAGGGTTCACCTCTGAGAAAAGGGTGGGTTCTTCAGACACCAGGCACACAGATTTATGTGGTTGCCCTTTTCTCTCTGTGCTGCAGAGTGGAGCCAGTGCCTCATGATCTTTCAGGAAGCAGAAGCTGTGGGTCTTGCTGGTGGTGGATGCAACTAGTGCCATTAGACTTGTCTTAGAAGTTGCTGTGAATGACGTATTTCACTTACAGCAGAACGTATTTTCGTTAGGTGGTGCTGCTTCTGGAGAGAGAGGAGTGCTGAGTAGTAATCATTATTATTGCTTTAACAGTTTGTATCCGTGCATGGCTGCCACCTGCCACTCTCAGTACTGTGCTGTAAAGAGACCTCTGGTTTTAAATCCTAGTGGGTGACCTTATTATCAGTTCCATGTTTACCAAGCCCAGATAAACCTGGACCCAAATTATGGAATTTAAAAATAAATACATTGAAGGGTTCCTTTGCCTTGTGGTTTGGCTTCTGCATCTTTATCATCCATATGGGTAATTTCTACAGCCTCTCTACAGCAGGCTAAGGTTTTAGTTGCAGGAAGAAGGGAAGGGAGGGGGGAAGAGGGTAGGAAAGGACACAAGAAATAAAGGAGATGAAGGAAGAAGGGGAAGAAGAAGAGGGAGAAGGGAAGGGAGAAAGGGAAGAATAGCAAGCTTTTCCTGTAGGAAAAGGAACAGGTAAAATAAGTTTCACATAAAACCAGACACTGTCAAGATGTGGCTTACTAAACGAGAGTGAAAGACAAAGTAAGTGAATGTATTTTATCTAGCAGTAGCTTGTCAGCTCAAAATTATCCATGTCAGCATGGACATTAACAGGGTTGTAAAGCCACCCCATTCGCTGCTCATAAATTCCCTGGCTTGAATTAGTGAACTTGAGATTTCTTGTCCTCTTGGTACTCATGACTCTATCCCAGAGCATTCTAGGCACTGGGTTGCCTTAGTGCTGAATTTTATTTTATTTATTTTCTGAAGTGAGAGATCTGGGATTTCAGGCTTTTCAGGTGTTTTTTTTTTTTTTTCAGCATAAAACACTTGAGTGCTACCTTTACTTTCTGGGCTATTTAATATGTAGGTGCAGAAGGACAGAGTAATTTGGGATCTCTGGTTTCTCTAGCTGGCTGAGGATCACAGATGTGATATCAGAAAAGGAGTTAAGACAGCGGGGGAGCCAGGAATAATTGTCTGAGTGATGAAAGTACAATATTATTTTGGGGAAAAGACAGTGCTCTGAGCTTTGTCTGGAGGACCAACCTCCCTAAGACCTGTCCAGGCAGTGACCTGGGTCAGCATGAGATATGGCATAGATTGTGTTGAAAGTGTGGCTTTGGGCCCTAATGCTGTGTAAGTCCCTACATTCACCGATTTAATAGAGATATCCAAGTTTACACCACTGGCAAGTTTGTCCATGTCTTTAATTTATAATCAGAAGATTTTGTCACAAATCTGGAGAAAATTACTCCAAAATGTGATCCTCAACACTGGGAACAGTGTCATTTTAACACAAACTGTGGATTGACTGTGCTCAGAGGTTTGTGGTATGCATTGCTTCAGTTTTAAATGTGTGTAGGAAAAATGGATTTTGTAGATGAAAGGCTGATAATACTGTTATCCTTGTTCAATTTTTTAGCACCATCTGTTCTTCCCAAGTAGAAATTCCTGACAAATCACATGAGCAAAAGCTTACTTTATTTCTCCATGCAGCAGGCGAACCATTAGAATTACCAAAATCTGGTTGGGCAAAGAAATATGTTTATAAAATGATTGGTTTAAGTCTTTGTTGTCTGAGAAAATGACTTTTTAATGTACTGACAGCTGTCTCCCTCTGGCATGTTTTTAGTTTAACAGTTTATGCTGGAGCCAGATCATTTGTTTCATAACTGTCTGTAGCGTAACAAACAGCATTTTTAAATCTCCCATCAGCCCACATATCACATAAATGTTATCTGTCCCAATTGGGACACTTTTCCAATCACTATGTTTTTTTAGTTGTGCCTGAAAAATACTTAAATAATATGGTCACACGATAATCCTCTTTTAAGTCACACAGTGTTGACTGAAACATTTGAAAATTTTTATTAGGTCATTTTAACTTAGAGTCAAGGAAGCTACCCAGCACATTAATGCTGGGCAAATAGATAAATAAATATATTTCTAAAATAGCTCTATAAACCTTACTTAAATCCTACCTAGAAAACAATTACTATTATTTTCTGGTCCCTAGACTTCCAAAACCCAGTGTGTTGGGCACTGTGCAAATAGAGTCTGGATGCATACAGGCTAAATCAGGGTTTCATTTAAATGTCTTCATAGTTTGCTTTCAGATATGAGAGCACTGGGCTTCATGGTCTAATTCTTCCATCTGTATCCAGTGGTGTCCAGCTGGACCCAGGCTGGTTTTGTGAGTGCAGAAGTCTGCACACAGTTAGCTGTCCATGCTCCCATCCCATGAGGGATGCCCATATAGGGCATCCTCACCACCATTTTGGTGCAACACCTGCACCTTGGATTGAAAACTGCAATCTGAACACTGAAATCAAGTCATAGCAGGGGCAGCTGGCAGCAAAATGAAGAGGTTCTCTTCATTTCCATCCAAAGTAGTCTTTTGACATAATTTGATCTCCTTAATGGTATGTCATGGGCATGGCAAAGCAATGTCAACCTTGCATTACTATTTCTGTTATTGGCAGTGTGGTGCTCCCTTTCCCTGTTTTGTAGGGAAAAGAGAAGATTATAGGCCAACTGATCTGTAGCAGAGCCTGTGTCCCGTGATGCCACTGATACTCATTTCATAAGGGTTCCTTACACTGTTTTGAAGAGATGTTACTGATTTTACTAATTAATTAGATGCACTCATTGTGGAACCAGAGCAATGCTCAAGCATCTTCTCAAGGCATAAACGTGTTCTTTGCTTGTAACAATAGCATTTGTACCATCTCCTAAATCCTATTCTTCAAATAAATTTTGCGGACAAGTTGGGAAGGATCTACTGTAAGTAGAAAATTTTCTTGCTAACCACACAGTGAATGTTACCAGTCTCTGGTGTATTTCTGAGACACAACTGTGTCTATGATCTGTCCCTAGGCTGTGTGCATTGAGAACCGAAACATTGATTTTGTGTCACAGTAATGTGCTTATGGACCATGTAAAACCAGAACAAATATTAAAACCTTTGGAAGTCTTATACCACAAATGAATAGATGCATAAGGAGGGGAAAATACAAGCTCTGTGTAGAAAAATTGTCTGGGTAAAACATCTGTAAGGGAAAATGTGGATGGAGGGTGGCTTTTGAGGTGAAAAGCAGAAGTCCCATTCAATTAGTATTTGTTGGCAGGCTGCTGGAGGTTGTAGCCATGGGAAGGAGAGGTGGTCTTCTAACCTGTGGCTTTCAAGATTCTCACTATAATCATTGACAGTACTAGTGTGACACTCAAATGAAACATGGAGCTACAAAGACAGTACACCGTGTGCATTGCATGGCTTCTTTCCCTTTCCCATGATGACTGCCAAATCTGAATTAGCCCTGATTCAAGATAAAGGCTG
>JAWWLV010000001.1:100620190-100636858 GCA_035041135.1 Platyrinchus mystaceus
GGGCTTTTTATGGCACCTGCAGCTGTGAAATCCAGCCCCTGAACAGGTACCGGGTCCTTTCTCTTTCTCCAGTCTTGGAAGTGAATCAGCTGAGTATTGCCTAAAAGTAATAGGACACACAAAGGCTACAATGCAAGAATACATTTCCTGCCCTGCTGTTAGCAGGAGGGTGAGTAACCACTGTAGCCCTTAAGGTTTAGGACAAACAATACTGATATCCTCCTTTTTTCCACCCACAGTTTATGGATCCCATCTGATGCCTAGATGGGAGAGGTGGACTTCTCACTGTAGGGTGTTTGGGCAAGAGAAAACAGTGCCTTGGATGGCTTCATTTGTGGAGCCTTCTTGAACCACTCCGTGTCACCACTACCAAATGCTGCCCTAGGCAACACTGTGCTGGTTGGAGAGATGTGGAGATCGAAAAGGACTACTCTTGACCAAGGAAGATAGGCAAGGTGTGAGGAACCCTCTGGAAACCTTGTGATAAAATCAAGAGGAGGAAAAACAGTAGTGAAAAGTTTAAATTGATCAGTGCATACCTTGTTCTACAGCTGGTGCAGCTGAGAGAGTATTTAGAGGCCATGGGTGGCCCTGGACCCATGCTCAGGAGGCCACTAGCATGGATACAGCAGTGTTGCAGCTGAGAGACCCTCCGTCTGTGTGGATGTCTACCCTGTGGGCTGGATGGAGCACCCACATTAGTTCAGCTCAGAGCTGAGTTTCTAAAGCAAACATCCCAGCCCAGATATCCCTTCTGCACATCAGTTCAATGATCACAAGGCACTTTTGGATTGCAGGGACTTGATTTCCTTGGAAAAACTGAAGGAGTAGTGCTGCTTTGGGAGTGCAGTGAATGAGTTACAGCCATAGATAGGCTTTCAGTTTACAAAGTTGGGCTGGAGCTGGATACATAGGCCATACAGGATGGGTGGAGTATAGGCAGCAGGTCCTCAGCACAACTGTTTCACTCTAGAGACCTGCTCCTATTGATCCACAATACTTACTGATACAAAAACCTTATGGAGGAGTGCTTCCCCCTCAGCTTCCTTCCTGACACCCCTTGCTGTCTCTACGTTTGTTCCCTTGAGCTCTGCCAGCCAATGTCTGAGCTGCGACTGGATCACTGAAATGACCTGGGTCAAGGGTGAGAAGAAGGTTTGTATTTTGTCTTGAGCTGAACTGCTTGTTTGGCACACCTGGGGCACAGGAAAGAGCAGCTCAACATTGGGGAAGGGCAATCATCACATTAGTGCTGCTGAGTTTGCAGAAACAGCATTTTCTTCTCAGACTGACAAGAAGCTGTAACCCGCTTCCAGAATACCTTTCCCACATCAGCCTCCCTTCTCTTATTTAGTCCAATTAGTAGGAGTTTAGAGGTCAAATCAGTCAATTTAGGAAAAATACAAATACCATTGACAACTGACACTTGAAGTTCAATAGATGTGCAAAGATTGCTCAGTAAGAGTAGATATTATATCACTCATTATTCTTCTATGCCCTGGCCCCATGATCCATTCATGAGGGCAAAAGTATTTTAACACATAACTGGAACCTCTGCCAGCTTTTGGATTGATATAATTTGTGGTCGATGAACTCTTGTTCATCATCATTGAATTCCCTAATAGGTTCTTTCACAGGCTGCTGTTGGGGAAAGCTTGCCAAGTCTGAATGATTTTTGCTCAGGGCTTTTATGTATGCTTCTCAACCCCTGGATGAAGCCTTAAAGGTTAACAGAGAGACCTCAGGAAATAATTATTATTTATCAGTGACACCTTCTGCATGACATCTTGAGTTACTCAGTGAAACTATTGAAGGCATAAGGTCCAGTTGTTTTAAAATATCTCCCAATAGAAGATTCCCCATGCTGTAATTATGAACTGAGGTTAAAAAAGCTGTCTGTTACAGTAATGAACTTGCCTATTTGACTAAAACTACTTATTTTCTTTTAAATTGTTGTTTGATTATTAAATCTGTTTGAGGTGGAAATCAGGATTGAATTATTTCCCCATCAACTTTGTGAATATCAGGCAAACTTGCATCTTGCCAGCATAGATGGAGACAAAGTTGGGATGATATGAAAAATGACACAAATAAAGGATTTTCTGGAAAGATTTTGTAGAAAAAAAGGGCTATTCATAAAGTGATATTTGTGTAGAAGTCCCAGTAGAAACAGCGGCAATGATAGTTAGAGGTCACCAAAGTTTCTAAGTTTCTACTTCTTTGTAGACAGATGTTCAATCTTTGTAGGTCTGCCTCTTCCCCTAGGAAACAGAACGAAGGTTTCATTTTTTTCTTTTAATTCCCTTTATACCATGTGGGGTTCCTGGAGCCATAGCTTACTGGTTGGTCATTACCTAATGTCCGTCAGGAGGGACTTCACCTTGATGGCAGATGAACTTCAGAAGAAAAAGGAGGTTTATTCTATAAGAGTATTATGTCATTTAATTACAGAAATTGGTATTAGAAAGAGATAAAAATGAAAAAGAAATCTGTGAAGCACAGTTTTTCATGATGTTTAGCAACTAGAGCTGCTCCCACATCTCAGATAATGTGAGGGCCTGGCAGTCTAGTCCCGCCACATTGAGAAGTGTCCTTTGTGACTGGATTTTTTTCTTCTGTCCAACATGCAGTCTTCTCCCTACCTGTCTTGCCAGCCTGCAGGATGCCCTTCTCACCTTTTCATCTATTCTTTAGCACAGTTTTAACATCACCAAGCTCTTTTGTCTCACCTGCCTGTGATCATTTATGGATCTTCCCTCCTGAGCAGAGGGACCCATCCTCCTCTCCCCTCCCCTGGAATTGCGTTCTGATATTCAAGCTACAAAGGCTTTAAATGGGACACATCCCAATCCTGGCGGCTCCTCTGTACATGCAGTGATGCTGCAGCCATTACCAAGCAGATCTTTTCTCGTTTAAAGAGCCTTTTTGCTTCTTGTATAATTTTCAGAATTGCTGCAGCACTTTAGAAAGCTTGTGCTAGGAGAGAAGATTCACAGTGCTGATACCTGATTACATCCACAATCTCTGGCTCAGTGGTAATGCATTGCCAAGGCTACAGGTGACAAATTGGTGACTGGGGTGACAGACTTGAAACTCAAATTGAAATATCCAGCTTTTCCAGCATGTCCCTTTTCCCCCTTCACCTTTTGCTGGTTTTAGGAGTTCTGTTATGTTTCATAATTGGGCAATGCCAGCTCAGCTTCAGTGGCTGCACAGAGCAGGACTCAGGCTCTGGGGCACTGGAAATCTGTTTAAGTGCAGAAACTACTTCCTGCTGGCAAAACCACTGCTGAGCAGCAGCCTCTTGGAGGTGCACAGTTGTGAGAAAATGGGTTGTGGTGATCCCAAAGAGGAGATTCACAAGAGCCGGGAATCAGGAGTGCCAAATCCTGCAGATGGCAAACGCTGCTAAGTCCTGTGGGAAGCATGTGTGCAACTTCCCCAGCCAAATCCTGTCATTAGTCTTGGCCCTACACGGGGAGGTTTTGTGCCTTGCAGAGCTCTGTGCAAGGCTCTTGAGGGACTGAACCCCAACAAGGGGAAGGTACCAGGGACTCTTGAGTTGGTGATATCCTGATGCCATGAGAAGCAGAGACTTCTTGGCCAGTTTTGCTCCAAGGCACTTGCAAGAAGTCAAGTTGACCAGCAGAATTCCTGCAAAGATGTATTATGGTAAACATAAAAAAGGAAAAGCGTGGCCATGGGTGTTGTTCATTCATGAAGGAGCTTACTAGCACATGCTAGGTGTCTTGAATCTTTCTTAACCTGTGTCACTGGGCGTCCATATTATTTGTGTTCAGCACTAACTGATCCCCTGAGGAGAGGCTGGCACTTGTCTCCTGATTGAATTTGTTTGGTTCACAAAGATTAATGGGCATGAATGATGCTGTCTCTAGCAGCAGTCTGCAAAAAGCTGATGACAAGTTTTGCAAATCTGGTGTCACCTGGCAAATGCAGATCAGCCAAGAGAATAGCAGCTGGAAATTACAGTTGGCCTCATGCTGTCAAGATTGTCCTGGAAAAATTTACCAGGGATCACATTGACTGCAGAGCATCAATCCAACCTCATACAGAATGGAGAAGAGGGACATGACCGAAAAATATGCATCTTTCATGGGAGTTAGAAAATCCGTTCTCAGGGGAGAAAAGAATTAGCTCTGCCCTCAGTGAATAATTCAACTAAGGAGTTTTGCTTTGGGCAACTTGTGAAAGTAGCAGAGCTCCATGTATAAAATGGTATTTCTGAAAGCTTTACCCATTAATTTAACATGACTTAGCTCAATTCCAACCTTTCTTATCTAGTACAGCCCATCTTCTGCTTTGCTAGTCAGGACTGATGTATTCCTCTGTGGTGTTAAGTGAACCAGCTGCTTGCAGACCTCAATAACTCGCTTCCATGGCAAAGCAAAAGAGGAGCTTTAGAACATCAAAGGAAGTCATACAGAATTTCCACTGCACTCAGCAATTTCTTTTACATTCAGTGCTGTGCAGTATTCATTGATGGATAAGATCCATTTAAATATATGATTGTAGTAAATACACTTAATGCCTTTTGTAAGATTTTTTTAGTACTTTTTTAGAAATGCCTTTGAAATACCAGCAAAGGTATTTCAGGACTTCCTTTCTCTGTACAGTTTTAGAGATACTAATGCTTGTGAAAAGCAAGGGGCAAAGGGAACTGCCTAATCCTAAGTGACAGTCATGTAACATAATGGTAGTTCAAATTGTGCTTTACTTCCCATATACTAGAATACAGAACACATGCATAGATATATAATGCAAACTGGGGCTTAATTAAAGAAATATGAGCTGGGTTTTTTTTAAATACTTACATTAAGCACACCACCTTAATTCCACTAAGTCATGCTGAGATGTTCAGTACCAAAATAAAAGGAGGCATATAGAAGTCTAATGGAAGAGTAGTTCTAGGAAAAGTGTAATGGACAGTGCAAAATCCAGAGCCTACTGCAGCTTTCCAACTGGCATGGGTTTGATGTTGCCACACTGCCGCTCTTTACGTGTTGCTTCAGTGTAGCTGCTGAATGTCTGCAGGCTGAATAGTTGTTTAGGCTTATTATTCTTTGGGGGGAGCAGGCTGGAGACTCCAGGTGAAAGGGAGTTTCAGTAGAAGTGGTCTGGCCATTTTCAGTACTGAAATTAGAAGAGAATAGATTGTTCTACTAAGTTGAAACAATTTTACAAGCGATTTCTTTCAGCAGTGTCAGCATGCATCTTCCTGCTTTGGAGCAGCAACTTGGACTTTTTCAAGAGCAGAGAACTCACCCTGGGTGTGGAGGCATACTTTTTTCTTTCTCTGAAAAATCACCTACATTGTGGAGTTGCAACATTTAAACTAGTATAAATCTGCAAATGCTGAAGACTTTTCAGCTGTATCCTCTGAAAGTTATCCAGCCCAAGTGCGTTTCTGCTGCTCAGATCTGGAATTGTCCTGGGATCACAGGGGCAGTCATCCTCAATTCACCCAGCAGCAGAAAAAATAATTTCTTTTTTATTTTTTCTCCCAGCAAAGAGACTTTTGGGAGCAAGGACATGTAGCAAGGGAGGCTGGAAGACAGAAGAGAAAGGCAAAAAAAGAGTCTGAAGAAAATGAGGTATCATGAGAAGTTTAAATCTTTCAACCTGTTTATCTTATCGAAAAGCAAGTTCATGGGTGATATGATTTCTCTGATTATTCTCACAAGAGGAAAAAGCTAGGAACTACAGCAGTGTTTGCTTTTTGAGAGGAAGATTCAATGGTGTATTGTAACAGCATATGAGAAGCTGGATTCAAATAAAAAATTAGGCAGAGCTTTGAGAAAGGAATTGAAAAAGCTGGAACAAGTTCCTAAAGGAAGCAATGTTTACTGCTCTTGGTATCTTACCCAGGCTTGCTGACTCCAAAGAGTGTGCTTTGACCACTGTAGCATCTTGGGCTTACTGTATTTTTTTCAGGTGACAGTCTATAGCTGGTTTTATACATTCAATAGGGTTAAGCGAAGAATTGGGGCCTTTTAGTCTTGAATTCTTTGAACATACCAAGTGGAGAAGTGGCAGAGACAGGGTGAAGATATGAGCTGAGCAAGATGAAAGGAGGAAGAGAAAAAGGAATGGATGATGAAGATGGATGACGAAGGAGAGGGACAATGTGGGAAAGAGGTAGCTGGATCTTAGCTGTGCAGTTGCATTATTAGATCATAAACCAGAGAAGACCTAGGTAGACTGCATGCCATAAGAATTCCCAGAAACCATCACTTTTTAAGCTAGTACTTCTTGTTTTAGAAACAGAAAAACCTCACAAATGAGCTCCTATTTTTTGTTGTGGGTTTTTGGGGTTTTTTTACATTACCAGCAATCAAGTAGCATCACATCTGTTGGCAGATACTACTGTGGCTGAGTACATTTGTTGTTAAAAGCAAAGGATATAATTTGTCTGCAAAACAGCTTAATAACTGGTTATGTGATGTAAAAAAGAACAGAAACATTATCTGCACAAATGATAAATGAAATGTTACATTTTCAGTCTATTTGCTAAGTTTTTCTGTTTTCTTATCTAAAGCATTCTTTTTATAATGTAGTGAAGCAATGGATACGTAAACAATAGTGAACCTTGACTTCAGTTTTACTGCTTCAATCTTTCTATTAAAAGAAAATCAGCAAGACTTTCTCCACTTTTCTCAAAGTATGACTCCCTTCTCAGGACTCTATTTCTGTGGAGACATTTTGATAGAATCATAAAATTGTTTATTTTGGAAAAGACCTCTAAGACCATTGAGACCAAACATTAACCCAGCACTGCCATGTCCACCACTAAACCACGTCACTAAGTTCTACATCTTTTAAATACCTGCAGGGAAGGTAACTCCACCACTTCCCTGGACAGCCTTCTTCAATGCTTGATGACCATTTCAGTGAAGAATTTTTTTCTAACATCCAATCTAAACCTCCCCTGGTGCAACTTGAGGCCATTTCCTCTTGTCCTGTCACTGGTTACCTGGGAGAAGAGGCTGACCCCCACCTTGCCACAAACTGTTGCCAGGTAGTTGTAGAGTGCAATAAGGTCCTCCCTGAGCCTCCTCTTCATATTCTTTCTCATGATTGAAGACCCTTTTAAAGAAATAACCTAAGAGATTCAGGTTCTCAGGACTTCATTTGTGAACATCCTCGTTTCTCTACAATTAAGCACATGACATTTCATCCTACCAGTAATGATCGTCAGATCTGCCTTTTCTCTAGAATACCACTTGCACTGCCAGCAAAGTGCAAATAAATGATTAGACAAATGGTAGACAAATCAGGTTGAAACATCAAATTCAGGGATGATACCAGCAGAGGGCAATAAATAGACACTGTCCCTGATAGCCAGCTCTCCGGCAGTCTGGAGACTGGGAACTCCATACCTGGTGTCCACTGTTTTTGGAAAACAAGATCAGATTCCTTCAATAAAGAACAAAAAGAAAAGTCAAAAGTGTCTTTCCTTTACAAAATCTGTCTAGTCATCCCATACTCCTTTTATAAAAGGTGCTTTTTAAGTTCTCATAACCTGCAATGATAAAGTCTAGTAAATAGAAATGGGTGAACCATAGCCTACCTTGGTGAAGACATTTCACACAGCTGATATGTGCATGTGTAATAAATTAAGTGCTTCATCTACAGCTCGAAAAAAGCTACGTGTTAATTTGATTTAGAGCACCTCCTTTACCTTTTAATGATAGGAAATACAGTATTAGAAACTACATCACAAAGAAAAACAGATGCTGAAAAAAACCTTGCAATTGCCATCCATGGAAATACAGAGCTCTTCATGGGCTTCAGTATGTTTTCTTTAAAATATTAACTTCTAGGTTGAATGTTTCTTTTGTGTACACAGCATATGCTGGTTTTACTCTTTTACTTCAGTATGATTGTGTCAAGAGACCATTAACCAGTCTTTAACTTCCAGCTTGCACATTATATTGTTCGTTAAGGAGACATTTGCTGAAATAGGAAAAAACTGCATTTCTGTCCTAATGAAGCAGAAAAGTTCCCTGAGAATCTTTGTTAGATAATTAAGTGCCTTAGGTCTACTCAGCATCACCAAACTTTTCAGCATTTAAATTATTTATAGGTAGTTAAGACCAAGTGTTTCACCCACCATTAACAGGGATGCTCTGTTTTGTGTGTCTCAAGGATATTTTAAGGCAGAATCGTTAATCTAGGAAGCTTTGCAAATATTCTGGGCCATGCAACCCCTGTGGCTAATTCCAACTTGCATAATGCAAATAAGACCCAAGGCTGATATTTAAGGATGTCAGGCAATAGAAAAATATTTCTGTTCTAAATGTATCCCATGAAAATCATAAAATCATGGGGAGGGGCCTCAAGGATCATCTGGTCCAACCTTTCTTGGCAAAAATACGGTCTAGACAATATGGCCCAGCACCCTGTCCAGGCGAATCTTAAAAGTGTCCAATGTTGGGGAATCCATCACTTCCCTGGAGAGATTATTTCAATGGCTGTTTGTTCTCATTGTGAAAAATTTTCATCTTGTGTCCAATTGAAATCTCCCCAGGAGTAAGTTGTACCCATTATGCCTCATCTTTTCTCTATTGTCATCTTAAAACTGGTGTTTTAACAATGCATTTTATTTCAATCACCTGTATTTGGACAGTAGTTCTGGCAGCTGTATCTCAACAGCTTTACTGAGTCTTCATTTTGCGGTGATGTAGAATTCCACATGGGAATCAGATTCTTTGGAAAATTAAAGGTGTATGCATGTTGGTTAGGAAAAAATAAACTGCAGTTCTCTTCAGTAGTGCTATCAGTGGGATGGATTCTTGTCTTGCCAAGGTTATTACTAAGGAATGTAGCAGAGGCACTGTATTCAGTTGAACCCTTAGTCTGTCTAATCCAGTGTTTTAGAGCTAGAAATAGCCAACTAATTCTCTGTATGCTCTTAAAATAGAGAGACAGGGTATGATAGACTTACCCATAACAAATGCAGTTACTTAGAGTTAAGAAGGGAAGCTCTTTTCTCTGTAGCAACTAAGTGTGTGTATATCCCAATGGGTTACAAAAAGTGAGAGAGTCAAGGAAAGGATGTCCGAGCAGCTTATTAGTATTCATCTCTCTCTTTCTGAGGATGAAGGAAGTATTAGCTCTCCCTCTCCAAAGGATCATGCACAGTACTGTCTGCCCATATACATGCAGTGTATGAGGTCTCTCAAGGAAGAACCATTTCACCTTCTGCTTTAAAGATAAAAAGAGGCCACATCATTTGCAAAATAACCCCAAACTGAAACCAACCATAAAAACTAAAACCAAACCAAACAAACAAAACCAAGAAAAAAAAACCACCCTACAAAAACCAACCAAACAAAAATGGCATTCAATAATTGGCTGAAATTATCTGCAAGTTCTAGTCATTTACAGTACTAGAAAAATGAAAAGTAGAAAGATCAAGAGCATTTTTGAACACTTAAACAAAATACTGATTCTTTATCTCAAAGAGGAATTTTGTTTTTGACTTCATATAAATGCAACTTCAAAATGGCTAAAGCCCCTTGGCAGCTAAAATTATTTTTTTTTATTTCTTCTTGGAGCTGCAGATCCTTTGACTATAGGCAAGGCAATGCCTTTTGGCAGCTCCTTTCTTTGTTCTTGCAGTCCAAAGACTTCTTATATTTTGGCATTTGACAGCTCTCTTCGTGCTCTGTCCTAGAGAGAAACAGAGCTTTGTTTTACCGAACAGGTGATAGGAGAGGTAGAAAAGCAAGAGAGCCTTTGAGGCAACTCCAGGTCTTTCTTTGAGTGCAGAATTCAGGATTTTTAGAGTTCAGGACATGTAGGAATTGCCTTTTCCTTTAGCGGCAAAAGTCTAGAGAAGTCAGCAGTAGAATAAGTCTACCTGTGGGAGACTCATTCAGTCCAAAGCAAACCAACATGTAAGGAACACAAGGTAGTATTAGGAAGGTCTCATCATCTCAGGGGTTATGTGACCCTCTCTGACAGGTAAATATGAAGTGAAAAGGAACCTGTAAGAGCAGCACTAGTCTCAGAAGAATGCTACAGATAATAGCAATTATTTCCAGAAAAGCATTATAATAAATATTCATGTTTTATAATGTGTGGCTAGTAGGATTTAGCACTATTAAATGTTTACAGCAGAATATTGTTCTAAATTGGAAATGTAAGCATCTTCCTGATGCCCTAACCATCATCAGCCAGCCTTATACTGTTTTTTCAAGGCTGCAGAGTACTGTGGAGTCATTTTATCATGCTTTTAGCTGATGTGACACTTCTCAGGGGTGCCCTGCTACAGGCAAGAGCTGTAGCAGGGCTGACACCAAGGAGATGTGATGGCACAGCCTGACGCAGCCCTGCAGCTGGATAGTGCTGGCTGCTCCCAAGGCAGGCTGGAATTGCCTGTCACGGGAAGCACATACATGTGTTTTTTAAACCTGGATTAGGGGCTTGGCTCTTAATCAGGATCAAATCCAGTCTGTTCATACTGTCAGTCTTATCATTCCATGAGCTTACTCCTTCAGAAGTAACCACTTGGCTGAGAGTAAGAGTGATACATTCACCTCATTAGTGGTCTCAAAGTTCTTTCTGTCCTAGGTTTTCCAAGTGATTGCTATGCTAACAAAGGTTCAGATCAGCTGCCCATTTATGTTGTGTATTCATAGTTAACTCCAAGTATAAAATTTTCAGTGACAAATTAGTGAAAGCCTGGCATTATGCACTTCTGAAATGCTCAAGAAAGGCTGTTTCTTGCTCTGAGATAACAACTAGTCTTTAACAATCTCATGGTAGGATGTTACTGTATGCCTTTATAGCTCCTCTTTTTTTTCCAGGCATGTCATTTATCTTTTTATTTCAGTATGAATGTGTTCAACTTCTCCTTTCAGTCCTGGCAGCTCATTATATCCTACAGGTCTGAGAGCCCTTAAAGTTTTGTTCTCATGTGGGTTTTTAGAAATTTTGTTCACACCCTTAACCCTTTGTTGTATAAGAGATACCAACGGATATCTGTTTTTCATGAAGAAAGCACATTTTCCACTTCTCTAATTTTCTTTTTTTTTTTTTTAACTCTTTTATATCCGCTCTGTTTTTCCAGCCCCCTATGGAGCCAGGGGCAGCAAGACCATGCGTGGAGATGTACAGACACTCCTGCTCAGGCCAAAGAGGGGGCATTTGTTTCATCTCCTAGCTGGGAGGTTGTCTCTCCTGGGGCATGCTTTTGACCCTATGGTTGCTCTGAGTAATTAAGCTCAACTGGAAACAGTTGCAGCTTCTCAGTTCCCAATGCTATGGAAATTCCTATGTTCCTACAGGCATTATGACTTGTGATGTTATAAAAACAGAAGCCTTTGAATTTTATCACTTCAAAGAAGTCTGATTATACTGTAACAGTGACCTACACTTTCCATTATTTATCATTGCACAATCTTTTCTCTCACTTGCAAACTCCACCAGCAAATTATCATTGATAGGTATTTTGATTTTTTTCCCTGTTATGTGACTCATCAGCCTTTATGAAAGACATGTCAGAGTACCGTATTTCATATATTTCTGTCTTTAATAGTTAAAATCAAGGCAGGAAGAATTTGCCATGCTTCCAGACAAAAGAGGCAGCTCACAAGCCCTGAATGGTTTCTGACTCAGAGAGATGAGGAAGGACAGGAGAAGGACAAAGGGGAGAGAGGAAGGAAGGGAAAGGATTCCAGTAGTGGCAAAAATCCCCTTTATCCTTAAAGAGATTTGAACCCCAATTCTGCTATTATCTACACCATCCACACTAAGGCAGTGTGATGGCCTTCACCAGAATGTCTGTTTTGTGGAAAATAAGAGAACAACCAGGCTTTCACAAGGTAGAAGGAAAGTCACCTGACTAAATCCTGGTGGATGGAATTGATGACTTGCTTCTGAAGCATTAGAAAGCACTTCATCTTAAATAAAAAGAGGCCAAGTGACTGACTATAAGGGATGCTAACATAGAACAGGTGTCAAAAGACCTGAGGGACCAAAGTTAGGTGAGTTGGATCCCATCTGCAGTGTTCAATATGCTTCTATACATTGATTTGTGACAAACAGTGCCTCACCTTGCAGGTGGTAAGGAAGCTGTCGTTATGTCTGTCATGCCACTAAGACGAAGGCGCCCTGTTTAATCCAAAGCAAATAGATTGAACTTCTTCCTTTATTTCGCGTGTGTGCTGTGGCTGCTGGCACTCCGGGCTCAACGAGGGGCTGCAGCCGAGTGTGTGGCTGAGGACAAGCGCACGGGCCAGGTGTGGCCAGGAGAGGGCCACCCAGCCCTGGCAGTGCCACCGCACTCTGCTCTCCTGCCGAACAAACAGGCGCTGTAAAAGTGCTTAATTGCAAAGTCTTTGGAGTTTGTAGGCATCTGTACTCAGGGAAACAGTTGCACACCGTCTTGTAGGAGAAGGATGGAAGAGAGACGTTCCTTCACATCTGTCGCAGATGTTAATTTTAGGAGACAGAGTTAAAAAAAAAAAAAAAAAAAGAGAGACAGAAATGAAAAATGCTTTAAAAAGGCGCAGGGAATCCTTGCCTTTCATCCGGCAGCCTCTGTCTGATAAATGTCCCACAAGCCACAGGGTCACTCATCTATGCCAACTGTGTATCTCCCACAGCTCAAGTGGAATCACTCAGTACCCCTTAGTCCACTAGGAGCAGGTAACCCTGCAATAGGTAGTTCCTTTGCAAACCTGTCTTTCTCTTTTAAAACTAAGGCAGGTTAGCAAAGGGAATACCTATTCCCAAACTCTGAACATGCCCTAAGGGAGAGGAAAATCCTTTAAAAGGACAGAGTAGGAGCTAAATCACTACCTGCTTCAAGGCTGACTACGTGGGGCACTTAGTGGAGGTGAATGCCTCGCACAAGTGTTGACAAGAGGTTTCCACACATGGTGGAAAGTGGATGTGTCCAGCCCTGTCCCTACCCATGCCTGGGGCAAGCACAAGCAGACTGTAGTGCTGCAGCCCTTCCTAAGGAGTGTGGGCAGCCCACATGGACACACGCTCCTCCTCCTGCAGGACAAGTATGGATCTAGTCTTTCCTTCTGAGCTGGCTGGAGTTTATAAGGTATGTGTGGCACATTTTAAGTGCTCTTAACAAGTAGAGCGTCTCAGACTTTCTTGCTTCTCTTTATGCTTGCAGGTCCACATAGTCCTCTCTCAACCCCTGCTCATATTACTGAGTTTGCGAGTTGCTAATATTTTTATGCACAACATGTTTGGTCTCTACAGAAAGTAGGTTGGGACCAGAACTGTCAGGTCATAGTAAGCAAAGCAAAGAGGGAATTCTAGCAGGCACAGACTCCAGCTTTAGGAACCTCCTCTGTGCAGTCTTATTGAAAAGGGGATCGAGCAATATTTATCCAGAGCCAAAAGAGGCAGTGAAATGTGTGCCTTGCTCTGTTTTCTCATGTGTTGCGGGTCTCCCGCTGCTGAGCTACGTTTTCAGCTATTGAGCAGGGGTTGATCAGAGGCAAGGGCACCATGGTCTGGAACTCCCTGCAGCCCAAGAGAAACTTCCCTGCTACTGTGTTTCGATCTGCAGGTCGTTTCCCACACCATTGATGCCAGGTCAGTGCTGAGGCAGAGCAAGACACAGAGCAGAACTTAACTACTGGATGCCCATAAACAAGTGGCTCTACCAGGATTTTCCTTGGGCAAACCCATCATAAAGAGGTCCCTGGTGAAAAACCCCACTACTGTCAAGCCTTGCATGTGGCATAGTTAGTCATGGTGGGCTTGTGCAAGTCAAGTCAAGGTCTTGTGTGCAGGAAAAGCTACTCAGAGAGCCTACCCATCCAGGGGCCAAACTCTACAACTTGAACCCTTGCACCTCCGTGTTCATATGAGACTACTTGAATGTTTGAGGAGATGCTGCCAGTTCTGATGATGGTGATGGCTGTTGTTACCACTGTGTCCTTTTTACTATGGTACTGTACAAAGTTGTTCTCATTCTGAGGAGAGACTGGCACTGAGATGTAGACACCCCTGTCAGTCCAAGCAGGAGTGTGATAAGTGGGGAGCAATTCTTTGAAGGACTGCTATTTTGTCCCACGGGAAGAAAGCTCCACTTGCTTCTTCCTTCTCATTTAACTTATGAGTCATTTGCTGCATTTAACTTATGAGCCAGATGTAAACAATATTCCTTCTAACAATTTTTTGCCCATATTTGCTTTATCTTTGAGGTTCTCATGTGCTAACCCTGTTGTTTAGTGAAGTTTCTAATTTATGAAGTTTGCAGCTTGTATGAGATCTTCTTCTTTAAACAGTCAAATGAAATCTGGAATAACCATCTTTACTGCTAAAATCCAAGATAACTTTATAAACTAGAGGAGCTTCTCCATATTTACAGCCAGTGTGGTAGAAAAAAGATAAATGATAGCGATGATGACATCATCTTCAGAAATCATTCCAAAAAGTGATTCTTTGACATATTCTTTATCTTCAGCCTGCCTAATTTCCATGTTTATTAATTAGCCAGAGATGATATATATCACCTGGCAATAAACTTGGTGTTCTCTCTTGTTTTAGTTTAATTTCATTTGCACTTACCTCATGATATCACACCTTACATATATATCAAATATTTTAAAATTAAACTTGTCCCATTAAATGTCTTACTCATTTTAAGAATTAAGCAACTTTCCTTTACACTTAGTCAAAAAACACATGCCAGCTCTAAAAAATTAACATCACAAAGCTTACTGCCTTATCCCCTAATTAGAAAAAAACCAAACACTGTCCACATTGTGTAAATGGCTCTTCCCACTTCTACCCCATACTAATAAAATAAGATGGTACATAGTCCAAATACTACCTACACAGGTAAAAACTTTAACCGTAGGTAACGATTGCACTACAGTGGAGAATGCAGCAGTTTACCTTCCCAGGGGCATGGTCTTCTTTTACTACATAATTCTTGGGCTTAATTTTTTTAACCCATGTTCTCTGTCATTTCAAAATCTTAGTTCCAGTTTCCAAGATTATTAGTCACTGCTCTGGGTATAGTTGTATTACTGGTCTCATTGTCATTCATGAGTTGTTCATGACTTTACCAGGGCAGTTTCCAGAGCCCAGAACAAGCAATCTGGGTTATAGACACTGTTTTTGAGCTACAAGCTAAACTTTCAGAGGCTATTATCAGGCACAGGATTAGCCTTCTTTTCAGAGTGTCTTGCAAAACCATTCTCTCTACTGAGACATGTGTTGCTGTGGGTTAATACAGCAGAAAGGAAAAGGTAGTACAACAACATGCCAAATAATGTCTGCTCCTTCAGCAAAGCTTCAAAAGATCCTGACGTCCACCAGGAAACACTATAGACCTCGTTTGCCCATTAAATATTTTGACACCATTCTGACAAAGGCTGTATAGACACAATCTTCCACATTATAATTAGATTGGAACCATGGTCAGTGGTTATATCAAAGGTAGGCTGCATCACTCACCTAAAGGTGATACTTTACTTTAAAATTATATATGCACTTCTGTACATCCAATAAGCACCATCTGCAGTCAGGAAAGCCAATGGAATGAGAATGCCATAACTGAAGCCAAAAAAAAAATAAAAGCCAATGGAAGGTATTTTCAGAGCTCTTCAATTTTTTCTTTTATATGTTAAAATCCAAAATTTTCTGAGACTAAAGAAAATATGCAGACAGACCATGTAGCTTGCCAATATGATTTTGGAGACTGAAATATAATAACAGTGAGTCAGAAAGTTATTGAGTATGAAGAAGAGAAGGTAGGAGGTGTATATTTATAGAAACACTTTCTGTTGTCTTTTACTGCAGTGGCCAGATTAAGTGCAGCTGGGCTTTAGTCTTTCTAATTTTCTCCCTGCATAACGTCACAACATCCTTGTAGTCCTCATGAGTTGCCTTTTTCCAGAGGTGATAAATTCCATTTTGTTTCCTGAGTTCCCACCAAGGCTCTCTCTTTAGCCAGTTTTCTTCCCTGTCAGCTCATCATTTGGCACATGGGGATGGCCTGCTCTTTAAGATTACCTTCTAAAGCAGGTCCATCCTTCCTGGACACCTTTGTCCTTCAGAACTACTTTCCAAGGGACTCTGTCAACCAGCCTCCTAAACGGGCCAAAGTCCGCCTGCTGAAATTCCAAGGTGGTAGCTCTGCTGACACCCCTCCATGCTTCTCTGAGAATTGAAAACTCTCTTGTTTCATGGCTGCTGTGCCCAAGACAGCCCCTGACCACCAGATCTCCTATCAGTCCTCTGTTCACTAACAGCAGGTCACCACCTCCCTTAGCTGACTCCCTCACCAGCTGTGTCAGGAAGTTATCTTCCACACCGTCCAGGAACCTCCTGGACTGTGTTCTCTCTGCTGTGCTGTATTTCCAGCTGACATCTGCTAAATTGAAGTCCCCGAAGATGTCAATTCCCCAATCTCAGGAATGACAAGCATTGCCACAGGTCTATCCTGCATGCCATTTGGTAGCACCAAGTTAAATAATAGTGCAAGGCAGACTGATACTGGTATCGATATGTCCTACTAGTTCAACAACAGGACTTTTTTCTAATTCTGAAAAAGTGAAAAGAAAGAGAAAAACCTACCTCCTTCCAGTCACAATCAGCTATGTGTTGATGTCAGGGTTTATCCTGACTGCTGCAAAGGCTGAAATTATCATATAAATTTAC
>JAWWLV010000001.1:100636958-100648313 GCA_035041135.1 Platyrinchus mystaceus
CAGTCACAATCAGCTATGTGTTGATGTCAGGGTTTATCCTGACTGCTGCAAAGGCTGAAATTATCATATAAATTTACACTTACCACCCTCTTAACTCATCCCTGCACAGACAAAGCTCACGGAGCTCCTGAATACTTGGCTCACACAGATTTAATTTCAGGAGTATGAATGTAATGAGTGTTTCCTGAGGCCTACTGTAGGTTTTTTTTAAGACTCCGCTAATGCTTTCATATTTTTTGATTTCTTTTCATTTTAAATCCCTGTTCACACTTTTGGGGCTGACTACACCCCGGGACAAGAGATACCCTATCACAGAGATGGCACACATCAAAAGTTTTCATGTGAGACCATGTTGCCAAAACTGCCAGATTAAAGGTTCCCCATCTGCAGTCCACACATAAAACAGGGAAAAAAATATACTCTTCATAGGTTTGTGACATAATTGTTTGTAGTACAGAACACCTGAAGTCTCCCATGGAGATTAGACTCAGCTGCATTTGTTAGGAGGTGTAAGTGCAGTATGAACTGTACTGCTGAAGTGACAGCAGAGGAAAGCACAAGCAAAAGTGATGTTTTCTCTGTCTTCAGTGAGTGGGCTGGCAGAGGGCAGCCTGGGATGCCTTTACAGAGGCTATTTTAAGATTATCACAGCATCATCCTTAGACCCTGGGACAGAGCTGCGGATTGAATTCAGATTTCTCAAGACACAGTCAATAACTTTCATCCAAAGCAATTTCCTTCTGTCTTGCTGACAGGCAAATTGGAAAAGTGACAGATGATAGACAAGCTGGCAGGGTGACAGGAGGCTTCCAGATGCAGTCTGCAAAAAGGGCAAGAACATGTATTTTTCTCTGACACCAAATGCTCACTCCTACCTTTCCATCAGCATCTGTTTATAGCCTCCTTTGCCAGAAAAGGCAGTTTCATTTCTTCCATGGAAGTCCTTTCAGAGTCAGTCATCTAGGGCAATTGAGTATAGGCATTAAGATAATTACAGAGAGAAGTTATTATATCCTGGCCAACTCCTGTGCTGTGCCTGCTCAATTTTTCTGAATAAAAATTTCTTGCAAAATTCATCCCCAGACCACGCTATAAATACTTACCTGCAGTGAGACTTCCCAGGACTTTGATGTGGATTTCCATGAATCTTTTCCCGGGAGTAAAGAATTCCACGAGGAAAAAAAAATTTGAAAATGAAAGCTAGACCTATGAAAACAAAACCCCTAAAGAAACAAAAATGCAGAACTTAGAAAACCAGAAATTAAAAGGGCTTGTAAAGAAATTTTGCCTTTCCGGTCCATTCTTGAAGAGAGGGACTGATCTCACATTCTTGTTTTCAGTTCATCATCCTTCAGTAATAAAAATCACACAGTCTCATTTGGTTCCTTAAGAAATGTCATACTGTCCCATACGAGACCTGACTGTCTACTTTCCCTTCCTCTCAGCAGCTTCTGCTCTTGTCTTACTTATGATAAATGCAATATAACCCAAGTATGGACTTCAGGTGAAAGCTGGGCATGGCCTGAACAAAACCACACACATGAACAGTGTGGAGGAAGAAATAGTGTGATAGAGGAAAGCAGCTGATTGTAGCCTGACATCTTGATAAGGAGGAGGAAAACGGGAACACCAGAAAAGTGGAGAAAAAGGTCAAAAAAACACCGGGCCCACTGTGAAACAGCATGGACAGCACTGTAGAGAATAAGTGCATCAAGAGTTTTCTGTGCTGAGCCATGGCTGAAAGCAGTTTGTACCTGTGAGCAAATAAATAGCCAACTTGCCAGGATTGGCCTTGCATGCAGGAGAGTGGTGCACACGCTGATTCCAGGGTACACAACTCTACCATTCCTTGTCTTTGTCAATGAGAAATAACCTAGAAAACCCCAAAACTTTCTTAACCAAACAAGTCAAAAAGGCGTAATAATATGTATAATATAACAATTAGGTTTTGGCAGCATTTAATGTATTCACTCCAGGAAAGGTTTGGATAATAGTTCTGATAAATACAAATTAATCAAATTTATGGAGGTTGTCAGCTGTCCTCCCCCTAAAAAGCATAATGATTAATGGTAGCAAAATTATAACAAGAAAGCAATAATATCTTGCATTTAGCTTTTTAAATTGTAAGAAATTTTACAATCACTAATAGATTTAAGCCCTCTGTTTGTCCTGTGGTGTGGATGTTGGAAGTGTAAGACAGCTATATTAATCAAAGAGAGAGTGAAATTCATCATGCTCCCACTGAAATAACTGTTCACTTCTGTGTTTGAAAGGAAAGTATAACACTCTTAACACTGGCATTAGAGAGCGGATCTTTTAGCTACCATGGACCTAGAGGAAACCACACAATTTATTCCAAAGCTGATATACCCCTAGTGATGTTTCCTACTGTTCTTAACAAGGATGACTTCCATTAACTTGTGTACCTTTACAGCATACTCTGATGTGGAGAACCTGGTCTCTCATCAAATAAAATACCACTGTTATTAACAATGGTGGTTGGCACACTTCCAGTGCTCTCAAACAGTTGTCAAGCCACCTCTAAAGTGAAATTTTAGTTCCTGTGTGCAGGAATGTGAGAATTAAACTCAGTCCTCACTTGCTAAAACTACTTATTTTCTGCAAGGCAAACCAAAGCTTCCTCACAGTGAAGGAGAAGAGGTAACTGCTTGGCTGAAGGGAAAGCTCCATTTTAAGATCTGAAAGTAGTTGCTATACTTGAATAGTTGAAGTGTGGATAAATCTCCTTTTCATCTTCAACTCCATAAATTAGCATTACAGTTCACTTTTCATAGAGAGATATTAGCAGTATTGGAGTGCTTGGCAGCTCTTCCTCCACTTCTGTTTATCTATTGTAAAGGTCGTGTTCCTGCTTGCGGTAGAATTGGCAAAATGAAGTTGTTAGCAAAAAGGGTTTTTTGCACAAAACTGTGAACCCTAACATAACCACTGCAAACATTTCACAGGGATTGGATACTTAGAATTATTGTTGTCCCAAAAGCAATGTTTTGCATTCTCTTTTGAATTTTTTTATACCATGCTTAATATCACACTAGAAGACAAAGCAGCTACAAACACCTCTTCAAATACCAAATGAGGTAAACTTGAAAAGTGGAGCACTGGCAACACGGTGCAGGAGCACTTGAACTGCCTCTGCAGGGACCAGCTGGTACAGGAGCAGCACAGCTGTGTTGCAGTGCTGGGCTGAGCCAGAGGAACCTGCCTCACCATTTCCATATGGATTGCTTCAGTGTCCAAGCTGGCACCCTGCACAGAGCAGTGCAACACCATGGAGAACTGCTTGGCTGGGGTAGGGTTGGAGATCTCTGCACAGTGCTTGTTATGTGATGAGTTTTTGTGATACATTGAAGCCAGTGTACCTAGAAAAACACACAATGGTTTTGGGCACATACCTTCTAAGATATTTTGCTGCATGGGGTCCTATTTAGCATTTATTAGACTAGCCAATATTCGTGTCCAGATGATTACAAATCCTTGAGTGAAGAGCATCACTTCAGTTTTGCCCATTTGTGTAATCCAGCTGATTACCCTCTGTGAACTCAATCCCTTCAGAGGCAGTGCTACTGTAAGGAAAGGAAAGGGAGAGCCGTGTGTTGCTTTCATATGTGCTGATGAAATCTGACCTGCACACTTAGTCTAGTACTTGAGTCAATGTCTTAAGACCATTTCAGTTTACAATTCAGCTACAAATAGTGACAAAACAGTAAAAAGCCACCATGTTCATGTGATGTTCCAAGAGAGCAAGCAGACCAGGAGTGGTGGTGCCGTTTACCTTTGTAACATTTTTTTGGTACTTTATCTGGGAAAGAGATTTTATTGAATACTCTGCTATGAAATGCTCACAGCTAAAAAAAAAAAAGAAAGAAAAAAGTCCAGAAGAACATAGATAGACAGATGCCAGCTCTCTGTAAGGCGGGTTTAACCAGTGCAGACATGCTTCCTCTGCGATCCCATCTTAGCAATCACCATGCCTAGATGGACTGAGCTTAGTGTTCATCAACCCCAGATCTGCCCTTGGATTACACACACTCCCAAGTGGTGTAAACGTGCCATTACTTGGTTTAAGGTGGGAATTGCCTGCAACAAAAATGAACATAAGCTACAAATAGCTGACATCCTTCTTTACAGTTTAATCACAGTTTAGTTCTGCTCTGCTGGTGCACGATATCTCATGAGCCGCCTGGGCTCTGAGGTACCTGTGAATCCATCTCCCCAGTAGGAGGGTAGATGAAGTATCCTCCTTGGCAGCTTCATGATGGTGTCATGGGCAAATTTCTGCCTCTCAGGAATGCCTTGGGGCTAATCTGTGAAGTGTAAGTCATTCTCCTGCTTGGATTGTCCTTTGGTCACTAGCACCCTGCCTTTTCCAGCCCTAATACCAACAGCTTTCTTCAGCAGCTTGAAGCATTTTCTGTCACCGCACTTCATTTTGCCTGGCAATCTTCATTCTGCCACCAAAATCTGCAGCTCCTCCTGAACCTGAGTAAATCCAGTGAGGTTTATTTCAAGTGTTTTCTTGGCTGACCTTGTGCACCACATACAGATCATGACACTTAAACCTAAAGCTCTTATTTAGTTTTCTTCAAATCCTTGAGTAGCAAAATTTGTAGATGGGATTAACAAAAGAAACAATAATTATCCCTGAAAACTGTGAAGGCTCTGATAACTGAACAGGAAAACTTCACTTTTCAGCCCAGTGGCAATTTTCAGACAAAAAGAACCCTAGCAGCCTCCAATTCGTATTTCTGCTTTGAAAATACCCGTCCAAATAGGCAAAACCAAAGTTTGACTCTCTCTACTTTACAGAAGAGAAAAATGAGAAACAGGCAATTTAAGGGAAGCAGTAGGATGCAAGAAAAAGGCAGAAACAGGATTCAAATTGAAATGCAAATCAAATGTCTTAATCACAAAGCTGTCCTTTCTTTCCATACTGAGGACTTAATCTATTTAAACGCTTTCTTGAAAAAAAAACAAGCTGAGTGTAGAAGAAAACCTACAGAAGATTATGTGAGACTGTCATCCCTGGTCTTTTCACTTACTAAGCATTTTGGTTAATGTTGTTCCTTCAGATGTCACAACTATGTCATACAGCATTGAGGCAAATGTGCCTGCTAAATCTGCCACTGGCTCATAAGGTACTCAACAGGGTTTTTTTAAGCTGAAGAAATTTTAATCATTCAAATATCAGGGAAATAGTCCTGCAAGAAAATAACTGCTCATTTATCTAAATATTGATTTCAACTGATGAGAGTCAGAGGACATAAAATGAAAATTTTAGACCTGAGTAAACTGAATTTTAAATCCAGGTTTAAAAAAAATGGGTTTAAAAAATGGTCAGTATTTGGAGGAAACAAGGAGAAGACATGTGTGTTACCTACTGCAGAAGCAAATTTGTTCCAGTTTTCAACTAGGTCGACCAACCACACTTCCCTTTCAGAAAGCCTCGAGATGGAGCTGCTCAAGTACTGCACTGGATAATCAGCTTTCTTAAGCACAGTTAAAGGTTTAACATGGCACAGAGAGCTTGACAGAAGTGTTTGTATAAAAAACACATTACTGAAAACTGACCTCAAAGTGCTGGTGATGTGTCAGGGAGCTTATGTACAAAGCACTCAAATAAAATACACTTTAGAAAAATGCGTAGATATCTTATGTCTCCTTAATCAAGGCTCTCTGAGGGTATTTTTGGACCTCTGAGTCAACAGGCATTTGTCTTCCTCCTTCAAATGTCTTGCTTCTCTTTTCCAGACACCCTCCTTCTTCATGCCCCTGTATGGGTGTTTTTCTAAATGACCTCCAGTCTAAGACTTCCTGCATTTTAATTACCTGAGATGGAGTCCAGAATGTTAATGATACTTCAGTACATTAAATCTGTGAATAATTAAGGTGGGGTGGGGTTTTTTTGCCTCACTCCTTTAGTGAGAAAGATTTGTATTCAGTACACTATGTTTTAATGCCTGTGAGCTGAAGCTTAATATGTTTTCACAGTTTCAGAGATTAATTTAGACAATTATTGAAAAAAAAATCTCAAAATGATAATATAAAGAACTGAAGATCATATGCAGTAAATACATCTAAAGAGGAAAATCATGTGTATTTATGCATACATTTACCATTCTTTTTATTTTAAATTCTCTGATTTTTTTTTTCCTGTGGTTCTTATCAAACTTGTGTCTCAGTGTTTCCTCAGTGCATATCTTTGAAACCATAGTCACCTTTCTGCTGGTTTCAGGAATTTAAAATAAAGCTGCTTCACTAGCAGCCTGGTGGCAGTGCTAAATGTGCATTTCCCTTGCCATCATTTTTAATGCTCTACTTAGCTTTATTTAAAGTGAAAGTTTTACACCTATTGCAAATAGAAATGACTGGAAAATTATTTTTATCCACTGAAAATTATTTTTGTCCATAAGTTTTTATCCACTCAGCATAACCAATTCTTTCTTGACTGACTAGAAACCCATGATAAAACTTGCAAGTCTGTTTTCTCTTGAGTCTGAACACTATTTCCATGAATGATTTTACTGACCCTTAGCCTTTTGATTCAGTCTTTCATCTGATGCCTTTAAAAGTATTTCTGCCTTTACAGTAAGTCACTCATGAGCAGTGAATGAAAGCAAGATGACTTGGAGAAGGAAATTCGGAGTATCTCAAAAAACTTTTTGACCCCATCATATATACATAATCCTTTAAATGTGCTTTCTTGCACTTCTGTGTTATGATGCACAAAAACACACAACTCTGAAAATTAAATTTAAGTAAGTATCTAAAATACTAACCGAGAAAAATAGAAATGGAATCTCTCAGAGTTACTAATTACTGAGACTGAGAAACATAGTGTGGTAGGGGCTGGAAGTGCAGCTCAGAAGTGTTTGTACATTTCCATGGTATAAGTCAAGGAAAATATTACCAACTGTAGGAATTATAAAGCAATGAAACAAGGTTACTTTCAAACAGATTGTTCTATTTGAGTGTAAGAACGTTTTGAGAAAACAAAATACATACACCGGGACTTCTTGGCTTCCTTAGTTACATCAAAACAATAGGGTAAACTTTTCATAAAAGGTCTGTTAGAAGATATGTATGCTATTAAAGCCCACCACTGCATTAGGGTGTTTGTAGGGTAGGACCACCACTACCCAGCACTGCACTCGATTACACTGAGTGTAGTCAGGTTTTGCCTGCATTACCTCATACTGACTGTAAGCTGTCTTAGGACAGGGAGGGATTTTTGATGTTTGTACTGATGTTGATAAAAATACGGGACTGATGCCTCTTTATGTTTCAACAACATAAATAGCTCTTGGCACTGCTTTTAAGAATACAGCTTAGCTGAGAAAACACAGATTGGTTACAAGTATTTTTGCTTATGGTTTCAAATAAAGGACAGAGTTTGAAAGGTGGGTTATTCAGTAGCATATTGGGAAGGAGTGCAATGGTGCTGTCCACTGCAATCTCAACACTTCAGCACTGACCTAAAATTATTTGAATACACGTATAGCAAGGGGATATCTCCTTTTGCTGAACCCTGTTAGTTTTGCAAATATAAAGTGGTTTTGGCATGAACTAGGCAAGAAGAACTGGGATGGTGTGCTGAGCAAGAAGAGGTGAGGTAATACTGTTTGTTTCCTTTCTTCCCCTCTGGGCCCCCATTCTGAGAGTCCTTGTGAACACGGACCTAATCTTCCACTGAATTATTTATGTGTTACATCAGTGTTTGAAGGTTGAGGGCTTAATGGACAAGGTCTATACCTGTTATTAATTTGTCTCAAAAACTGAAAGTGAATGATGAAGAGTTTGCCCTGAGTCTGTACAGACTGATGTATTTTCGCTGGTCATTTCAAAACAACATATCAAAAATCCTTCTGCAACACATAACACTCATAGGACATTTTTATATTGTCAGCAATAAATCAAAACAAGTCTAACAACCTTATACTTCTATGGACAGCAGTCAGATTACTAGCTACATTTGCCAAGTGTGTCCTAGAGTACCACTTGTGCAGGAATGACAAGCCTGTTATATTCAATAATAGTTTGCAATCATAAGTAGAAAATTACATAAAAACAAAGGGTAGCAAGGAGAGAGAGGGGCAAAACCCAGACATGTTGGGTCTTTGATCTCTTCTCTGTGGTGACCAGTGACAGGACTTGAGGGAATGGCCTGAAGTTTCTCATGGAAGGTTTAGGTTGGATTTTAGAAAAAGGTTCTTCAGAGGGTGTTTGGGCACTGGAACAGGCTCCCCAGGGAAGTGGTCACAGCACCAAGCCTGACAGAGTTCAAAAAGCATTTGGACAATACTCTCTGGCACTGATGTGACTTTTGGGGATGGTCCTGTACAGGGCCAGGAGTTGGACTCAGTGATCCTTGTGGGTCCCTTCCAACTCAGCATATTCTGTGATTCTGTGATTATGATCCCAATACTTGATATGAAGGCAGGTGGATGTCACTGCCTACAATCAGGAGCATCAGACAAGTACCAACACATGCTGATCTCAGGCCTGCCTGAGGAGCTGTTTCCTGTGTTCCTGAAATATCTTCTTCCAAGAGAGGCTATATTATGATAATTGCCCAGGAAAGGTAACATAATGAGAAAAGAACAAATGAAATGTTTAGGCTGGCTTTGGATGAAGTCTTGGAAACTGGTGGTTTGCCTGCTGGGGTTTATTGTCTGAATTGGGTTTTATGCACTTTCAGGGAATTGAGTAGTTTTCAGAGTTCTTATTAAAATTTTTCAAGAAGAAAATAAGAAATACATTAACATACCTTTAAATCAGATTTTAAATACCCACAAAACTATTGAAAATATGGAATGATTTTTTTATACATAAAATGAAAATATTTGGCTCCAGAGTAATGTTTTTCATACACTTCTCAGAATTTCAATGCTGTTAAAATTTCAAATACAGTTTTAAAAATACATTGGGTTTAATAAAGAAGGTAGTGTTTCATCCTTATTCATAGGCATGGACTAGGCAGCTTCAAAAAAGGTTTCATAGGCCAGAGCTTCAGCTAGAGGTTGACTTAACCATCTCCACTAATGGATTGCAATATTGTTTGCCCATCATTTACTACATAAATATGTAATTAGAGCTCACAAGATGAGAACAGTGATTCCATATTTGCATTTATTTGTTGAAAATTTTCATTTATAATTTTCTCGTCCTTCTCTTTTGTGGCATTCTATTACAGTGTTTATGAACACTGTATTCTACCGGAATGGTATTATAAATTCTTATACCATATTAAAATCACAAAGTGTAAAGGAATTTACTTGGTACTGTGACTGAGATGATGTTTCAGAAATTCCAGATTTTAGCTTGTGAGACATATGCTTGAGTTCATGATTTTAAGAGTACTCTGTATTACAATTAAAAAAACCCAAAACAAAACACAAAAACCCCCAAAATGAAACAAGTAAAAAAACCCCAAACAAACAAAAAACCTCAAACCAAACAAAAAAAAAACCCACAAAAAACCAGAAACAAAACAAAAATAAAAACAAAACAAAAAAAAACAAACAAACACAAAAAAAACCCAACCTCACCACAAACATGAAAACAGACCTCCACAACATCAGTTTAATCATTACTTCCCATAATTAACTAAAATTAAAAATTAAAAAGCATTCTGAGTGAGAGACCCAGACTACCTGCTACTTGCTCCTATCTGGGAATTCCAGCTAACAGAGTTTTAAACGGCAAGAGAGATTTAAAGGAGAAGTACATGTGCAAGCAAATGAACAGATGCACTTATTGGATGTTCACACACCTGAGAACAGAGCTAACATAAGAAAAAAAAATGGTTTGGGTTTAAGTGTATTTACTGATTATTGCACATACCAACCTTAATAGAGGTATCCCTTTCAAGTATCGTGAGAACTTGCCCTGCTTTACAAGCCTAATTTTTGTACAGTCATTGCTCTTCCTGGCTTCTGGGTTAGATATGTGTGTTCTTTTAGAGCTCTAAAAAGAAATTTCGCCCCCTGAAACAAACTATATCTCCTAGAAAAGGCTGACAGAGAAACTAAACTGAACTGGTGCAGTTGCTGGTGGGTTTGACTGCTCAGGACTTGATCCTCAGCCTTTTGGAAAGTTTTACCTCAGCTCTAAGGATGGCTCCAAAATCCATCACTGCAGGTGTAGTCACATTACAGGAAAGGAAAGGGAGCACTGACCCCCTAATCTAAGACTGGTCCCATTACAAGATGGTGAGAAATTTTTGGTAAATACAGGTACCCACAGAGATTTGCAACAGGAGAAATAGATTAGCAAGTGACACCTCTCCATACTTTGAGATACAGGGGATGTTTAAGCCACTGCAGCTGGACAGAAACAAGGAGCATGAAAAGCTACTTGTGATATTTTTTGGTTGGCGTATTGCACATCTGCTAGGCTAGTGTCTAATTTACACTTCAAATACCATAATTTCCCCTGTCAGTACTTCTTTGTGTTGTGCATTTCACAGTGTTAAGATAATTGCCATCATATACTTCTAAGGGAGATTACTGTTGTTGGACCTAAAAGTTCCATGAGGTCTTTTCAGTCTGTCACCACAGTCAGTCCCATTGCCCCTTGCACTGTGATACACTTGCAGGGACAGGAAAAAACAGGAAAGATCAGCCCAACAGTCTCTGAGGTACCCTCTATATATGTACAGTAATTTCCTTCTGCCCAAAATATTGCCATTCTTGGCAATAGGTCAGCAGTGAATCTTCTTGAACATTTTTTTCCCAGACAGCTTCTGGAACAGCAAGTCATTCTTACTGTCAGATTTCTGATAATTTTATAAATGAGGTGGCTATCCTTTTTTTTTTTTTTCCTGTCATTGTACAAAATGCCCATTTTAGGTCAGCAATCTGGAACATTCCATTGTTACCTTGGAAACTTTCCTTTGCAAGTCCTGTTGGTATCTTTGGTCTAACATGGAAAAGGTTGCACAGAAGTAGATGTTTGTCAAGACATAGCTGTTTTAGCCACAGCTGTATTGCTCTAGGCCAGGAGTCCCCAAACTACGGCCTGTGGGCCGGGTCTGGCCCCCTAGAGTCCCTTATCCGTCCCACTTCCCTCCCCCGCCGGGGGTTGGGGGCAGAAACCAAGCAGCCCCGTCCTCCTCCTCCTCCTCTGCGATGCGTGGCGGACGAGAGGCGGGGGGGGGTCTCCTCTGCCGGGCAAGCAGTGTCAGCAGCCTCTCAACTCGGGCAAATCGCCAGAGCCCCTGTGGCAAAGTTCCTTCAGTCCCTTCTGGCCTCCCCCCTCTGGACTGCACGGCCGGGCTGAGGAGGGGGGCGGCGGCATCAGCGAGGTGGGCGGCTCCCCTGTCTCTCCCTCCCTCCC
>JAWWLV010000001.1:100684895-100732339 GCA_035041135.1 Platyrinchus mystaceus
GGGAATATTGGGTAGATCTGGGCACTTCCTTGGCTACAAACTGGTCACCAAGGAAGGCCCAGACCAAACTACCACATTTATAAAATGTGACATTTTATTATAAGTAATAAAATCAACCTACAAAGCAAATGCAAATGTTAAATTATATAGTTATGGATTTTGTAATCTAGGTAAATATTTTTAACTGTGTCAGTTTTGATTGGGTCTACACGAGTTGTGGCTGACCACATCCTTTAGAGAGAGAAGATACTTCTTCTGCTCTAAGCACCACTTTTCATGTGAGTTATCACACAATCATACTTTCAGCCATTTCCTTTAATGTGTTTAGTTACATCTCTCCCAATACATCAGGGTTATTTTGCTTATTGATGCATTTTATTGCTGTTAAACGACACACGTTGGTTGCTGTGATTCTTTTTCCTTTCAGTTCTGCATTTTAATCAGCATTCCACACATGCAACATCAGTCCTTCAGCTTATAAAAAAAATAAATCCCAAGATACATTTGGTTTTCACAGTCTTTCAATCTTAGACCCAAAATTTCCTTTTGAACTTCACCACTATTCAAGTAAGGTATGACTCTGTGGGGGTGTGACTATAAATACACATAAAAAACATCTGTAAAACATTTCTTAATTTATAATCTGTAACAGATTCTAAATTCAGAAGCTGTAACACTAATAGATGTATACCCTAGCCTAATTCCCTATATCAAAATACATGTAATTCTAATTTACCAGTAGTAAGGCTAAAGTTTAAATGTTTTCTTTTGTGTTAGCCTTGCTTCACTCCTACATTTTAAAAATTATGAACATAGAAAGTGAGTTAATATTGAATACTCAGTGTAGGTCAACTTTTTATGTTATTATTCTGGCATTGTACAAAGTCAGGAGCATGTATTTAAATGTAATAGTGCTGCAGTGTTGAGTAGAACAGAAAGTTCTTTTATTATCGCACTTTAATTTCACAGAGACATCAAAGTTGCCACAAGTAGAAGAATGGGTTAGATTCCTCCAGTACCAGAATTTGTCTGTCCTGAAGAACATCAGAGCTCAGCTAGCACACGTGGATGCCCAAAGGACTGGTTTGCTCGAGCAGTGATGGAGGATGCTGATGTTAAATGTGTATTGGGTGCACAGGAGAATTTGGGAAATGAGTTCCTTATTTTTCCTTCAGATTTTGTTCAGAAACATGGTTTTTATTTTCTCACACTGGTATTTTTTAGCCCTTCAATATCCCTTCCTCTTTCTCTCCCAGTATGATGACTCCTGGTTTGCCTATTGCATTCCTTTTTCCTTTCCTGTGACTTAATTGTCCCTTAAACAGTATAGCAAACTTTATTATCAGGCTGTAATATCCCATATCATGCATTACTTTCTGGTATCCTCCTTTACAGTCTTTGAGATAAAGGTCAGTTTTTATGCCTGCACTAGCATAGGACCCTGCAGTGAGGAATATTGCAAGTAGCCATGTCCCATATGCCCTATTCCAGGGGCCTGTCGAGGCTCCTAGGTGGGTGCTGGCAATGGACTTACCTGCAAATACCATAGCCACAGTCTGTATTCTTATCTCTTGGAAAGCCCAAAATTCTTATTCTGGTCATTTAATCACTTGATTGATGCCTTCAGTCACACTCCAGCGGGCTCCTTTTTAGTCCTTTTTATCCTGTAAAACGTTTTTTCATTATTTGCATTAGAAATCACAATTTTGCATCTTTTTTTTTCTTTTTCTTCCAGGGTCCATGCATTTATTTACAAAATACATTTTGGATGGTCTCTAAGCTTACTCATTTACTAGCTGAAGAGCTGTTGCTAATGCCATCATTTCCTTGATTCCAGTGCTTTTAAAATTTTATTACTTCCTATTTCTTTGATGTCCATATTTCTATCCATTGACCTTATCCCAAGGATCTTTTTACTTGCTAAAAGCACATATAGAGTTTTCCAGCCTCCTCTTATGCTTGCCCTTCTTTCATCTTTTGTGGTCTATTGCCTAGATAAGGTACTCAGGACTCAGAGTTCTGTTCCTATAAATGTCTCACAGGTTAAAAAACTTACCACTTCATAATGCATTACCTCTAACAATGTTCCATTAAGCCTCTGTCTTCTGTGCTGACTGAAAGAATTTCACAGAATACCTACCTGTGCATCTCTAGTTATAGGAATTGCAACTCAAATATGTTCTTAGTTTAGGGGCACAAATAGCCCCATCCACTTAAAGAGAATATTGATTCAGCTATAACAGCCCTTCAACACTTTTATACATGGATTGTTTACAACCACTCTGTTTATTGTCATTTAGACCTCTAAACTGACACAGTGGAATTTTTTCATTCAAATAACGTTTCAATTGGGCTCCTACTGCTGTCTTAAATGGTGCAGAAAATATGTTTTTTGAGTTAGGAATCAGTTTATTTACCAAAAATGGGTTTTATTTACTAGGCATAGTTTAGAATATGTTTCTCTGGACTTACATAATTCACCCCACTAAAATGAATACGCTCTTAAATTATCTTTTAAGCATTGCATGATTTTTAATATATCATTTTTAATCACAAACAGATAAAAGCAATTACTATTCACTCCCTGATTTTCTCCCCATTATAACTACTATTTAGTCTGCATTAAGTCCCTCCAAATCCGAGTCCTTCATCAAGCTAAGAAACAATGTCTTTTGTGACTGAAAATCATGATGAAATTCTGAATAACACAGACTTCTTTAGCTTCCTCGACCGGTGGGACATTTAAACAGGGTAAGAGCTACACAAACTGTCCGTCACCGAGGCCCAACTGGCCATGACTGAAGGGAAATCCAGGGGGCAAGATCCAGCTCTACAGGGAGGTTCCCTCGTTCAGGAACCTGATGATCCTCGTGGGTCCCTTCCAACTTGGCATATTCTGTGACTCCATGATTCTAGAGTGAGTTCCCATCCTTCTTTCGCAATCAGTGGAGAAGCAGGCATGCGTGAGTCATCTCATCCTAACACAGACATCTAAATGTCAGACACATTTCATCCTGCTGCCTTTCTCTCTACTGCCTACAGGCAGTCTTTTCATCCATTCAGCTGGAGAACCCCATCCATCCTATTCTTTCTGAAGAAATTATGAATCAACACCCTGTCTTGGGTGGAGAAAGGCAGTCACTGCCTGCATTTTATATGAGAAACAGATTTGGTTGACGACCTGGTATTGGGTACATTTTGATGTCCCAGAAACTACATGTCTTATCTCTAATGCAGTGTTTGCAAGTCATCCTGTCCCAGGGATGGACAAGGGCAGAGGCAATGATTATAGCTGATCTTCCACAGCATCATTTAACCACCCTTTTTCTTCCATCAGGGTCCTACAACCCCTCCCACCATCTTGAGTAAATGGTGCTGAGATCTTACAAGGAGCTGTATTCTCTACTACTTGTCCGATATTTATCCCTTAAGAAGTTTAATTCTGTGCTTTGACTTAGGACGAGACATTTGGTCAAAACAATAAGTGATCATTTAACTGAAGATCTGAAAATAGTGTACCCAAGAAAGATGTAATCACTCTGCACTGACAAACTCAACCGTAGTATTCCTTTGCTCTGAAGTACTTAATTTCCTTTTTATCATTTTATTCATTCACACGGTATTGTTTCCATCACAGTGGGGTGCTGTGGTTGGATTACCTGCAGACAACTTAACTGCAGCTCCTGGACAGACTGCTGCCCTACATATGTCACCACAGCTGGACTGGGACACCCTGGCCATTGTCCCTCTGCTGCTGGTTGGGTGCAGCAGAGGTCTTCAGCCTTCTCTGTTGCTGTGGGGGTGTCTGATTCATCCCAATGCCTCACATAGTTAGTTCCCATTTCTTCCTGAGCTTTCTCCTCCCTTCTCCCCCTTTCAGCCTCAGTGTCCCCACACTGATGTGTCCCATCACTGCCTCTGCTGAGGCTGAACTGGGATCTGTGAGGGGGTGAACACCTCTGTCACTCCATAGGGAAGGAGACACGGGGACTGGGACAACTGACTGCACAGAGCAGCTGTTATAGGGTGAATATTCAAAGGAGGGGAGCTCATTAAGCCCAGAGTTCTAAAGGCCCTGAGCCAGAGGGCCTGGTTTATAGCTGAATAATCAAAATTACCTCATGGTGGTTTTCTTAACACTGAAAAACAGCTGACTTTTTTTTTCCCCCTAGTTGTTTTTTTCATTCTCAGAAATGGCTAATCTGCTTTGCCTGAAATCTTTGAAAAAAAATTCAGCTCAGGGTGGGCGTATAGCACTGACATTTACAGCCTGAAGCACTCATGTCTGACAAAGTTAGAGGCAACTGAAAACAGGGTATTGTAATAGGAAATACCAAACTTAATAATAAGAAGCAGTGTCACCTCTGCCTATTGTAACGAATGATCCAGAGAAGGTAATTCAAAGGACTCTCATTTGCCCTTTCCCAGAAGATGAACAAGGCAACATTAAATGAAATGGAAAGGCTAAAGGGAAATTCATAGCATGCAGCACTTGAATTCACTGTCACAGGATAATGCTGATAACAGGAGTTTAGCAACTCACAGAAGAGTTGGTTCCACATAATAAGAATATCTGCAATTGTTTGATCGGACACATTTATAGAAGACATTTTTCTTTATGCTTGAGGACATATGGCAAGTGCTAACTGCCTGAAGAAGAACCTTTCATCACAGATTATCTGGCCACTGGGATTATCAGATCTGTCTCTCCAAAGTGTTCAGCTTTGTTGCTGAATATGTTTCGACTATGAAGTATTCAAACCTACCAGCTCATTCATGCAGACCTAAACAGTCCAGTCAGACAGTGATGGTGGGGTGGTGTTTTTTGGTTTTTTTCCAACTTACAACAATTTAAACAATTTGTTTAAATGATAAAACATTTATGTGTGTGGATTTGGATCCTCTCATAAACTAAACAATTGCAGCTTTCACACTAACATTCAGTGTTCCCAGAGTAAATTGAAAACAGCGATTTATTTAAAATATAACCTCTTTCCTTGATCAGTATCTCTCCAATGCTTTTAAATTGTAACATACATCCTATTTAGTAGACATTGCATACTATAGTACATTTCAAAGGAAGAAAAGTCAAAACCAACTTTCATAGAAAATGTCTAAAGGCAGGACACTCTTTAATTGCCAGCTTGCCACCAGATATTTTTTGTCACTTATCTAAAGTGCTACGGAATGTTGTCATCATTGCTACACATGACTAGTAATAAAACAAACATTATGATCTCCCTTAGAAGAGATCTGGTGGCAGCACTGGAACTGTAAAAGAATGTTCAAACCCTCACAAACTAAAAATTTAAAGGCACTCAGAAAAAAAAACCAACCCCAAAACTGTTCAATTTATAGGGCCATTAGAGGCCACGTTTTTAAATGTTGGAATCTACTGTTCCAGAAAAACAATTAACTCACCTTATCCATTATTCCTGTGGGATTTTCTTGGGTTTGGGGTTTTTTTTTAATTTTTCTCCAGTGAATAATCAGTGTAGTAATTCGAGTCCATTATATACACTGAAGCAAAGCTGAGTAAGTGCAGCAAGGCTGCTGAGACTAAAACAGCTTCTGCAGGGCTACATAAGCACCATCAATATGGGTACCACTTCACTGCTGAGAGAAAAGTCTGTGGAAAGCAGCTGGAAAGGCAGATAAACTGGGAGAGGACTGAGACATTCTGATATTTTGCTACTTCATGTTACCTGGTCTCACCCTCAAGTTAAATTATTTGGTATTTTCCTTGTTGGCAGTAAAGTTGATTGAATCTGAAAAATTTTAATTATACTGACCAGTAATTTCTCATTCTAAGGAGGTGATAAAAAGTATCTGGAGGAAAAAGGATACAGAATTAATTTACAATGCTAATATTGCCAAAAAAAAGAAGGAGAAAAAAAATCAACATTGGGACTGAGCAGGACATTATGCATGTCAGGACATCATGCACTTATGCATGAGCATAAGTATCTCTGGCTACCGCTAGACCTCTATGTCTGTATGTGTACATATAAACATGTGTATATACATATATTTTTATCTATGTATGCATGAGTATATATATATCTATACACATAAGATGTATGAAATCACTAGAAAAGCCAGGTGCCTAATTTTATAAGTGGGAGATATTCTGCTTGTGGAAATCCTTTCTTTCTAACTTATCATGAACAGCAGACAAGGATAATTATCTGAAGCTAAAGTGATACCAGTGAAGACAGAGAAGTGAGACTTTTTCTCTTCATTTGCAAAAAAAACATACAGAATGATGGATATATTTCCATTTTTCCTGAGGTTCTGGCTGAAGAGTTTCTCATCTCTGAATATTTAGCTCTGCTACTATGGACTAATTTCCTGCCATTTCAATTAAGGCAGTTCACATGTTTGTGAGGCTGCAATGTGAATTACGTGAGGGAAATCATCTCGGCATAAATTAACACACACCAAGTGCAATTTTTGCGTGAATATTACTAACCCAAATTATCCCAGCATGCTGGTTGAAGGGAGAAGAAACGTTTATTTTAGCAGCAGGATTGAGGAGGCACAGAGAGGCCACTGAGGACTACACATGTATGGACAGATAGAGTGAAGATATATAGAATGGAACCAAATTGATTGAAATGACTTTGCAAGCTAAGAGGGCAGCTGGGAAGCTGCCTTGGTATGAGGATGGATCTGACTGCTGTGAAAGGTTTCTGGTCTGCTGGGTGGCCTCTGAACTGCAAACAGCGAAACTTAAAGGCAAAGGGTTGCAGGACTACTGCCACGCAGCTTTGCTGTGCTGGTGTCAGCTGTTCCAGCTGCTTGCCCGTGAGCAAGATTTAACCTGCCTTGTTCACTGTTCAGAAGTGAACTCCAGGTCACATTCCCTTAATTTTTCTCAGCATATTTCTGCAGAGATAGAAGTACATGCCAGATCAAAGGCTGGCTGTGCTATGGGCGGGGCTGGCAGGAGCCAGCATGGGCAGTAGCTGTGCACAGGTGAGGGAGGATTGATACTCCCAAGCCCTTTCTCATCCCCTGCCTTTCAGGCTTGCTCCAGTACTTCTAGTAGGATTCAAAGCTATATTCAATGAAAACTATTATTGTGCTTGCTTTTGCCCAGCATACTCTGGCTGCTAAGCAGATATCCAGTTATGTCAGTTTACAACATTGTAGCTCCATCCATCTCAGTTGTGTTGCCTGAGATTTAGAGCAATACAAGTGAAAATAGGTTTGGAACTCAGTTAATAAAGGCTCAGGTATCTTCAGAGAAAGGGACCTTACAAAGCAGAAATGCTGCCCAGTGCCCCAGTGGGCAGCTCAGACGTCATTTCCCAATACAGATGTCTTGTTTGCACTGAGAAAACCTGATAAAAACAGTAGTTTATGAAAGAATCGAGAAAATCTGTAGAGAACACTATGCCAGCATGTCACTTCTGAGACATCTGCACATTACCACAAGATGTCTTGTTGCTATTTCTGATTTTTTATAACTTGCAGCCAACCCATCCATGTTCAGTCAGTGATCCTTCAGGTTCAGTGCATCAGCTGGGATCAGTGAGCACACAATCACTTACCTCAGTAAAACTATGCTAATCTGCATTCACCATCTGGCCTAAGGCAGCTACCATGTCTCTTATGTCAACATTCAGAGTTTTAGTTCGGTTGGTTTTACTTATGTGTGACATACCAGCTGCTAGACACCACAGCTTGCTTTAGTTTTGATTCTTACTGCATATGGAGAAGTGCCTGGGTATTTTCATACAGTTTGACATGCTTTGGATGTGCCAAATGGCCCAGTCTTACAGACAGCACTATTTCACCAGCCTGCCTAGAAGCATGATCTTGGGTCATACTTAGCTACAAACATTTGCTTTGGCTTTGTTTACTATATGCTTCAGTAACCTTGATTTGAACTACTCTCCTTCAGTGTAAGCTTTGTACATGACTGCATGACCATATGGAGTCTACAGTCTTCTACAAGGTGAAAGTCATTTTCAGGAGAAAGCTTCCCCACCACCAGCAGCAATGTGCTGCTCAGTCCTAATTCCCAGATCAGTCCATCACAGAAGATTATAATGCTAGCTCTCACTGCCCAACTAATGCTGACATTTAAAATTGCACTTTTTATGGTAGATGACAAATCTGTAAAGAGTTTTATCGCCTTACCTTTTAAATGGTAACGAAAGTATGCTTTAAACATAGCTGTGCCTTTTAACTGTGGACAGCATTCTTACTTCCCAAGAAATGTCTATGATTCAGGACAAGCTGCTTCTGGAGTCTCCTTGTACATGTCTACACCAAGGAAAGAGAAGACCAAGGAATAATCCTTGCATCTGAGGCCAACTGGCCCAGAGCTCTGAAATGTTAAAAGTACCTGAAGTGATGCTGGGGCCATGTGGTAGCTTGTCAGACTGTATTTATTACATTAAACTGAAAGTGTGTGTTGTACTTTGGGGGGGGGGGGGGGTTGAAAATACAGGTGGAGGTTTGATGGTTTACCTGAGGAAAAGCTGTTTAAGTGTAGGAGATCCCTACATGCATACAGTCCCTTCCTCTCATCCAGGCTAACCCATCACTGGGACATAGGAAGGTCTTTTTATTTAATTTCTTTGCCATAATTTCCATAATGAGCTGATGTCTTTGAATTTCTAGGTGTAATAGCTCCTTTCTGCTTATTTTATTGTTTCATTGCAATTTAAAATATGGGATAAAACCAAAAAATCACACACACACACAAAAGGCCATAAATCAGCTGTGTACAACTGTGCTAGTGTCAGCAAATCCACAAGAGGATGTGAATAATAAGAGAAATGTATGAATAATAAGAGAAATAAGGGAAATATCTTCACTAAGGTAATTTCCCTGGAAACAGTTATTGCTTGAAGTATTGTAACAAATTATATTCTTTTTACACCACAATTCAAAGAAATTATTTAATGATTCCTATGGGGGTTCTCTGACTTCAAAATAAACACAGTATATCTGAGTCTGTGCCCAGAGAGTTAATGACAAAACAAAGGCATTCAGCCTGGCTCTCACTGACATTAAAAGCATTTTGTATTGCCCTGCCAGTTTCAAGTAGCCAGACTTCTGCCAAGCTTAAGAATTAGAAATTGTACTTTTGCACATTTGGAAGAAGTCCAAAAAGTATCCCAATACCAAGTATATTTTAAGCCACTTAAGGCAGCTTTACATGATGAGAACAGTGGAAAGGCTCATTAAAGCAAATGGCTATGAGATACAATGGCTCCAGAGATGCAGAGATGCAGTAACACGGCAGCCCCAAAGTAGTAACACCATCGTGACATTCTTAGTAATTGCCATTCTTGTTATTCAGCTACATCCCAAGAGATGGCCTTGGGTACCAAAAGCAGTGGGATGGATTCAGATGTGGTGTCTGTGACTGCTCCAGAGAGCAAAGAATTTTTGTTACTGTGTATTAGCTGCAATAGACAAAGACCTGGGATTGGAACACAACTAGTGAAAGAGGTTTTTTTCCATATTTGTGGGGCTTTGCCTGCAAATTAAAGCAGTACCAGGTTGCTTTCAAGACACTCAGTCCTTTTCACCTCCACTTGTTAGAAGGGTCCCAGCTATGGTTCTGGTCTGGGCCAGCTGGTACCCAATGGCCCCAGGCACTGTTCAGGAGCCAGCATGGATCATGGCCACCTAAAATAGCCAGCAATTTGGCTAGTGCTGTCACATTTTGGAATACTCCCCATAAGCATTTTATGCTGTGGACACAGACTGTTTTACACTAGTTTGATTTATATGTGTAGACATAAACTGCTTGTACAAATTGAAACTGGTTCTCCCACGCATCATATCATCAGGGCTTCGTCCCCCTCCCTCTACAACTTTGCTACTTGTTACAGCCTGATGTCACTACATAGCAAAAGCCTATAAACTTATACAGTGACAGTAAGACTCCTCCTTTAAGATATTTTGAAGGAAAGCAGCACACTTTATTTTAAGTTGTGATAGAAATGCATAGACCCATACATTACCCCTGTCTATATTCTAACATTATATGAAGGTATTCATACTGAAAGGACAAGTTAGCAGCGTTACTTTGGAAATGCCTCCCAGAACCAGCTCTGAACAATGAAAACCATGAGTTAATAACATACTACAAACTATTCTATTAATATTTTTGTGAAAATATAGTGAATACTTTGAAATCATAACACTGAAAAGATTTAGTAAATAAGAAGAAGCCTTTCAAACATGATGGAAGACTAGAATACTCCTGTGAAATCAGTATCTTCTCCCAAAGACTGAAAACTTGTCTATAATTTATGGTGAACAAGTAAAGTAAGAAACCTCATAATCACAAAACCCACTCTTTTTTCTTTCAGCTTCTTTGAGGCAGAAACAGAGGTAATAGCTCAGAAATGTTTCTCCTGAGCTCTTGAGTTCAAGTGGCAGTGATTTACATTTGAAGAGTCTGTGTCTTTCAGCTCTAAAAATAGGCATGAATTTAGAACTGAATTTAAGTGGTCGTGTCAGCTTCTGAAATAGTATTTTTTTCCATTATTGCTCCCTTCTTTGCTCAGATGCTAAACCAGTCAGTTGTAGAGTAACTAACTTTTGCATATGTATATTGAAGTACAAAAATGCATGCATGCTCATAAATGTCAGGCTCCTGTTTACTTACATTTCCACCCCTTCAGGCTAAATACCTATCTGTTTCACTGCACAATATGAAGAACTGCTCCTCTGCAAATGGCAACAGGTTTCAATACTGCAATAACCTGCCTACACTCTATGTCCTTGCATCGGAAAAAAAAAAGAACCTACAACAAAAAATCCACAACCTGACACTATGACAAAGAGAATAGAGAATTCCAATTAGTATACAAGCATGCAAAACATTTCCTAGTTGCTTCAGTATGCTAAGACTTACAAAGCTTAATAGAGCTTTATTGTATTCTAGAGACTGATAGAAAAGCTTCAATGAAAAGGTTATTCTTTGTAATAGCAACAAAAAATTCTTTGCTAGATTTTCTATGTTACTTTGTGCAATTTCTTCTAAATTTTAATCCTTGCTTTAATGCTGAAGCTTATTCCTATGAGAACTTACAGCAGTAATAGGAGCAGGTTGCCCTGTGGAGTGCAGACATACCCTTACTCTTTATTACTGCTCTAGCTATGTTAATCTCCTGCAATATCAGGAGATTAACTGAGATTAACTAACTGATACCACTGAGAGAGAGAATTATTTCCAGCACATCATGGACCTAATCCATTTAATCTGCTCTTGGAGCTGACTTGGTACAACCACAAGGAGCTTAACTGGTGATATGTATGCATCTCAAATACATGTAAACATTGGCACATTTACCCAAGTCTGAAGACACAACCTGGGAGAAGGCTGAATACATATCTGTATATTCTTGGTATGCTCCCTTGGAAAATTACTTTTAACATTTCTCTCAAGATATACAAGCACCAAAACTTGGGTGATGAAGGGAATTTGTAAACTCAATTTGTATGTTATTCAGAGGCTTTCATGAGCTCCATGTTGAGCCCTAAGGAATTTCACATGCAGTCGCAGGATCACAGGAATCACAGGATGGTTTGGATTGGAGGGACCATAAAGATCATCTAGTCCACCCCCTGCCATGGGCAGTCACCCCTGTTGATACTCCTTTAGTGTTTCATGCTAGAGCAGTAACACATAATAGGTATCTTTAAGGGACACTCCTCCACTAAAATTCATGAACCACCCTCGGAATGGACTCTTCATAAATTGGCCTCAGAGGAGCATTGTTCAAGAGACAAAACAAATGGAGACTGACACATCCTGAGTAAAGAGAGGGACTAAGTGAAAAGCCAAAATGCTATTAACAGGCGAAGGAGAAGTTTGTCTCCTCATGTCACACACAGCTACCTCAGTGCACACCTGGCTTGCTCCAGAACAGGCTAAAAACCAGCAAATGGACAAAAACCTCACGAAAATGTCAACATGCCCGGGAGCAGCCATCTGTCAGTGCAGCTGCAGCACAGCAGGCGAGGATGTCAGCCCAGGTTTAGGTGCAGGGGAGCAAGAACTCGGTGCAAGAACTCAGCCACAGAGCCTTGCTGCACGATTGTGGTGACATGAAGGCTGACAGCCTTGAGAGGAGCAGTGGGAGATGTGGCTGCAGCATCACCTCTCTTGTCAATCTGTATGATGCCACTCCCCAGCCCCTGGGTTTGCCTGCCCGTTCAAAGCCCTCTCCCAGCATTTTCCCTGGGACCTGAGGCACAGCCTCTTGCCTACCCGGAGCTGAACTTTTCCACAGTGCAAAACCCTCCACTGGGAAAGGTGGCCATTGGCACCTGCATGCTCCTTATGTAGACCCCAAAGCAAAAAATCCTATCAGAATCCTTTAAGACCTAGCCAGTATTAAAAGTGACTATCAAATAATAAGACTTGAAAATGATTGCTCTTATAGGAGCGAAGCTACAGCAGACACAAACATTGTAAAAAGAGATCACTGCCTTGTAATTAAAATATAAACAGCCTCACTTGAAGGAAGAAGATGTGTCATAAAACAGCCTGAAGTGATGTTTTGCAAAGGTGGTGAAGTCGAGCATGAAAACAACAGAGCCAGCTGATCTCTGTTGTGAGATTTAGCAAGCAGTTAGGTGAGGACAGCTTTACTCTAGCTAATCACACTGTCCTCACCTAACAGCATGACTAGAGTAAGTGACTGACACTTCAAAACCTGTTTAATCATCAAGAGTCAAGAGAAAGGAATTTTCTGGGGCAGACAGTACAATTTGCTGACAATTTCCATAGGAAAAAAAGGGCAGAAAAGTAGCATGGAACTGATAGCTTTGACAAGGAATAGTGCAGACCAAATTTCCTTCTACTTAAGTGCTTTAAAGGTCATTCTTTTATATGCCCTTACATGTCACACAGCCATCAGCAACCTGTGTGTTCTCCTGCCAGAAGTTAATGTGACATAAGTTTCCACAAAGGTAAGTACAGTCAGGCCCACTCTGCACTGAAAAGATTACCCAGAGGACAATAATGACTTTTTGAACCTTTCAACACTTCTTCACACTGTTACAATATCTATCAGCAAACTGCACTCACACCTTTTTCAGCTCAAGTTTCATATATAAAAATATTCAAAATATCAAACAAGGAACTGTACCTGCTTCTGATTTGTATTGAAATTTGATTTCCATTGTTACTGTCCTGCATCCAGGACTGAGAAAGAAAGGAAGAAAATAAATTGAATGCATAGGATCAGTTAGACTTAGCAATGTTGAATAGTTTGGGAGGATATCATCAGTTTTATATGGGATTTGGGGGTAGCATTGTGCTACGAAGCATGTGTCTTTGCAGACCTTGATCTGCAGTCTCAGCTTGCAAGGTTCTTTTCACAAACCTTTGTAGTATACTTCCCATTCTCAACATATGATGCAATCACTAAGTTATATATCCAAGAGATCTTGGTCTCCAATTATCTTCCCCCACTCTAGATTCAAAACAGTCAAGTCATTCTATCAAGACTATCTTTGCATTCTAACAGAATCATATTTCTAAATAACAGTAATTTTTTATCATCAAGGGCTTATTTCTATTATTTGCTGACTGAATCATTACAAATCAAAGTGGTAGTAAATTTAGTCCTGTTGAGAAGCATTTACAGAATCATTCAATTTTCTACAAACACATTTAATTCTACAAGCAGCAGCAAATGATTTCTCTGATTATATTTCAACAAAGTTTTCTTTCATTTTTCTGCCTGCCAGATCTGTTGATTGAAATCTGGAGGCAGGTGAATAATGACTAGCACACTCCAAGTATTTGAAATGGAGTATGGGCTCCATAGTGATTCATTAAATTAGGTAAGAATTCATTAAGGTTTTCTCAAATTGCAGGAAGCTGTCCTAGTTACTACAAATGACTAATATTGTTATGAAAATAAATGAAAACTAAATCATCGTTTTTATTCCTCGGGATATTTACAGATCACTCACAGTAATGAGTCAAGATTAAATACTCCTACAGTCTAGCAGATCCAGGGTGTCTAAATTTTAGGCACAAAATGCTCCTGCTTCCTGTCTGCTGCCAGAGGCTTTGCCTAGGATAGGATTTCAGGCCTCACTAAATGGCCCTTGCCCACTGCTGTGGTGTACACTGAAATGTTGGATTAAAGTGGTGTTATTGCCATTTAAGAAAACTTGGTACGGTTTTCTTTGTCTGAAAAATTGTGCTTCTTAGAGATATGTCTTACATTGACACTAGGAGTCATTGCTGATGGCCAAAACTTTGGAAATAGGAGTGATTTATATAGCAAGCATGGGAAATAAAGTCGACAGCTCAGCTGTTCCTTAAAGTCTTAGAGTAGGGATGCTGGCTCTGTGGCACCTCACATTTCCCACATGGCACCTGTTCAGAGCAAGCCCCATGGAAAATACTTTTATTCCTTGATTTTCTAACTGTTTTTCTACCTGCTTCATAAGGATGAGCTGCCCTTTCCCTTCAAATCATCTGAGAGCACAGTCAAACCCAACTTCTTGTGAAGAAGTGTCTTACAGAGCAAACTTACGTGAGCAGAAATTTGTCCCTTTTTATTCTGCATAATGAAGTGCTGTAAAATTAACATCACTGCTTTTAGCAAGGCAGATAACAACTCTGATGTCCTGCAGATGTTGCTGAGTGAGTCACTGTATCATTAAACCCTGTGGGGTGAAGGCAGGTGACAGTTTACTGTAAACAGGTCAGGACTTCTCCCCTCTTCAACATCTGAAGCCCATGGGCAGCAGGAACAGTCTGTAACAGCTCCCATGTGGGGCCGCAATGAATCAGGAGGACTTGGGAACAGTGTCAAAGTGGTATCCAGGGCTGGCAGTGAGCAAAGGAAAGGAAGGTTCCCCCCTCTAAGGACTGAAAAGGAGACCAAGAAGGGGTTGCCATAGAAAGGGAGGCAAACAAGGATGATTTGCCTACAGTGTGTTCAAATAAAATAAAGGATACACTAAAACTTCTCTAACAGGGAATGAAAGAACTGTCAGAGGTTTAAACATTCAAATAAACACTTTTTACAATTTCGGTCATGAGGCATTTTCTGTGACTGGAAACAGTAAACAGTGACTGTCACAGAAGATGATTTCTTAGTTTGCGATCTGAGGCTCCCAAGAGGTCTAAAATCCAGATATTTTTCCTTTCTTACTCTTCTTCTGAGGCCAGGGAAAACACATCATGTAATACCTTTAAGTGCATAGGTGGAAAGCATGGACATAAAGCTTCCATAAAACATGGACATAAAACAGGGTCACTTCACAAGCGGCCAGTGGTTGCAAATGTCTCCATCTGTAAGTAGGCAAGTAATTTTTTCATTTTAAAGAGAAATTGAAGATTTTAAGAATATTTCCAGCAAGACTTCTTGAATACAGCTGCTAGAGGCTCGAGGCAAAATCCTGTCCTTCACCTCCACTTCCTGTGGGGCTGGGCCTTGTTTGGAAGCTGAGAGCTCAACTGAGCAGACAGCTTCAAAGAAAATTGTTCCAGGTCACAGAAAGGAAAGAACATACAGATAGGACAACCCATAAAGAAACTATACAATCATGACCCTAACTGCTTTAGCCATGCCTTCATTCTGCCTTACTCACTACAAGAAAATAATCCAATATCTTTCATGGGTGTTTTGTGGTCAGTTTGTCACAGCAGTATGTTGCTGAACAAAAAAAATCAGTTTTTTTCCAAGGACAAGTTCCTGGGTTATTTGATGGGTTAATTAAGGATAAAGAATTGGCTGGTAGAAAATTAAGGAGAGTCTCCTTGTCTCAATAACAGATAATACATCTGTGAAAGGGCTGATGAGATAGAAGCAAAACATGGGACTTGCTAGAAGTGTTCAGACGGTTAGGGCCACCTGAGATTTCAACAGCCAGTTATACCAAACTGAACAAAACCTCCTTCGGCAGATCCCTGATTTTGCAGAGGTACCAATGTTTTTATTAAAAGCTATGATGATGATTGACAAAGTGAATACATCCTCCAGCCAAAAACTAGGAGGGAAAAAGAATGATTTGATGTAGCAGCAAAAAATCACTCTGTGGTAAATTCTTCAGAGCTGGTGCGGTCAATTCATCTAAGATTGGAAGCATTTAAAAAATTGTATAGCAGCAAGCTTTCTACTAAGATTATAAAGTGTTTCCCCTAGAAAACAGCAGTAAAGTCTGTATCAATTAAAGATTTACTGTAGATGCTGGCCAAGAGAAAAACTGGCACACTTCATTGCTTTAGCTTCAGAAGTACTGAAGAGTTTACAGCATTGCAAAGAAACTATGGCTGTAGAAGAATTAATTGACTTTTTTTGTTCAAAAACACTGACAGAAAGACAAGGAAAGATGACACTTGTAGGGATGAAATCAACTGTGAGTTTCTAACTGCTAACTGAAAGAGTGCTTTGTCAGGGTGACTGACTCCATGTGTCTCTGTTATTAAAGAAGCAGTGAGGGAAAATAATTAAGAAAATAAATGATATAGAGGAGCAAACTGTCATAATGGATTTTTCAATCTGAAATAGTTACAGCAATAAAGAAGATCCATCTGACTTTAACTGCACCAAAACTAATCTTTTAACAGAAGAGTGTGTCAGAGTTTTTCTACTGCACTGTAGTTTAGGCTTCGAGCAACTCAGCAGTCATCTTGGGTGTTCAAAGCCAGACAACCCTTAGCTTATATATTCAGTTTATAAAAATGACACACAAAACTGATCTTAATTCTCAGTAATTAATTAGGTCATTAACTAGGTAAAAGAAACTCATCACTGAGAATATCCATCTCTGTCTGTGAGTGGAAGTCAAGAGGATGGGGCCAGACTCTCTTCAGTAGTGCCCAGCAACAGGACAAGGGTGACAAACTGAACTTCCATCTGAATATGAGGAAACACTTTACTGGGAGGGTGACAGAGCACTGGAACAGGCTGTGGAGTCTCCTTGTCTGGAGATACTCAAAACTCACCTGGATGTCATTCTGTGCAATGAGTTCTAGGTGAACCTGCTTTAATGAGGGGGCTGGAACTAGGTGATTTCGAGGAGTCCTTTTCAATCCCAGCTATTCTGTGATTCTGTGATTTCTGTCACTCCCTAGATACCTTAAGAAAATTTGAGCTTTGGTCTACTTTTGAGGCTCCCATGCCTTTCTCTAAACCTGTATTCTGAACCCGCTGCTTTCACTGTCCTTATTTTGTTCAGGATCTCTCTCTATAACATGATTGTTAGAGGTAACTGATGCAAAATACAAAGCCAGAACATAATCCAAGATCAGTTCTGCAGAGAAGCAGAAGTGCTCTAGTACTCAACTGTTTGTGTCAAGGGCATCACTAGGATGAACAATATCAAAACCCAGAGAAGCTTTGGCAAAACAATGAATGAACTGACAAAAGAAGCTGCTTAAGATGTTTGGCCATGACATGGTGAAAGAAGACACTTTTAAAATGTCTTGTATTGAAGCATAGAATTTGCCCTGAAAAAAGAGAAAGAAAACTGAAAGGAAAGTATCACCTAATACACAAAGGGAGCACAGAGTGAAGAAGACTGAATAGACCAGTGGAAAGGACTCACATCAGAAGGAGGGGTAAGAAGATACCTACAGCAGGTCAAACACAGCTGTTTTATAAAAAGGAGGATTGGGATGAAGCATTTGCAGCACATTTGCATTTAATGCACAACACAAGAGAAAAGATGATGCAGATTAAAATTCCCCTTTGGAAAGGGCAAAAGAAATACCAATTTTGGGCAAACATCAAAGGATGTAATTGCTCTGCTTATACTGAATGAAAAATGTTCTGCAAAGGAGTCAATTTACATAATGTAGAGGCATTTAGTGTGATTTATAGACCTGCCTTAAAGGCAGTGGAGTGAAAAAAAATGTTGTTAAAACCCCTGCATTTTATCAGAGGAATAAGTGCTGTTGGAGAAGAAACTTCTAGGAACATCATGAGTTTATAGACTGGGAAGAAGCTGCATGAGGACGTGTTATTGCATAGTTAGATGGCTGCTGCAATGACAACTTTTCCCTAGTACCATTGTGGGGATCAGTAGGAAAGCCTCTCTTCTGTCCAGAGTCAGATCATACGAAGCACTGAAAAGAACACACTTTCCTCTCAGTGCTCTAGTGTGTGGTGCAGGGATGAGGGTATAGTCTCCATCTTAAACAGTAAAGTAGCAGCCACCTCCCCTGCTGTATCTTCCCGAGTTGCCTCCCTGCCCACCTATGCTCTAACTCATGCACTGTGTTTTGCTTGGTCACTTCCAATGCCAAAACCAGGGTCCTGGGGTGGAAAAGACAAGGCAGTGCTCGGGTGAGAGGAGATAATGCAATCACACATCTGGTTACATGCTGGAGACTTTTCTACAGTGCAGAAAGCAGGAGCATCTTTTCTTTATCTAGTCTTTCTGGCACTCCTCCTCTGTTACAGGGACTGGGAGGCAAAGCCCACCTGCACTGCCAGCCCCAGAGTCCGTGGTGTCTGCCTCATGGTGTCCCAACACACCCTCAGCACAGGAGGCATCTTGTTTCCTGGCTTGTGTGTTGCCTCTTCCAGAGCCCCTGGTAGCTCCAACACACACTGGGAATTGGCATAGGCTGCTGAAAGATCCTGCCCTCTCTTTTGTAGTGCAAGTAAAGTTCTGATGTAAGGAGTCCTGCCTCTCTAGGACAGATCCTTCACACAGCAGCGACCCATGGGTGAGGAGGGTCTGGCCTATCCAGCTCCTTCTCTGGCCATGGCTTGGAGCTAATCTGGATGTAAAAAGCATTTCTTCATTTCTTACTGCTCCGGTTGTGAGCTTCTTGAGACTTCCTGTGTGCACCAGTGCTCACGGGAGCACAAAGATGGAGATGGAAAACATGTGGCCCAGCAGAAGGACAGACAGGACCTGTATTTTGACAGCTGCCTCCACTTTTTTGCAGATTAAAACAGTTGCAGTATGACAGCCTCATTCACTGTAGAGTTCCCAGTGGGGAAGAGAGCTAAATCTGTGAGAGAGGCACAAGGCTTGAGGTTGTATCAGGCTCCAAGAGCAAAACAGCTTTCTCATCTCAATCAAATTACACTCAGGAGAAGTGGAGATAAAGTGTAGATAACTCATAAAAGTTTCCTTTACGCCAGTGTAACAGGGCTTTCCAAAGTTCATGGCAGGGTAAACCTGGCACAGAGGGTCTGTCTTGGAGAAGGAGTTCCCTGCAGGTGAGTTTCCAGATCCAGGGTGGGCTGTTCTGATCACTCTGAGACCTCAGAGTGTACACACACACATGAGCACTTGCTGCTGGGTATCCTTAGGTTGTTGAGCCTGAGGTTACAGCCCAGCTTTCCTGCTGGGAGCCAGGGCACTTTCATTTCCAGGCTACCTCTGGTCTCATTTTGCTCTTGAAAAGGACTACTTTTCCCAGGAAGATGTTGTCCCAGCACCTGCATTTTCCTTGCTCTCTGTGCTGATTCCTCTGCTCTTCTGTTCTACAGCTCCAGAAGTAAGGCAGGGTAGGCTCCTTGTGACTGGCATGTGGATGTTCCAGGGAGTTTTGGGTCACCTGCAAAATGCTCTCCTTTCTGAGAAGAACAGTTCTACTGCAGTGCTACTCATGTTCCAGCTGAGGTGGAATGGATGGCATGCTTGTTTTGTTTGGGATAACAAAAACGTGATCAACTTCTTATTTTCCCATGGATACTATTTAGTGCAGGCTTTTAAAGGGAAGACTTTTTGCTTTATCCTGCAAGACATTGAGCACTCCCAAATTTTGAGCAGCCTGGTCTAGTAGAAGGTGTCCCTGCCCATGGCAGGGGTATTGAAACTAGGTGATCTTTAAGGTCCCTTCCAAACCAAACCATTCTATAAATCTGTGATTCCCTGATCTAAATGAGAAATCATGATCCCCCACATGGCAAGGGAACCATCTTGATCAGGTTCTGGTGACAGTCACTGAGAAATGAGAGAAAGCTAGAGCTAAGTATTCTTCTTTTCAAACTCAATGTTCTATTTACTTGCTTGAAAATGTGGAGATTGGGTTTCCTCAGCCTAGTGAAAAATAATTTCTGCCAAATAAGTACTTACAGAACGAAGCTGTTCGTCTAATTTTTAGAGAGATAAAAAAAGAATGAGAACGTTGTTGTGAAATTTACCACAGATAATGTTTTACTGTTTACCTTTTGAAAAAAAAAAAAAAAAGCAGCAAAATCAATCTAAAGACTCTACCTCTCACAACATCAAGGATTCCTGCTAGCTAGGAGTTAGCTGGTTGACAGTGCATGTAAAATCAATACCAGATAACTTAATTGCCAACCAATCTCAATTCACACATTCCTAAGGAAAAGTGAACTATAGAGTCCACTGTGATTTTTATTCTGTTTGGTTAATGAAAAGAGAAAGATTCCTTCCAAAATTACCCAAGCCACTCATTTTATAGATGGTCCTGTTGAAAAACACTGTTCTGCAAAAGTGAGGAAACAGGAATCTGATACAAATCTGATACAGAAAGCAGTTGGGTAATTTATAATTTGAGCTCCATTCATAAATTTGTTAGCTTTATAAAGGTAGGAAAAATACTTATCCTCACACATACAGTCTAACTCATTGTCCCTGTCTGGTACCATAGTTAGCACACTTATCATTTGAGCACTATTTTAACAATTTAAACTCATTAGGGACCACAATACCATCACTTACAGGGAGCAGCATCTTATATCATGAGTGGTCTCACCAACCTCACCCATGGAGTAAGGTATTGACTGACATCAGTATAGACTGTTCACCAGGGTCCTGGATGCATGGTAACCATAGCAGAAAGAGCAATAAAATGTCACAGTATTATGTCAGCATGAAAGTCTTATTGTTCCCAGTCCAATCCTCTTTAGTCTTGAACATGTTCCTGTTACACGCTTGCTGTGGGACATTCAAGCTATTTCAGAATATTTATGACTCAGTTATGAATCTTCATAAACACAAATCATTGTCACCATGGGCTCAAGTGAATTCAGTGTTTCCAAAGAGAAATAAATAGCTATTTAGAGGCATACTTCTCATTTCACATGTCAACTCAAATACGGTCTCACATTAGTCAGATCTATACATTTTAAAACCTTTCCAGAGAGACTATGACTGAACTTGTAATTAGAAGCAAAAGCACTCAACAAGCTGAAATGGAGTCACTCAGACAGAGGGAGTGGATGTCCCTGGACACAAAACTTGGCAGAGACTCACGATGGAGCAAGACAATACGGAAGCTTTAACAGAACGTGGGTTGTGTTCATGTTTTACTGGTGGTGGTCGGTTTCTGGGGTTTTTTTAAAGATAAGAATCTTTGTTTCCAGAGGTGTTATGAGTTTCATTTATTACTTCATTCTGTTCACTGTATAACAACACTTTGCTTTTGTTTCTTTCTTTGAATCCCTCAGACAATACACATTGCTGCTCTGAGAGAGCCTTTCTGCGAAAGGTAGCACTCCAAAAGTTAGCAATTGCCTTGCAGGGACAGAAAAAGAAGTGAGTCACCACATATCTTTGCTCTTTCCCAGGTCTTTGTTCCAACAGCCATTAAATTGCTGGATGATTACACTGATAAGGAGTTGCTTATCTGTCTGAGACCAGTATTTCTAGAAATCATTAGTAAGTACGAGCAATTCCGTAACTAAACATTTTTCCTTCTTTGTATGATAAAAACTTCATTTGTAAAAGAAGTTACCTAATTTTCAGGGCATAAACCATTAGCTAACAGATGTTTACCTGTTTACGTTTAGGTTGTGATGCCTAAACCTAAAAGGAAGCACCGAACCATTTTATACAAAAACCAAAATCAACATGAAGGAATATATATCTTATCCTGCATCTCTCCCAATGCTGCAAATGCGGGGCCCATAGCATTGACCTAAAAATCTAAAATCCTTTCCTCTATTTCTAGTAAATAATGAACTTGGGGGAGATGAGGAGTGGATATTCAAATCATGGTATCTATTACAGAAAAGATGATAGTACTTCATCCCTGACAGGCATCTGCAGAGAGTTTGCCAGCTTGCCAATTCCTTTTGATTAGGGCCATTTGGGCCAACCCCAGTGAAAATGTTAACAATTCTATTGAACCAAGTAAAGGAAGGATAAGATGGATGAGCTAGTTGGAGTAATGACCGCTGCACACAGGAAAGATGCAGAGCCAAAGGCATTAACAGAGAGTGCAAGGCTCAAGACTGGGAAGAAGACGAAAAAAGCCAGGGTGAGTAACATGAGGATGGCCAGCCATGGGAGAGGCTGTGTGTGTGCTCTGTGCCCTGGTCCTCAAACTGAAGTGGGAGCCCTGCCCCACTAACAAGTCCTTTCCTTCCCCCTCTTCCCACTTGTTCACTCACTTGTGTGCAGCAATTGAACAATTGAACAGCACAAGGTACAGAAGCATCTTTGTTTTCTGTCATCACATAGAGCTTTTAATGCAAGGGTTGAAATACTGGCTGTGATGAAGTCAGCATGAGTTTTACTGACTGTTTCTGTAGGTCCAGTTTCCCTCCAGCCATGCTTATTTCCAAAATTTAGCAAGCAATGCTAATAATTTCCTAGGGGAAGAAGGTAGGGAACTGCATTTTTCAGAGGTGAAGAGGTTACAGGTGAGAAAGTCTCTCTGGAAGTGCTGTGCCTCCATCACTGCTGACCTTGGTGGCATTTAGAAGTCCTGCAGCTACCACTAGGACCTATATCCATTCTCAGGGCTCAGTAAGGTGGACCTGGCCCCTTGGGTATCCTGCAGTTTTATGAACCTAATTTGCTGAATTTATGCATTTCAGGCTAAAGTTTAGAGGTTTGGGAACACTGAGAGGCTTATCCTGCAACTCTGAGTCAGAGGCTTTAAACACCACAAACAAGCTGATAAGTGATTTCTCAGCTGAAGTATTTTGCTCATAGCTTTTTATTGTGGCTTAGTTTATCTTCATGAAACACTGAATGAGCATTGTTAATAACCATTCTGAGTGAAAGAACAGCTTGGGCAATGAGGTGAAGGGCCTCCAACTGCTATGTTAGCCCAGACAAAAAGAGCACTTTAAATTGTCTTTACACACACAGAACTCACTGTCAAAAAAGGTATTTTCATTTATCAGCTCCCTCACAGATATCTCATAATAACACTTTTTAGCTTTTCTGGTTCTTCAGGCTTAAATCAGAGCTGTTCAGATGGGAAATATCAGGTGTCTTTCTGGGTACAAATAATTGATACTTTTAATCTCCAGTTTAGGTAAAGGTTTCGTGTCAGGAAAATGGCTGTGTTTAGACATTCCTATTGTTTACAGGGCAGTCTATCAGCATTAATGGAAAACCTCCCACTTGGCTACCAAGGGTTAGAAAAAGAACCACAGAATCTGTACTGAGTTTTCAGATGTGGCTGAAAGTGATACAGCTGTGTTGAGTTGGGTCTGCCTGAAAATTGTTTTAGATACTGCCATGGACATGGCTTCATTTTACCTTCCTCATATTTAACATGTTTTTATTTTAAATTATTATTTTATAAGATATATTAATTATTATTTTATAATTAATATAGTATTTTTATTTTAATATTTGCATTATACATTACAAACAGCAGCCTGAGCTGTTACTGCTGTTAAATATCTTATCAGTATTACTGATTTTTTTTTTTCATCTAAGGGACAGAATTCTTTTTAGATTTGGATGACAAAGCATTTAATTATTTCTTCTCCTAGCATTTTATACATTAGTATGATATCTGCATTTTGGCATACCCAAAAGAACAGACTGGATTAGACAAAAAAAGTTTAACCTCAAAGAAGATGGGTGAAGGATGTTATTGTTTTCAGCCATTGCTCAAGTTCCTAGAAAGGATGTGCCATGTGACAGCATAAGGGGTGTGTTAGAGATGTTGATAATTCAGAGTTCTCCAATGGCTTTCTTCTGTCTGTAAAACATTCCACCAGAACAGCTTTTTTTTGGGGGGTAGCTATTCCCCTTTGCTTTTATTGGCAACATCTTTGCAAAATAAATGCCTGCTGAAAATCTTGTCTTTCCTGTCAGATTTGTTAGGTGGAAACTGAGGACCCCAGTGTTCTTTACGTAGTCCACAAAATATTCATATTGTCAAAGTTTTTAACTCCTTTGCCTGAATAGAAGTGAATAACTTAGCATCAGCTGCAAATTTACTGACAGCTTTAACAGTTCTTTGCCTTTTCTAGCACAGCATATCCTATTCAAATTAACAACACAAGTAAACCAGAAGTATGCTAGTAAGTGGACTGTACGGTGGATGAAAATCACCCCATAGTAAGTAAGTGTCCTATGTACATGTGTTCCAAGTAAAGGGATCAAAGCAAAGTGTCACAACTACAGCTCCAGTTGAATGATTGCATAGAGTTTTTCCATGGTAGAGGATCCTCAAAGCATTTGTCAGCTGCTTTTTTCTTTTCCATATTCAAAGTTTCACTGAACTTCCAGGATGATATATTCACTTTGCACTTGAATTCTCTTCTAATATTATCTGACAGATAATAGGATTAGTTACATGAAATGCAGAAAAAGCAATGGTTATACTTGTATTGTATCAGAAGCTACTTATTTGGGATTTTTATCAATAGGATGTTTGCTGAAGCACAGTGATTTGCTCAGGAAAGGATTCAGAAAGTAATTTATTTTCCACGCACTTGTCTGTCTGCCCAGAAAACCAATAATTTGTTTATTCAGTTAAATAAGACGGGACACTGACTTGCCAAAACATAGAAATGAGTGTTGAGAGCTGTCAATACATTCATGAATACAGATAGTGTTTTACATTGACTTTGATTTAATTTTAGCTGAGGGCTTATGCATCTTTTTGAAAGATTTTTTCCCTATGGCATTCATGGTGAGCACTGTTAGGGCTGTAAACTCCAGGGATCTTCCAGCTCTCTTTTAGCATATGGATAATATCTGTTGTAGGAAGAAGAGCTGTATTTTAGTGGAATGACATAACTGAATTAAGGTCTTGGTAAATCATATCCATTGGCACATTGTCTACAAACCTTTTGCATTCTGATTTATGAGTGAATTTCAGGAACATATTTATGAATGAATTCTCCACAGATGGAGTGGGAATTGCACACTATACCTTTTTTCTTTACAAAGGATGGTGAGCTTTCTTCTTCTGATTCAGAGCTGACTTTTTCAGTGCACTCATAGTTTTGCATCTCAGTTTTGCATCACTCTGCAGTTGCTATAAATGCAGAATTGAATTTGATGAATATTGTTATGTGTCTTTTTCTGGTAAATCAAGACAGCAAACCACCGAGTTCATGGAAGTTATGCCATTAGAAAAGCTCTTTGATATCAGAATTGGCTGTCTGTCTCATTGCAAGCAAAGCTATGCTCCAAATAAGACTAAGATTTACCCATTTCACTCTTTCAGATTCCCTTCTGATGTAGTATCTATTCTGGGCATAAAAGCTCTTTTATTTCAGCCCTGGAATTCTATTTCAAAACCTTTTTTCCACTCTGTCTTCATTGTAGCTAATCTAATTTCTTGTTGCAAATGATTGATTTCCCCCCTTATTTCCTCCATTAGTATATCATACATTAGATGCTCAGAGAATATCACAAGACCATTCTGAATGCCTGTCAAACCTTATATTTTCAAAAGCCTCTGCTGTCCTCAAGGCTCTCTCTCAGGGAGTTACCGAATTGCGTCTCACATCAGAGAGAGCCCTCACAGACATGTAAAGTAAGTTATTTTCCTCCCCCCAGCCTGCTGGCAGCTTATCACCACGCTGTGACAGTGAACACTTGGTTAAATTGAGAGCCTGGTCCAGTGCACATATCCAAGTTTTGAATACCTGTTCACCTGGTTGTAACCTCCAACTTCTTATTTTGTTTCCAACCTCTCCCTATCCTGAAGTTTTGAACTGCAGAAAGTCACAAGTCCCCTGTAATTTCCTATCGCTTTGTGGTCTTCATTTGTTAATGGACCCCACTGAAACCAGCAGATCTTTAGCTGCATTTTCTTTTACAATTTTGCTGTCAGATCCTGTCATCAAAATCATTGTGATTTGGTGTAGTCATCAAATATTTCTTTTAACTCTTCATAAACTGATAAAATGGTAGTTTGTTGCAGGAAACATTTAAATAAGCTACAAAGAAATCCAAGAGTGTGTTCATTTCTTTGGTATCAGTCAGTTTAGCTTTTTTCCCAAGGGATGATGAGTTAGCTTTCTTTGAGTTTTAATTTTGTTCCTCTTCAAAAGCAGAATGATGACTGTGCAGGCTACAGCAGGGACAGGATAGCACAACAGACATGGCCCTCTACAGGGGCTCTTGTGTTTTTATAAGAACAATGGTCTGATGGGAAATACAAAACCAAGAATCCCACCAGGAAACTCCAACTTAAGTTTTTTATGTCAGTTGAATTCAAACTGGAATCCTTAATTTTCCTGAACAGCTTAGAAAGGCCCCTTTTATCATTAATAATAAAAATACATAAAATAACATTCCACATCAGTCCTCTGCTGCATAGAGCTGTTATTTATGGCCCTGTTCTCTTGTATGGATCCAGCTGTATTTTCCAGGGTGCAAATGTGTGGTTTTTTGTGAAGACGGTGATGTGGAACATCACAGAGGATGCCGTAAGATTTTGCTTAAAAAAAGAATTTCTGACATTCATCTCCTCCTATAAAAATTTCACATAGTAATGTTACAAAATGGGAAATGCAACTACTTATTTAGCTGAATTGAAACCAATTTGAATTTATCAGAAAACACTAAAATGAAACATTTTGAGTGCATTGCCAATTGTCCCTACTTGAGTTGAGAAAAAGACTGAGCTATCCCAAGTTATGATGGAAATCTGGGATTTCACGCAGGGGAACTGAATGGCAAACTAAAAACATGTTTACTGCCACAGCAATCCATATTTGTCTGGAACAGTAGTTCCTTTTCATTGCCTTTCTGTATACTTAATTAAAACATCTGATAATGGTGATAGCAAATTCTGGTTTTTAGGGTTTTTTCCCTAATATTCTGACTTCTTAAGTTTATGTCACCTTTAGCAGTCAGTGTAAACATCACTGATGAGTAGAGCTGTGGGGCTGTTTGAAGTATCACTGAAGTGGCGATTACATCAAACACCAACCCTTTCCTCTGTGCACAGTATTGATAGACATTAATCTTCAACTCAGCTTGGATTCTGATATTGGGATACTCATGACAGTGTTATATTGGCTAGCACATTGGCAGAGCCCAAGGCTTATATCTTGTCCTCATAGATGAAATCCTAGTGTCCATCAGAGAACGTAAGCCTTGGCTTTGTCAGTATGCTAATTAGCACAAGAGCACAAGAGCATCCAGAGATCATTATTTAAATATAAGCCAAGTTTTATCAGCTCTGTTGATCTATAGCCATGGAATAAGAAGCCAGTAGCAGATGAATGAATTCACAAAGCATTGAATTCCCAATGATGACGGTGAGACTTACATTTTTGTGGATCCAGGCCAATGGTAGTTACACGTCTACCATCCGCCTACAGATGACTTCTGGAAGTATGGACAATAATGTCCATGGGTTTGGTAGCACAGGGCTAGTTTCTCAGCATGAGACAATGCAGTACTTTCATTTGAAAACACTAAAAGCTAAAGATCTCCAGCCAATGCTTCAGCATTGTCCAATTTTCTTCAGTATTGCAAATAAGTATGTTCCAGCAGCCTCAAACACCACCATGTGATAATTGCTGGCAAATGCAGATTTCACACCACACAGAGCTGTTCCCACTGTTTAATACAATTATTGCTGCAGTTGGCAAGGGACAGGAAGCCAAGGCACTAAAACAAGTGACTTGTTCCCTTATTCCTTCATCGCTCCTTTCTCGTTTTTCACCTTGTTTTTCGTCTGTGTGCACTAAGCTGATGTTTTCAGTGATGCAAAGGCTGCTTTTCCTACTGGAAACAGGGTGTTTAGATCCTATCAAATGATTAGTCAAAGTCACTTATTCCCATGAGTATGAAATTGTGTTTCTTGTCACTAATAGTCCATCCTGTCAACCCAAACACCAAATTTTCTACCAGTCTTTAGCAATCAGCTTTCCTTGTTACTGTCTTGAGCAACTCAGGATCACCAACAGACTTCAGCCCCTCACAACTCACTCCCTTTTCTAGATCATTGCTGAATATTTTGGCCTGCACAGAATTACAGAATGTTTCCCCATCTGCCTCTGGTTGTCTTTCTCCTCAGCAAAGAGCATCTCACACCTACTCCTGGATTCCTGTTTTGTAGCCTTTCATAAAACCTAAGTTTATGAAAGCTTTTGGAGAGTCCAAGCACACATGTGTAGTCTGATTACCCTTATTAACAACGTCACTGGCTGGTAACTTAAATGGTTTTAGGTTTGAGAGCTATGACTTCCTTCTATGAAAGTTGTGTTGATTTTCACCCTACACTGTGTATTTCTCTGTATAGATATTGATTTTGTTTTTTAATATACAGCCTTCTTCAGACACCAGAAGCGAGGTGTCTGTCCTGCAGCACCCTAGAACTCTCTCCACACTTCTCAGACACCCATGTGGCATTTGCACCACCTTTCCTTTTGCTACCCTTTGTCAGAGCAAACCCATTACTTGGCACAAAACCCAGCACTGCCAAACTCCTAGGAGGTGTTTTAAGAAATTCAACTACCCTAGTAGATGGCTTTGCTTTCCAGAAAACCCACTTCTCCCTTGCTTCTCAGATGTGCCAACCCATGCCCTCATATTTTAAATTCATCTGGAGTTAAGCAATAAGGTTGAGTCAGATGCTCTGTTGATATGCAAAGCCACTAAAATGAATCCTGCAAATGGGTGCTGGGGACAGCCCACCAAATAAACAAAAGTTAATTAAACTGAGACAAAAGCAGAAGCTCTGCTCAACTTCTGCCTGTTCCTCTAACTGCTATAGGAAGATCCTCCAAATTCATCCCTATCATCACAGCTCAGGGCAGTGGAGTAATAATTTGCTGGCATCTCATTTTCCCATTTCTCTGAGTCCTGCCACAAGTGTAGTGACGTCCTGTTAGCCACTTTTCTATCCTAGACAGGTGGACTTCATTTCAAGTTCTCACGTGGGATGCTTTCCAAACAGCTTCACAGCTGGTTCTCCATCCTTCTTACGTGGCTTTATTTGTGACCTCATTAGATAGATAGATAGATAGATAGATAGATAGATAGATAGATAGATAGATAGATAGATAGATAGATAGATAGATAGACAGACAGATAGACAGACAGATAGATAGATAGATATAGTGCTTTACAGTTTGCTACCAGTTCCTTGCTGGCTTCTCCCTCCTGCTGATGCGGAAGAGGTTCTCCGCCAGCTCTCGTTGCCTGTGTTGCGGCGGTGTTGGGGTTCCCGGAGGGAGAAGCCGCAGTGATTCCCACGGGACCGCAGCGGCAGCACCGGGAGGACCGGCCCAGCGCCGCTCTCTGGCGGCCGCGCTGCGCATCGTCCCGGGGGCGCCCAGGGGGCTCATCCCCCTCCCGGGGGGCTCAGCCCCCGCCTTCTCATGAGAGAGAAGATAACAGAGGGCAAATCAGATACTAGATGTAGACAAAACCAATTTGTTCGGAGTTATCATTACCGAACGCCTCTATATTACCTGATTTTCTTCTTGAAACGTCCCTCAAGTACAACACAAATAAGGTAAATGGTTATATTGCCTTGCTGTGTTTCTCCAGCACATTTCTTCGTGAGTTATGCTGGCCAGCTTTGGAACCACTCGTTTAGAAAAAAGCCTAAACAGCCGTGTTGATTTTGGGTTTAATTTTTTTTCCTCTCTAAAACATGTATTTGACACTGAGTTGTTTAATTTCATCCAATCTCCTGGAGTACAATTCTTATTATTAATAGTAATAATCAATTGTGGTTTTGTGTTTCTCTGTTAGGTGGGGAACTGTCCTTTCCCATGACAACCAAGATGGAAAAAAAAAAGTACATTTTACCTTATGAAAGAAAAAGAACAGCATGCATTCAGCAATAGTTTATTGCATCAGCTGCTTGTCAATGACAACATTGAAAGAAAAAAAATGTTCCAACCCCAGGAGCTCAAGAAGGATACTGAGATTTTGCAGTGAAGGAAGGGGATGAAACTGTGGGTGAATCCATCAGCACTGCTGCGCCCAGGGAAGGGTGGCATGTCCTGAATGCTGTTTCTGCATGCCAGGGGTCAGAAGGGAAGATTCATTCTTATTAAATCAGTGCCTATATGTGCCAGCTAAGGGCTGATGCTCACAATTCAAGGTCTCAACATAGACCTTATGGTCTTTAGCATTTCTGTCTGACCTTGACAGAGTTAATGTTCAAATAAACTCTCAGGCTGACTCTGCCCAGGTTTCACCTACCAAGTAAAGTCTTTTAAATTATTACTGAGATAACTCCTAATGGTCCCAGTGGAGTTCAGTGCTGTCTAACAGTAGATCCTAAAAAAAAGCTGTTAGTAGGATGGATTTGTAGCCTTGAGGTCAGTGTCACAGGCCTGGGGCTACCTGCTTTGCAATGTCTATGCCATTCCGTGTTCTGCTGTCGTTAGCTGTCTTCCAGGGGAATGCGTCCCCATCCCTGCTAAGGGCCAGCAACTGCAAGGAAGTGCTGGCTCTGCTGACAGCCAAGGGCAGGAGAGCCTTCCAGGAATGTTTGACCAAAGTGCCATGCTATAAATTGCCCAGATTAAGATGCCCTTCAAGAAGAATTAGGAAACCGAGGACAAGCATGGGTTATGTGAACTTTTCTTGCCCTTCTAATACTCCTGTCCTCCACCTTCTTGCACCCAGATCCCCCCCTTTTTTTTTCTTTTTAATTCTATCTTGGAAAACAGATGCATGAAAGAAGAGCATCTTCTTTTTCAGCTCCAGCCCAGACTTTTAATCTGACTTCCTTCCCTTCCACTCCACTGAAGTTTCTTGCACAAAAGGCTATAACTCTTCCTTTTAAGACTCCTCTAGCCTAAACAGTGCCATTAGGCTCACCTTACTTGGCCATGTAGTTACTTAAGATGATGTATTTAATTATGCAATTAACCAAAAATCTCAGCTTTGCCTGCTTTCCTCATCTGCCCTCTCTTCTTTTTCACACTTTTCCCTTCTGCGGGATCTTTGATGGCTTCATGTCTCCCCTCAACTGTTTGTGGGATGTTGAGATGAACTTTCCTCTGTATCCTTCTTTGACACTTCAAGCCATCTTTATCCACAAATTTGTCTTCTTCTCATACAGATGGCTTTCAAATCTCAATGACTTTATCTCCATCTATCGTGATGGGAATCTTGTCTTGCAGTATTTCCTTGGGCATTATTTGTTGCCAACATGAGCTCAGCAGGATAGAAGAGATGTTAATGTTTTCTCTGCATCAAGGTGGCAACATTTTTCTTGACTGCTTTTCACTCAGTCCTGCTTTCTTCTTGTTCCTCTCCCTGCATCCTCAGGTCTATCTGTCTTGCAGGGTGTAGGTGTGTGTGTATAGGTGTGTCCTACAAACTATGTGGAGTGTAGCTTTTCCTACCTCTTTTACAGCTAAGGTTTCTTGCCCAGATGTCCATATCTTGCCTGCTACAGCATTCGATGCTCTCAAAAAATGCACTGTTGCTCCTCAGAGTTCTGCTGCCAAGATCCTTTTCCTTGTATCAACACCATCTGTGCATCTTTTCCAAATGTGCCTTCCTTGAAAGCATCTCACACACACAGCTCTCTTGATTCTTGAGTCCCTTTTCATCCCACATTTACCGTGCACAGGCTGGTTCCTTGCTCCTACTGGCCCACCAGGCAACCTTACTCTTTCACTTAGTGCATTTTCAGGTGCCATTATGGCTCTGTTACTCTTAGAGCCTGGCAGAAGACTCCAGTAAATATATTTCTGCATGATCTCTCCTTCAAACATTTCCTTCTCCATGAGCACACATCCAAGGTGCTAGGCAGTTCAGACAGCCCTTCCAGCTGTGTCAGTTTTTGATTACTGCGTGTCATGATGAAATGCTGGGAGTGAATAGGGGATTTATGAAGTTCAATAACACACTGAAGGAGTTGTCTAATTTAGGATGAATTAAGTTGTTTTCAAAGGCACTGTGGGAGCACTCCACATTGTGTGGCCTGCATCTTCATTTGCAATACAGGCTGTGCATCAGCAAGGCTGCAGGATGAAGGAGAAAACCTGACAATGCTTCATTTCCATTTTTACCCATGCAAGAAGCCAGCATATCGTATCCACTCAGGGGACTTTTATGCTGTGCATTATAATCGGTTCCCTCCCCAGCCCCTCTGACCTCCAGTCATGCAGGTATGAGTACAAATCACTGCTCAAAAAAAAAAAATCAAATTAATTAATGGAATTTACTCTCTGTAAAGCTCTGCTGTTAATCAGATCCCTGGAATGAACTGGATTAGAAAATCGCCTTTTTGTAAACAGTTTCTGTCAGCTTTCGTGACTGAAATAGAGTGGTGAACTGAGACACAGAGCATGATATGAGCACGTAGGGGTGACAGCAATAAAAATGAAGAATTTTCTTGAAGAGATTATAGGCATGATGCTTTACACTGCTTTGTTCCCTCTGGGAGATGAACAGTTTGCAGAAGAAGAATATTCGGTAAATCAGCAGATGTTGCACTCCACAAATTCAGCGGGGAGTAATCCCTGGTTTACTGGCTCCTAGCCCTGGTAATCCAGTTATCAGGAAACAGTGGAACCCTGAGCACACGGACACCCCTCCTGACACTGGACAGCGGATGCAAGTTTATCCATCTCCTCTGAGGAGGTGTTCAAGAGGCTGCTACAAAGGAAAGACATACTGTGGCAAGACAACAAACGTGACACCCTTGGTGAAAAGCCATGCTCTCTGGAAGATGATCCCCATCACCCCCATGTCCCCTGGGTGCTGGAGGTGCCTGGTGTGGAGGATGCTGCATGGGCTGACTGCCCTGGTGCAGCAGATGTGCTCCTGCCCTCCAAGGCGAGAGCTGTGCCAGCCTCGGCCAGACTCAGGGTCTGCAGGTGGATGCAGCAGCGTCCCCTGGCCCCAACCACCAGAGCTTCTCCCATGGAACCTCACAGGGGCTCAGGACCCTCTGTAGCACTAGATGTTCCAAAGTGGTCCATTTAGACATGTAGAAAAAATTACCAGTCTCTTTCAAAAAATCTCGTCACACTGGCTGTTCATGCTCTTTAAAAATCTGCCTGTAGCTGTGACTGTGGCAGCTGCAGCTCTCCAACCGCCTTTGAAAAGCAAATCCTCATGTACTTTTCTCAATGCAAACTGCATTTGTTTGAAACTCTGGCTCTGTTTCTGTGTGGTGAACTCATAAGCAATGTAGGAGCCTAAATTCCATTATGTTTCATATAGATTTAACTGCTTTTGAAAATTTTACCCATCGAACTTCTACGAATCTCCCCCTTTGTGCACAATTAAGGAGTAGGAAGATTGTCTCTTTGCAGCTGTCATTTGGAGGTTGGATAAAGGTTGGGAGATGAAAAGAAAAAAGCATCTATTGAAAGTATCTGTAGAATCTCTCATTGTCCAACAGAAAACCATTATAATGCAGGACCAGGCTTGTGAAACCTGCATTATTCTATTCACAACTATGCCAACAGCCAGTTAAGCAACTTTGTGCCACAATTACTTCTTTTTTTTCCATAGATGCAGGTTACTGCAATGATGAAATATGAGTATTGATGCTTACCTTCCTTTGGAGAGAGGCTTGGGATCTTGAAATGAACACCATAGCAGAGGTGGCTACAAGAATACAGATACCCAGACACTTAGCCTGCTGAGGGAAGATAAATGCTAGAGTGACATGATGAAAAAGGTACACCATTTATAATAAACAAAACCTCTCAAATGCAATTTATGACAAGACAAAAACATGTCTGGGAAACATCCTCAGCATTTTTAAGTTATTTCTGGGGAACATCTGCAGACTAGGCAATGGTGAATAAAACCTGTGTCCTTCATTTTGTTAGCAGTCATCTTCCCTGAAACAGTCTATTTACATCTGACATAAATAATGAATGGTTTTTATAATCTAAACTAAGTTTCAAGCATTACAGTATCTGTTTTTGTTTGGTTTAGGTTCTGGGTTTTTTTTTCCTCTTCTGCCTTTGTTTTTACAATTTGTCATTCTCTGTTCTCAAAAGAGTTTGTCCTAAACCTGAAGCCTGGGTTTCTCAAAACCAAAAATCAGAAAGCTGTAACTGTAGACTTGAAGTGCTTCCTGGAACAAACTATCAGCCTTGCAAAGTTGAAGTGCATTCTCTCGGAGATCCTGAGAGCCTCTTCCTTCACTGATGGAGACTCCTGGGACATGGTGATGTGCCCACACTCACCTCAAAGGAAGAGTGATGAACACGACTGTCTGCTGGAAGATAAGGAAGATTTCCAGCATCACTTCTCCTTTCTTGCTTTGCTCACCCCACATATTTTGCCATGTAAAGGTAAGAGAGAGTTCAGTGTAGGAGCATTTAAATGGTGAAGGGTGGTGACTGAGTGATTCTAGTAGAAGATTTTTGGCAAACTGACCGCTTCAATGTCCATCTGGAAGAACAAAGGCTCGTGATGAGAGCTAGAGATGTTATATTTCTGTGTGATGGGTTTACAAATCCCAGAGTCAACAAGTCATTTGAATGGAAAGGGACACAAGAAGTCTCTGATCCCATCGCCTACTCAGGGCAGGTCACTGCCAACTGCTGACCACGCTGCTGGGCACAGAGATCCATCAGGATCACACCAAGTGCCTGCTACCAACTCCAGAGGTGCCCTTTCCACTTCCTCTCAAAGTTCAGTCAGCAAAGGGGGAAGAGAGAGGAAGAGGGGGAAGTATGTATGTCTTTGTCATGCAGCCCTTATCACCAGACTCCCAAATATGCTGGGGGAAGTTCTAGGAGAGGTGTACCTCCACACTGTGTGGCTGGGCTGCTTCAGTAGCTCCATAGTTCCTCTCTGTGCCTTTGGTACATCCTGCTGTGCTAAACATGGCATAGCCTCCAAATGGCATCCACCCAACCTGGCAGCCTTGCACGGAGCTGGCCCTGACCCGCAGAACTGCCTGTGCGCCCTGACCAGACTGTGCACAGTAGCTCCGCGTCCCCTGCTTTTAACGGTGGCAAACTCCAGCCTATTTTTAAAAGCAGGGTTCTGTCTGAAAGGCATACCAGAAAATTTGACTTCTCCTTTATACCCTCAAGCTCCCAGAACAGCACTTTCACGGGTGTTTGGCTTGGAAAAAAAAACATAAGTAGCCCTACTTAAAATTAAGGGTACACATAAGTCCTTTGTTGACTTAGAGTGAACAGCAGCAAAGCAGCTGAAAACACTGACCCAGGTCACAAGAATGAGGCAGAAAAACAGCTATTGAAGTCTCCTGCTCTGAATCCCATCCTGGGACACGGCTCCCAAACCCCAGGACATTTTCCAGATTGTGTCCTGAAACGCTTCTTTTATGCAGAAACTAGTGATCACACTTTTTTATGCCTTGTTTGAATTGCCTCCCCCCTCACCTCAAAGTAACCCTAGCAGTCAGTAAAACATTCTTTTGCCTGCAAAAATGTGCAGTTGCAAGGGGAAATGTAAATTACAGCTTCATTTAATTCTGCAGGCTAGTTTCCAAATTAACTATATTTCTCTGCAGTCCAGAAAGTCCTCGCATATATTCATAAATAGCCTGTTATAAAGCAGTAAGACATTAGTAATAGCTATATTAATTAAGTTCTAAGAAGGAGTTATTTCAGGCTGTTATAAGCCAAGCAACTTTCTCTCTGCTGTCTAAACATGTATTACCTATAGATGCCAGTATGGTGGCTATTTCATATATAGAAATGATCATGTTGAATGGCAAACTTCATGCCTTGGTATTGTTACCTCCCAATTATAAAAATTAACAGAAAAATGTGCAGAGTTCAGGCTTCCCTGGTTAACTTCAGACACACACTGCTAATATTCATTTGCCTACCTAAACAGCAGTGTTTATCTTAATTTATTATTTCATTTGTTTGGGGGTAGGGGGAAGGTGAATTTGGCTTCATACCATCGTTCTCTTTCATTGGAACAACTGAATACCCAAGTGTGAGGGAAATATGTGTGCTCTTACTTGAGAAGGTGGGATGGCTATTCTGATCTATTTGCAGAGTGGCATTAATTGGGGGGAGTAGGGGGTATTTTACTTTTTTGTTTCGTTGGGTTTTTTTGTTTGGGGGGGTGGTTCTGGAGCTGTACGTGAGCATACGTGTATTTTTTCACCTAAAGAGTTAAAAGGGGTGCTGCCCCCCCCCCGCCCCGCGCGGCAGTGCCTGGAGCATCCAGCAGGCGGCTGGCGCTTCCCGGCGCTTCCCGGCGCTCACGCTGCGCCGGGAGCAGCCCGCGCGCACCGTGGGAAGCAGCGCAAGGATTGACGTCCAGAAGATCCTGCCTATAGGATCCGAGCCGCCAGCTGAGCCCCGCTTTTCCCCTCACTTTAAATCCAGCTGGCGGGGGCAGGCACTGAAAGCGGGAGAGGTTGGAAATGCAGCGTAGCAGCAACTCCCGAAAGTTCGTGCTTTCTGTAAGTCCCTTGTTGCAGACTCGGAGCTGCTCGGCAGACCTGAAGCTGGGAGTTGAGCAAACCCCGTTTTGAAAATGCCTGCCACTTGCTGGTCTGTGAATTTTATAATTGGCCTTCCAAAGCTGAGGAATACACAACAGCAAGACAAGTCTTGGAGGGAAAAGCAAATTTCAGGATTCAAACTATGCTAAAAGATGTCCTCCTTTCACCTTATGGAAACAGGACTGTGGAGCAAGCTGCAGGTGCTTTTCGGTTTGGTTATTATCAAGATGCCTCACAAAGTGATATGACTTTTCAGCTCTTCTGACTGCTTAAAGCCAGCCAGCAGCAGCAAAATTAAAGCAAGAAATTTATTTTTGTGAGGACTTTCAAAGAGGAAAGCTGTCTTCCCAGAAGAGCAAAGTAGGACAATGGCATCTGGAGAGTGCCTTCTGCTAGACCTAGAAACAGATAACTTCATTCTCTACAACTTCTCCGTCAACCAGAGTGCAAACTTCTCCCTCCTCGGTGACGACTGGTTTTACCCGGCGTTCCTCTATGCCATCCCCACAATCTATGGGATCATCATTTTGATAGGCCTTATTGGTAATATCACTTTGATTAAGATCTTCTGTACTGTTAAATCCATGAGAAATGTCCCTAATTTGTTCATCTCCAGTTTGGCTCTGGGAGACCTGCTGCTTTTAGTGACTTGCGTGCCCGTGGATGCCAGCAGGTTCCTTGCTGATGAGTGGCTGTTTGGCAGAACTGGATGCAAACTTATCCCCTTCATACAGCTCACCTCTGTAGGGGTGTCAGTCTTTACTCTCACTGCTCTCTCAGCTGACAGGTAAGCTTGGCTGCTGTCACCTTGAAAAGAAGCCTGCATAATTATAACTCCATAAAATGCACAATTTACAAATATGTATTTTCAGGTAACAAGTCTATTTTTAATGTAACGAGGGGGAAAGAACCACCTCAGTTAATTTCTGGTGTTTACTAACATAGAACTTGAGGAGCATGCAGACTGAACACAGGATACTTTTTCTAGGCTAAACTAAATGTTTGTGCAATTTAGCTAATAGTCTACATAAATTCAAATAGAAACGAGCAAATCAAGCTAAAAACCAGAGGGAGAAAGTGCCGTTAATGAAGCTCTGCTAAAAGGTAACATGTTCATATTTGCCAAAAAGATAATTGATCCATATTTCATTAAGTGTGAAGGCACTGGACCAGCAATTTAAAGTGCAGTGAGGATCAATTCTTTCTAGTGGTTTGCTTCCTTAAGGCTAATTATATGTGAGGCAATATTTCGTAAAATATTTTTCAAATATTCAAATGAGGATGCCTGAAGCCAGGAATCTCAGTTTGTTATAGCTGTTGTATTTCCCTTGGTCAAACTGTTTGCCCCTTAGCCAATCAAAACTGATCTGTGCTGTTGTTTCAGAAACTTCATCTTCCAATAATGTTTGGAAAAAAATAATGTGTAGTAAATATGCTATTTTAGAATATGTTAAAACAACTTTGACTTTAACAAATTATATGCTTCTAATAAGCCAAACCTATTTTTGATTTCTGTGAGGCTTTGAAAACTGACTCAGAGCATTCAGATTTAAATTCAAAAGACATTTTGATTTGAAGGTTATTTGGAAGAATGGAGCCTACCTTTCTGGAAAGGTTGTAAGTATCAGGCATTGGCTTTTATAGAAACTCTCATGTACATCAGAAAAGACAGGATATTTTGCTTCTAATTTGGATACTTCAGAAAGAGATTAAGGAGCACATTGTCACCATGCTGAAGTGACACCAACTGAGTGAAGAATTATTTCAGTTTTGTTTTGCTCAAAAAAGACCTGGGGACTGTATCCTTATTCACAAATAAGTGAAACTAGGTTTGCTTTGGGTAGTCCCTTGCATGGTACTCTTTGTCTCTCTTCCTAACCAGCTTTCAAACATCAGACTACTTTTTTAAGATTTCATTGTGGTTTATGCACATATTTCAGTATACTGTATGCAGTCTCAAAGAAAACAGATGACTTCTTGGGATTTCAGAGACAGTACAGTCAATATGTTTGTCAGCTCTATGCTGGGATATGTATAAAAATAGCCCTGCTTGTCCCAATAGCAGATGGCAAACTGACCTATATGTAGATAAAAGAATGTGCTTGAAAAGTGTTGGGAAAATAGGAAAACTGCACAAAGTCCCTAGTAAAGGACCACCTACACTTTTACTCCTGAGTTTGATGTGGTGGCTGGATCCCACCTGACTACTCTGAAGAAAATATTAGGAAAACAAGAAGTATTTCTCCAGGAAATTAATCTTTCCAGTTTTTAGGGGTGTAAGGAAAGGAAAATTGCATTGTAAAGAAGATTATATTAGAGAGATTCGTTGCTATCTGATCACGTGCCGCATAAGGTAAACATTGCAAATGCTTTTACTGAGTAACACATCAATAGCACTTTTTGCCTGAAGTGAAAGAACAGAACAGAAAACAGCAGCTGTGCCAAGCTTGGGGTTTGGTGACTTGAAGTTCTGAACTTCAGTTTTATCTGAAACCTGTTAACCATCATGCTTCACTCGTTATCAAATGTTACCACACTCTTCAATGTTCCCATTTCCAAGGGATCATTTTACCCTCTTCTAACGCATCTGTGATCCACTGCAGAAGGAGATAATAATGAAACTTTTAACTCTGTTAGATCTATGAATCTAAACTGCTGTGCATTGAAACACAAATGTCCCTTATCTGTTATGTTTGCTAAAGTTTCTGTTTTGGTAAGTTAACAGCAGTGCTGGGATAATTTTGTTAGAAAATAATACAGTCTGTATTTTGTCAGCTCACAGCCCATTAGTCTATTTTCTTAAAATTGTCACCATGAACTCCAGACCCCAGTATTACTCATGTCAGAACCATTTGGAAAATAACCATAAAATGTAAAGGGAAAACTTCCAAGTTGTCAGTTGAATGTGACCACCATGGTGATGCCTGTCTGGGGCTGTGGAGGGTCTGGCAGCCCAACACTCTGCTGTAGCCCCAGAGGCAGGGAGATGCAGAGCTGACATGTGGGATGGTTTCATAGATAACCATTTCTGAGGACAGACCCATTGCACAAAGGGAAACACCTGCAGAGGAAAGGGGCGTGGTGGTGAACCGGGTAATGTGAGGCCTCAGTAGTCCAGCAGGTAACACTGCTCAGGCACAGCTCATCTCGCTTGGCTTTTGCTGTCTGAGGCATGTGAATGTCCCTGTTCTCATGAATCAAAGCCACAAACCATGGGAAAGGAAAAAACCTTCTAAACCATCTGCTGTGAATAGCATCACATGGCAGTGTATCCAAAGAAAGGGGACTTGTCCATGTACTACAGAACTTTTGTCTGTAATTCGTCTTCTGCAAAAAATTACAGTAAAACCCTCTCGATTCAAATGTCCTTCCACTGACAAAAGTAAGTGGGAATAACTGCTGTCATTACTGAAGGTATTGTGATGCCTAGAGAGACCTGGCATAGCAGGGATCAGAAATCTGCTGCGTAAAGAAAAGCCAGAGTCATGACCATTGAAACACAAGATGAAAGGCAGGGAGTAGGTGTGATGGGCAGATAGAACGTGCTGAGAGGGTGGTGAGACACTTTTATGCTGCATGTTACGACAACGGTACAAATCCTCTCAGTTGCTTTGGATCCCCTTCTGGAAATGAGGGGCCCAGTTTTAATAGGTTTTTGCACATCCCATATCATGGATGCAAGGGTGTACCTTCCTGAGGTATACTTTTATTCTTTCCCCTGTGTTAGGAATCCATCATCTGCCAGTGACTGCACTCTGCTAAGTGCCAGCCTCCAGCACAGAGCACCAAAAGCTGCTCAGTGGTTTGACCCGCCGAGACCGAGGAGTTCTCTAGAGGATTGACTGTTCACTTGCAAAGCTCTTGAGGAGAAATAGAGGGACAAACTACTGATCTCAGCTTTTCTGCAGTGGGAGCCTCCCAGGCTGCAAGTGCTCTGTGTACAAATAGACACAGATGAGTACACCTGCACAGGTTTGAGCAGCAAGGGCCTAGCCAAAGGGTCCCTGGGTGCCTAGATTGGCTCTGTGTACAATCAGAAATTAAAGGTAAATTATTTCAGACAGTATGCAAGAAAGGGCAAAAAAGAGTTAACAATATTAGAAATGTATTTCCTGTACCACTCCGCTGGCTGCACAGTGCTTGCATCTGTCCGACTGCTTTTGCAGGAGCAGTGGGAGCTGTCAGGTGATGCCTGTTTTCCTGGGACTGTGTCAAATGTTCAGAGAAGCTAGGAGAGTATTAAGGCATGTGGTGTGCTTGCAGCCACCTTCCATGAGTGATAAGGCGCCAGGGCGAGTATACAGGAGGAAGGAAACAAGTGTTCCATGTGTGTGTATGCTGTTTGTGTGTTTTAGAAAGACGGTAAATTACGTTGGCAGGGAAATGACATTTCTCTGCCCTGCTGCTCTGCACTGTTGAAGTTCTTTAGCTACTGCTTAGCTCATCCCAGAAAAAAGGAAGTTTGAGTTCGCCCATCAGCTTGCCCTTCTTCTCCTCAGTACAAGGAGAAGGGGTACAGAGGCATCTGTGAGAGCACTGACACCTGGGCTTCTAGCCCAGGCAGGAAAGCCGAGGCTGGCTCAGCAAGGGACAGAAAATTAAGGAAAATCTTTGCACAGTAAGAAGAAAAGCAGACCACTTAATTGCCCATGTCATGGGAGGTGTCTTTTTTTAATTGACTTTCTCCCATGACTGACAGAGTTTATACATTTGCATTTGAATTGCCCAGGCTGTCAAGCACTGATTATAGTTCCCCACTGTTTCACTGACATCGTAAAAAATCAAAATGCCCTGATGCTTATGCAGTGAAACCTTCCTGAGGTAATGCTATTTTTACAAGCACACAGCAGAGAAGGTGTAAAGTGTAGTTGGAGTTTACAAGCAGCGTCTTTACTTTAAGCGCCTAGGATTATCTGGATTTTAGCACTGGAAAACTGCAGCAATGCCTGCCAGCCAGAGGTGCCTGCTGTCCTGTGGGGGGAGGGAGTGACAGTGTAGTGAGACACATGGAGTGACGTTATGTGTGAGATAAAGTTGCTTACCTTGGTAAGACCAGCTGCAGACAGCAGGAATTGCAGGAGACCTGAAGTGAAGATGTTAGCTTTGGAAATGTTGACCTCAGTGCTTTGGGTGCAGGGATGGATTTAGGGATTCTGTAGCGCTTCCAGCTGTGCTGAGTCCTTTGGAATGCGTCACAGACATGACTTTTGATGTTCCTCTGAACTCACATGACAGTTTGTTTATCTAAGAAATAAAACCTTCAAACAATCCCCTCTCAAAAAAAAAAAAAAGCAGTGGTGGAAGGAAAGAAATAAATTCAGAATTTCTAGAAATACACTTTTAAACATGCAAATGTTTGTTTAGTGGACTCATGTCTTCTGTGATTTAGATGTCTCCAGCCCTTACTAATAATACTACATACAAAACCAGTGGAGGAATAATATCTGCTTGTCAGTTCATTTATTTTATTTTACAATCACTGGATTATGTCTCCACAAGAGGATTAGGGGAAGTATGCCACTCTAAAATAAAGCTATGGAAAGCCAAACTGGATTACAAAGTGACACTTTTTTTAAAAAATACCATCAGTTGTAAAGCGTCAAGTCAGTGATGGTATGAATTTTTTCTGGGCAGTATAGCCACAGCATTCATGAAATCCTTTCAGGTCACTAAGGAACTAATTTGGCAATTTACTAGTGCTGTAATTTACTGTGCAGCCCCAGGAAGGTTTAAGGGAGTGGCGGAAAAAGCTGCTCTCTGAACTACCAAGACAGCCTCTAATCCAGTCAGTGCAAGTCAGCAGAATGATACCCCATGTGTAGATTTTGGATCCACTGACGTGATCTCAACCAGGAACATTGGTCCTTCCAAGCCAGGGAAGAAAACTGGAGGGACTTTGGGCCCCAGCCCAAAGCCTGCCCTTACACTGAAGCGCTGGGCAGCCCCATCTCAACCCTCACTGCTGGCACGGTGTCCCTGCTGCTGCTCTTCACGTGCTGATGGCACAGGGCACATGAAGAGTGACATTCCCATATCTCTTTCAGCTGATGTACAAGAGTCTTAGATCCTGGTTGCTGGCCACTGTGTCAATATAATACAAACACTCTTAGCACCTGTTCCGCAGCCCCTGAATCCATCTGCACCAAGAGCAACAGATCAAGCAGCACAAACTTTCTGAATATCTTGATTAACCAGAGCAGATGGCCAAAACACAATAGATGCACTTCTATAACCAGGAAGATTAGAGCTCCTGTTTATAGCAGTGGGACTAGTGCGCAAATCCGAGGTTAGAGTCAGTGCTAATGTGCTGGCGACTGTCAATATTTAAGCAATCAAAAGGAAGAAAAGTTAGATTACCTATTGTTTACATTCAGTAAAACCTAAAACCCCCAATCAGTTGTCATGGTCTCATGGTACGAAGTGCTGTACACACTGTTAATAAGGAGAGCAACTGGCCATGGAGAATTTGCCAGCTGTGTGTCCCAGCAGTGGGTTGGGATATCAGCCTCGCTGCAGGGAGATGAGCTTATGGGCATCTCTTCAGTTCATGTGTTACTACCTGATGTGGACAACAACCTGGCTGAGAAGAGTAGAAGGCAGTTGAGCTGAAAAAGGAGAAGCATGCACAACCTGTCCCGTATATGCACCTAAACACCCAGTAACTGCTTTGCTCACAGATAGCCCCTGCAATAACCTGGTTTCCTTTATTTTTGAAAGAGACTTCACCACTAGCCCTGTGAAATCCCCTCACTTGTTTCTCAGCAGTTTGACACCCAAGTGCCCACCTTAGCCCATACCATCTGGGCTACCCTGGGCCATGAGCTCCTACCTGAGCTCTTCAGTCCTCCACACGTGGTCCGCTGTGTAGGGCCCCTGGCAGAGCAAGGGCTTTCAGTATCCAGAAGACCAGCCTGTGCCCTGGGGCAGAAAACAAGGACAGTCCCTGGGCCTCTTGCAGTGCTGAGAAACCAGAAGGCATCTGAGCAGCAAGCCAATTGCTGTGCTGAGGAGAAAGGCAGAAAGCTGGAGATCCCTTGCTGAAAACTCTCCTCCTGATGCCAGGCTAGTGATCAGTTTAACTGGACTGCCGAAGACTGGAGCATCAAAGGGAGAAGCATTGTCAGGGCTTTGCCCATCCTGTCCTCACTTGCCCTCTGGCTACAGTCAATCTCTGCAGCTCTCTAGGAAGGCAGGACAGAAAGTACTATGACACCCTGAGAGAAAGAAACATTTCTTCACGCCTTCAGACAGCCCTGAAGCGTGAGATTTAGATGGGGACAGTCAAATGCCCTAGCAGAACTAGAGACACGAATGCTGGACTAGAAGCTGCTGCACAGTTCAGAAGTATTTCTTGCCCACACCTGTGCACAGAGGCTATTGAATATCTCATAGGATTTGGATTAAAACAGATCTTTTTAGTGACACTGGGCTATGTTCTGAGTATTCAGACTAAAGGCTCACATACCACCCTGCCCCTCTCTTGTGTGTCTGGCACTCTGTTATCCTCTCTGCTTAGAACTTATGTTTCAAATCAAAATTTGTTTGACCTCTAACCACTGCATAATAGTTCTACTCACAGCGTAGCTGAAAGGTTGAGAGAGTTAGGGTTGTTCAGTTTGGAGAAGAAAAGGCTCTGGAGAGACCTTATTGTGGCCTTTCGATGCATAAAGGCGTTTATAAGAAAGGCAGAGAGGGTCTTTTTACCAAGACGTGTAATGACAGGACAAGGGGCAATGGTTTTAAACTGACAGCAGGTTTAGGTTGGACATAAGAATGGGGTTGGATGGGGCTTTGAGTGACCTGATTTAGCTGAAGATGTCCCTGCTTATTACAGGGGGTTTGGGCTATTTGGCCCTTTAAAGATCCCCTCCTAACCAAGCTATTCTATGGCTTCATGATAAGAGCAGTCAAGGATAGCACTAGATTGTTCAGCCCCAACATGCTGCTAAAAGTTCATGTAGTGGTGATGATCTCTTATGACACCTGTGTTTACTGAAGCCACAGAAAGGCCTCAAACATCATATAACTGGTTTAATTACACGGGAATTATGAGAATCCCACAGGATATCTCATTCTGTCATGTGCAGGAGAGACGCACTAACGCTTTCTCTTGGTTTCCTCTTTCCTTGAAAGGGCACTAATTTTTTTGCATCATCTTCTCACTTGGGTCCTATATCTACTATTTTACACCTGGCTGAGTTAAATGGCTTCTGTTAGGCTATGGTCATTTACCCCAATGACTCTACAATAGTTTTAGTCGGGTTATCCACTGTGTCATCTGCAAACTTTCCCAGCAAAGGCTTTATAGCCTGCTCAAGGCAGCTGCTGATATGCACAATAAATAACACTGCAGCTAGAGCAGGTTTCCAGGACCCAGGCTAGAAATGGCCCCACACACTGCTACCTTCTTGCCGGCATGTTTGATGTGCTGCTGGGGAGGTCATGGGGCTCAGGAAACCCCCCCACTGTACAGCTCCCCCGCAGTCCAGGACTCCGAATTTTAGCCCTTGCCCTGTGGGAATGGGGCAGGGATTGCATGGATAGGAGAGGGAGGACCACAGGTACCCTGGCACACACATATGCATATCTACATGCATGGTCACTCGTGCCAACATGCCCATGGCAAGCTGTGCCCCCCTTGTACACCAGCATGGCCCACAGCCTATTTACATAACCTATCATGTTGTGACAAGAGATAAAACCCCCAGAAATCTGCTGTACCTTAAACAAGACAGCCTTATGTTAATTATCATCTGTTAATAGGATTAACCTCTCTGTTATTCTACCTACAACAGGCCTTGAGCAACTCGAGTACCTGCAGTTGTCTTGGTCACACCTTCCAGCTTCTGTGAACTTCACAGCTTTGAAGCCAGTTCTCCATTTCTTGGGAAATCACCACTTTTTCGAGATTTGTAAAAAAATTAACACCAGTTGTTCCTCAGGCAGTTCCTTTAGTACTCCTAGGTGTAAATTATTCAAGCCTGCTAGTGTGAAACTGTTTTGTGTTAGCAGATGTTGGCTCACATCTTCTTTAATACATCTGACAAGTTTTCTGCTATGGCTGTAGTACTGCACACATAGTATAGAATCACATAAATCTCCCACACATTTGGTCTCGAAGACAAATACCTGGTCATTGCTTATCACTTTGTCTCATCCTTGTTCATATATTCTCCATTTATGTGTATGCCTGACTTACTGATTATTTTTTTTTGTTCCTGATATATTTTAAAATGCACATTCGTCTGTTACAGTGACCTTTGATAATTTCTTGGCTCCTCCAGCTTCTCTTATCAGTCACTAACATTTTAAAACTCCAATATTTGCTGTCATTTACTTTTGCTTTTTCTCCCATCTGTTGCATATTGATTTTTTTAATTACTTCTGTGAGGTTTTAGCATGACTCCTCAATTTCTCTTATTCAGGGCGGCTTTTGCCCTGCAGAGTTTTTTCATGGCAAGGTGGAAGACACCAGGGAGCAGGTTGGGGGGTCAGCTACTAGTGTATAGTTAGTGTTGCTGCTTTTATGTTTGTATTCTTGGTCAGTTGATTTGACAGCTCCTTTTAACTTTAGGAAATCCGCTTCTCTAAAGTTCACAGAATCATAGGCAGGTTTGGGTTGAAAGGGACCTTAAAGATCATCTACTTCCAAGCCCTCTGGTGTGGGCAGGGACACCGTCTACTAGACCAGGTTGCCCAAAGCCTCATCCAACTTGGTCTTGGCTATACATATATATATATATATATATTCTCTTTCCACAAAATTAAGATAAGCACACCATAGCTGCTACAGCTTATGGAAGTACTAATTTTTAGGTCAGTGGTGTATTCTTTCTCTATCAGAAGAAGGAGCAGTACTGATTTCACAGGCAGGACCTTTTGCCTGGAGAAACTGCCATTTTTAGAAACTCTAATGAATTTCTGTAACTGGTTCTGTAGGATGTCCAGTAGTTATGCCACTGTTTAGGTTAGTCAGTGATGTATTTATGCACCAAAGGTGGTGCTTTCAAGAGAAATACAGCAGATTATCTAGTAAAATGAGCGGTCCATGTCTGAGCCCCTGCTTTCATTGTCCTGGTAGGAGTTCAGTCCTGAGGCATGTAGACCCCCCGATCCCAGCTTGCTGACAAGCCTGGAGACTTAGACTGATACAGCAAAGCCTTGGATGGAAAACATCACTGGGGCTTGCTCCTTTGCGTGCCTGGTGACCCAGATGCCAGCACCAGTTCTCCCAGCTCCACTCCAGATGCACGTTACCAGCCCCAGCACCAGCAAGCTGATCCACCAGCATGTGTTGTGGTGCCATGTGCCATGAACAGACATATCCCTCTGGCTGAGGGTTCTGAGCACTCAGAAATGTGTACCCTGCTTAGCTGGTGCTGGGGAGATGGGACATTGGCTGTGGGGGGGAGCTCGCTGTTTTTCAAGTTAAAGGATGTTTATAAATGTATGGGTCCCAGCGGTCCTGCTGACAGCTGGTCTCACATCTCTTTGCAAGGACTGCAACAAACTACCAAGCTGGCCCCGTTTAAATCTTTGGCTTGGAACCAGGTGAATAATAAATACCCTGTGTGCAGTGGGGGTCTTTCTGATGAGAAAAGCCTCATCCGTGGGACTCACACTATTTCCTATTGTAACCTTTACAGCCATTGTTCTTCATATGTATAGTTAATTTATGAAATATTTTATGCTCTGGATGGTCATGATTGAGAATAGCACATTACTATGAGATGATTCCGGGGACCCCTGGTGGTCTAGCGGTTAAGATGCTGCGCTCTCACCGCCGCGGACGCAGGTTCAATTCCCGATCCTGCTTCAGGGACCGTCCCCCGGGTAGATGGAGCTCGTCAGCCCCTAAGGCCATCCATCTAAGAGAAGGTCACTCGAAACAAACCTGCGTCCTGAGGACCTC
>JAWWLV010000001.1:100732641-100753574 GCA_035041135.1 Platyrinchus mystaceus
AATCCATTGTGCAGGCTTGAAAGGTAAAAAGACCTTTCCCAAATCTTCGTTCGCGAAGACTGGCCACGTTTTTTTTTATGAGATGATTCCTGTTTAAATTCTCCTTCCCCAAAACGTAGTGCAGTTCAATGGTCTCTAAAACACTCTGCCTCAATTCTGAATTTAGTCATTCCTAAATTTAGACAAATTCCCATTTGTCCAGATTCTAGGATAATGTAGCAGTATGCAGGTATACAGACTGAATTTTGAACACATGCTTCAGAAAGTGAGAACTCTGCCACTTCCGTCAATGCCTCCTTTTTCTTTTCATTTAAATGTTACATTAATAAAGTACCTGCCAGTGTATCTAAGATTTGCCCATTAGAGATGTCTTTGTGCCCATATGCAATTTACTAAAGCTTTTAATAGCAGATGTTCACTCAAGAATCTTGCATAGTAATGATAATCTTAACTAAGTATGCAGAAAGCAGATAGACCCAGAATAGATTGTTGGAGTGTGTTGATGGGTTAGACAGTTTAGCAGTTTTGTGGATTTATTGAATTGTCTTCAGACCTATAAATATTCATAACATTAATGGTGGAAACAATAAAGAAAGTTTGTGGCATTGCATTTGTCATAAATTTCTTCAGATATTTAGTAAGACTTTTTTCTTGCTTTCCAAATGGAGTTTCACACTCAACAAGGCTCCATGTGCTTCATTTACGTAGTTTTTCCATAGCATCAACTTTGTTGCCTGAGGCTTTTTTTTATGGTAATTGAGCCAGTCCTTCATTATGTGGGCAAAACAAGAATGTGATACTAGTAGAACATAATTAGAAAATCTTAATGAGAGGATTTTTGTTCAGTCTATTGTCGGGCCAGGACCAGATCAATGTGTGCACATTAAGCTTACAAATGGGAACAGATGACTGGGGATTAGAGGGACTGTAAATTGCACATCTTTTCTCCCAGTTTTGGTTACAGGTGGGAACAGAAGAAGTATGGGGATGTGCTTGCTGAGAAACAGTTCTTTCATCATTACTACAGGAAGCTGTGGCAATTTCAGGAGCTCATTTTCTAGAGCTGGGAAGAACTCAACATTTTCACTTCTCAGCAATTTACATGTCTGGTTTTTCTAGGGCAGCAGTTCTTTCCAACTAATCCCTGCTTTTTTATTTAAATTTGAGATTCACATTAGCCCAACTTCTCAAAATAGAGCTCATTTTAAACAGATTCAAACGGTGTATTTCTCACTTCGGAGATAAAGCAGAAAGTGGTGGTATGGCACATCTTTCCGTCAGCCTGATGCAGTCTGAACAGTGGGACTAGTAATGAAGCAAGGATGGGCAAGGCTTCTGAAATTCTGTTTCAACAGGTCTTAATACACTTGGGTTTTTTAAATCAGTATACAAATTCAGGAGCAAGGCCCAGGATCTTTTTATATAAACAGAGTAGGACATAGTAACAGGTGATCGTATTTGGAGGAAACTTTCCTTGTCACTTAAGTACTCCTTTAAGTACTCCTGCAAATTCTTTTGGGAGGGGCAGAGTCCCTTTCCTCTGTAGGAAGGATGGGGAAGCTTTTTTTTTTTCTCATATTTCTTGCAAGCATGAGGTTAAACTGCAAAAAGATGGACATGCTTGGAAGGATTGTGATAGCCTCTGTGGCAAAGCCTCTTTTAGCCATTTTCTCTGACTACACTTCCAGTGCTGAAAAAAGCAAAGAAGCAAGAGTTATGAAGGCAACTTTGTGCCTCCTTTTAAGTCAGATTCAATCAACGAGAGGGAGGTAGTGGCAGGCACATAGCCCTATACAATCCTTGCTGTCATATTTGGTCACCAAGAATATCTCTGACAGCCACCTACCTCTGTGACCAGCCACCTTCACTGCCATGAGGGAGGGATGTTCCTTTCCCATTTCCATCATAAAAGAGGAAAGCAAGCTGAGGCTGCCTACAGAACCAGCTTCTCCACACAGCATAAAATTACTTCCCTAAAAACACAAACCCCAGACGTTTAGACATATGGAGTGAAGTTAATTTAAATCCAAGGGAAACATCTGATTTTCCTCCCATGCTTTAGTTGTTTTAATTTAATTCTGGTGTCTGTCGTAGCAGGCATAAGTGGATGAAGGTGACAGGAAAAATCCATGAGGGAAGAACTGAGGCTGCAGTCTTACAGATAAGGTCCTTTCTTCCCCAGAGAGCAAAATTTCAGCCCTGCATATCCCTATGCTTAGAAACATATAGGCATAATGGCTTTGCAGGCAGAGTCTGTTTATGCTTCAGCTGATGTGTATTTTCTTGGCTCAGCTGAGGAGCACAAGGATGGATAAAGTATTTTGTGCCAGCAGAGAAACTGCATCTAGGAAATTTTGACATCTGTTTGGGGCCTTATTTTGATCTGTGTCTTTGGAGAGCATACCTGTAACTGTCTTTTTCATGATAAAGCTACTTCTGTGCTTATATTTGAAGCTGCAGCTTTGGGGCTAAGTACACGGTATTAACCAATGTTTTCATAGTCCAAGTTTTAGAGTACATTATGTGATGCTATCATTAGTTATGTTATTTTTAACACAAGGATAATGACATAGTTTTCCATTTGCCTGGCATATTAACTCAGTGGGAAAAGTATTTACCACAGAAAGACCTCTGGTGTGCCACATTTTAGTAGTTTATGGTCATTTCCATAGTTTCAGTTATGAGAAACAATTACTCAATGAGTACAGTAGAGATCCTAAGAGATGTATATAACACATTTTCAAGGATTCAGTGGACATGCACATGCTCTGTGAGATCCTACCAATCTAGAATGAATTTTGAGGATTAGTTTAAGAAGTTATCAGGCGTTCTGGGTTGAATTAACCCTCTCACCAGCTTCCTTTTGGAGGCCTGGAGATTGACCTGGAGAACAGGGACAGCACCAGAGTGACTGTGGCTGGTGCAGGAGAGGATTTCCCTTACAGGGTGGATCATCATGGTGCCTCAGGAACTGTAGTTATACTAAGTGCACTTAAGAGTGCCCCATGTGTAATTTCTCTTTGTGGGCTCCTCTGAACAAGACTGAGAGGTATGGAGATGACTGGCATCCATCCTGGCCCAAAGGCAGCTGCAGTGCATGCAGCAGGTTGCTGCTTCACAAGCACGGGGGGAACAGAGAAATTCAAGGGCTGGGCTGTAGTAAAGGTCAGCATCTCTTTCATATTTCCAATCAGATCATTAACACAGTCATTTTCATCTGGGCTGTTTGACAAGAGATTGGAGTTGACACGAGTTCTTGACTATCTCTTTTTATTCAACTGAATCTTCAGAAGGCATATTTTTAAGTTTTGGCCTTTGTTGTAGGGCATGAATCTTACCTCTGGTTTATAATTTTTTTCAAAAAATTCTTTAAAAGCAGATATGGAAAGGAGTTCAGCTGAAAAAACATAAATATATTAAATAATAATTAGAGACTGAATGTGAGGTGATAAATCCAGGGCTGTGTCCAGATTTACTGCAGACAGGTTGAACATGTGACACATACTGCCTAAGGCCATGTTACTGTATGGGCTAAAAATAATGCTGTGGTAAGACCTTTGCATGAAAGCTCACTCGACTGGCCATGTAGTCTGTGGCTCCACTGAGGTATATAGGCATATTCATCAATGTCCCCTTCAAAGTGGACTGAAATATTCACATGCTGGATGTTACATGTGGGAAAGTTATGTGCTATGTGCCTCAGGCTAACTCATTGAAAAAGAAATTGCAGGAGACAAAGCTGTGGAGAGCTTGAAATTTTATTTGACATAGAAACTGGAAATATATATGCTGAAAAGTAGAATGAGCTGCTGCTCAAATCCAGTCTACCTTGATGAAGTTCTTAAGAAATGTCAAATAAATTATAAAACTCGGGTTTGACCCTGTCAGGAAGGTGGTGTGGAAAAGTAAAGGAGTGAAGGCATTTCTGAGCCTCACTCAGAAACCAACCAGGAGTTGCAGCTTTTTCACACCCTCAACACTGACCAGAGGAAAACCTCCTAGTGGCGTCTCAGCCCGAGCACCATCCAGGGCGTCCAATTGCTCATGTGCAGCCGTCACCCCCTGTGCCCTCACTGCGAACAGCTGCTGTCCAGAACCCAAGCTGGCAGGGGATGGGGAATTGCTGCTGAGACACGAGCTAAGCAGGGACCCATTGATGCATCAGCAAGGTGACTGGAAATGGAGACTCCCACTAGATCAATACTGATCAACCAAGCTTTAACACTCAGAGACTAACAGAGATTACTGAAGATTTCTGAATAAGTTAATCCACCATCAAAGAAGTCATGCAAATAGTCAGCAAAATAATTTCTTTTGTCAGGCTATGAAGATAATATCTCCCTGTGTTTCTGCACCTGAGAATGTACATTTTCAAAACCTATTTTCTAGCTTCATTTCTTCTGTTTTATATTTCTGTTCTTTCACCCTCATGCTTTGGGGGTACACTGAACCTCTTGCAAACAAAACCTCTGTCAGATCTTCTCTTATAGGAAGAAGGAGGCTGTAGGAGGCTTTAAAAATAAACTAAACATCTAGTAATCAGTGCCAGCATTCCTAGCCATTTCTAAATATGTTCTTTCAAAATTACATTGTTTGTAAATTCCATCTCTAATTAAAATATACTAATAACTTGAAATTGATTCATTTTCTGTCTCCCCCTACTCTGTTAGTGTTAATAAAAATTAAACAGTTTCTCTTTCTCTGTATTCTTTAACTTATTCATGTTCCTGGAAGTTAATACTGTAAAATACTCTCTCAGCTGGCTATATTTTATAAGAAAATCCCTGAAATAATCACGCTAACAAGCCATGTTGATAAGCAAACAGTAAGCATCTGCAGAAAGACCTTTGCATTAACTAAATTTAATACTTTGATTTATTATTAATTTCCGTCTGCATTTCTCTTCCTTAAGGTTTGGTGAAGATTTTCAGTTAGCTAGTGTTTCTGTCAATAATCTATATCTGGTCAGTTAGACTGTAAATCAAGCTATTTCAGTAATACTGTGTTAGTAATCTGCTGTCTGTTTTATTACTGCAATAGCTGTAGCATCATAATTTGTTTAAGTGCCATGATTTTCTTGACCTGAGATTATGATCTGGTGCTGGAAGGTTGTGTTTTGTAGTATGACACCACTTAATCCCCAGTCTCAGAATGCAAGTTAGAGAGGTGTTAAGCAAGCCTTAAAAATACTGTGTCTGGCCACTGCAGGTGCATAGCTGGATTAAAGGGGAGCTGTAGAGCTTGGAGAATAAGTGGTTAAACAGCAAACTGTTGAGCAAAGTCTGTGTAGTACATGAAAGGAAAAATCATCTACATAAGACATTTGTATGAAGGAACATCTGCAAATAACAAAATGTCCAGATACAGTCTTTATAAAATAAGTATAAATAAATGAAAATATATATGTAATTATGTTTACATGTATATACATGCATCTATAGATAAAAATTATGTGTATAAAATATACTCAGAGATATGTAGACACATGCATACCTACATAGAGGGAAAGAGTAGGTGTGCTGAGCAGGATAATGCATATAATCAGATGTTGAATGCATGCTTATCCTACAAATGAAACAATTACCCAGCTAAAATAGTGTGGGACTGATAGACCCCTCCTTCAAATGTTGAGCCTCAGGATAATGCAGACTGTAGTAAGTGGGGAATCATGACGTGTCCCTAGAGCATGGGTTCGGGCTGCCAGGTGGAGGGACTCTGATATGTGCTGCCTGGACTAGGACAGGGTGTCCAGCTCGCTTCCTCTGCTCCCACCCCAGTGCCCCGTTCAGCTGTCTGAAAGAGCCAGGATCTTGGAAGGAGCTTAGACATGGACTTTGGAACAACCACATGGGGATGTACCCTGCCATGCCAAAAGTGGCCTGGGACAGCTTAGGACCCAGTCACCCATCGATTCCCAGGGAGCAGACAGTGACCAAGGGGGTACCAAATGCACCATAGGCAGTGTGAGGTAGATCCTGGAAGAAATATCCTACAGTTTGTAACTGATATGATGATGACACTAAATACTAATTTATGAAACCTGTAGATATTCCTTCCTAATTATATTTTTTTTCTTCTACCATGTTTCTTAAATGCGTATGTGAGTTGTGGTTTACTTGGAGTGGGAACTCCTGCCAGAGCAGGGCTCCAGCATGTATGAAGCTCTGATGTTTTCCATTCTTCTCATTACACACATCAACTTCAAATAAGTTTGATTCTATGATTTTCTTGGATTCTGAAGTACAATTTTCTGAAAGGCTGAAATGATGAAAGACAAAATTTCAAATCAAAAATGTCTTCTACATATCTAGCATAGCAAGCAATAATTTTTTTTTTTTTGCCAGAAACTCAGTTAGTAGTTCTGGCTACTTAATCTAAATGCATTGAGTTAGGGACAACTCTTTCCAGCTACACCACCAAATAGCAATTAAAACAGGCAATATGCTCTTTGTAGCTTGACTAAAAATAAGCTCTGGCTTGCAGGAGGCCAGCACACTCACAGCTTGAAATGTGTGGCAAAATCTCAGCCCAGTTTCCTTCAACGCTATTCTGTGAAAGCTGCTGTACACTTTTGAAGAGAAGTCTGTGATTGCACTTCCTGTCTTAATGTTATTTGGACACATATTAATGTCATTAATATTAATTAACATGTTAATGTCAGCACTGTGCTTTGTTGGGTCGATTACAAATTAAATGAACTCATAATCAATACACATGAAACTGAATGGACCCATGACAGGTGGTTCTGTCTTAAAATGAGAAATCTATTGAAAACATTGAAATTTAAAACATCAGAAAATAAATCAGTCTTGAGTAAAGGAGGCTTTCATTTGGGTTTTTATTTCTGAATGAAGGGGAAAAGCAGGAATACAATGCCTGAATGTTTTGCTCAATAAACTATTTCCTTTTTTTTGTTTTTTTTAGGTATAAAGCTATAGTAAGGCCAATGGAGATCCAAGCATCCCATGCACTGATGAAGATTTGTTTGAGAGCTGCTATAATCTGGATCATATCCATGTTGCTTGCCATCCCTGAAGCAGTGTTTTCCGATCTGCATCCTTTCCATGACAAAGGGACTAATAAAACCTTCATCAGCTGTGCTCCTTACCCTCATTCGGATGGGCTGCATCCCAAAATTCATTCAATGGCATCATTTCTCATATTTTATATCATTCCCCTATCTGTAATTTCAGTATATTATTATTTTATTGCTAAGAATTTGATCCGGAGTGCTTACAACATCCCCGTGGAAGGAAACGTGCATGTGAGGAAACAGGTAGAGATTTGACTTTCTTCAAAAATCCACATTCTCTTTGAATCTGGGAGAAAAGATGGAATACAGAGAAATTTATACAGACGGCATTCGTTGTGCTAATTTTAGTAGATTACTTGGGGTAAAAAAATTAAAGTGGTTGAAAGAAGCCATGACACAGGGCTAAATAGTTACAGCATTGCCTCCTGTTTCTACGTTCAGAGACTTTGGCAGAGTGGTTACCATGGCAAGCATAGCAGGAGACCCATGCCAAAGCCTGGAAAGATATTGACTGGCATGCAGAGAAAGAGGCAGAGCTGGATACAGTGTTTGGAGGTTGAATCAGAGGGGTGACATGGGAGAAAATCAAAACTTCTGAAAATTTTTTGTCAGAGAGAGGACCTTGGATAAAGCCTTGCCTGTTTCTAAACAGCTTATTGACCTTGACATATTTATCTTACTTGTCTTACCTATTCCTTTCAACTGAGGTGTACTTCAACCTCAGCTAAACTGACACAAGCCATTCTTCAGCTTAACAGTTGTCCATACAATTGCACCCAGCTGACACCTGCACCTTAGGCTGACCCAACACAATCATGTCAAATAGCCTTCAGGTGCTATGGTGAAGCAGTAGGGCTGGAAAGACTTGGTTTTTGCCCATCAAATAAGGTGCAATCTCTGAAATCCTTATCCTTTTCCCCTTCTGAATGTGTGTAAATCTTTCTCCCCTGCTGTCCATTTCTCTACTGATCCGATGGCTGTTTTGATTAGTGACAGTAAAGTGAACAGTAAAAGCGGCCCTTTCACCGTTTAGTTTTGGGGAGAGAGCTTTAAAGAAAGCAAAAGGCCAGGCTGCAGTCTAGCACCCTCAGTCCATCATTCCTGTCCTACAGTGCATTCAAGAGCTATAGGTCTCCATCTGAAATAACTGGTATTGATTTCTTTATTGCATTGCTTCCTTTCCTTATAGTGCAGATGTGGCCTCAATAGCCCTATATCAAATTAAGCATACATTTAAAAAGAATATATGGTTTAGCCAAGGAGAGCCCATTCTCAAAGGATTTAATTTTCCGCCTGCTCTCGGGAGACATTATCACCTGGTACATGTCAATCCTTCCTAAGCTCAATGGCTGATTTTCAGTCAGTGCTATTAAAAGGGCACCAAATAAAGTCAAAATGGGCTTGTCAGGTCTCTCCTGCCTGCTTCCTGCTTGCAGCTGCCCTGAGGAAAGATCAGCCTGTGTAAGATGCTCAGTTTCTGATTTACGTGTGCAGCTCAGAAGGGGAGGTAGGATAGCAAAGTGTCCCCAGAGTCTGACCAGGCACTGCAGCTGCACTGGGGCAGGAGCCAGGGCAGTGGGGCTGGGGCTAGAGGGCAGTTTCAGGTCATTTGGGTTCTATTTAAATACAGGAAGTGGGATGCAACAAATTCCCTAGGAGCACCGGAAAGAGTTGCAGGGATTGTCAGAGAGGAGAAAATTACTAAGCCCTAAAAAGTCAGCAGTGTTATACTTTCCAATCCTGCAAACTCTGGCTGCACAGTCTCTCCCAGAGAGCAGTGCATTTCTGAGCAGCTCTGTCTGTCCTCTCCTTTTGGACAACCTCCATCATGACTTTTGTGTTCTTTAGGAAGAGAGATCACAGAATCAACTAGGTTGGAAAAGACCTCTGAGATCATTTAGTCCAACCTATGACCTCACACCATTTTGTCAGCTAGACCGTGACACTCAGTGCCACATCCAGTCTTTTCTTAAACACCTCCAGGGACAGTGACTCCACCACTTCCCTGGGCAGCTGATTCCAACACCCAATCATTCTTTCTGTGAAGAACTTCTTCCTTAATGTCCAACCTAAACTTTCCCTGGCGCAGCTTAAGGCTCTGTCCTCGTCCTGTTGCTGGTTGCCTGGGAGGAGACCAACCTCCCTGGCTACAACCTCCTTTCAGGTAGTTGTAGAGAGCAATAAGGTCTCCCCTGAGCCTCCTCTTCTCCAGGCTAAAACACCCCAGCTCCCTCAGCCACTTTTCTATGCTTCAGACCCTTCACCAGCCTCATTGCCCTTCTTTGGCCTAGTGCGCAGCACTTGTGGACAAAAGACAAGGTATGGTTTACCTCAGCTCCCCTCAGTTGAGCAATACCTTTGGGTTGACTCCAAGCATGTAGAATTAAGTAAAACGAAAGTGTGTCTTGTCTGCATGAAGGTTGTACTGCATGTTAGCTGGCTTTGTAAAAGCACCTTTCCCTGACAAAGCTGAAATAGTGCTCAGGGGTGTTCATCCATCTATTCACCACCTGTATCTGTCTTCTCCTGGTGGCTCCAGTGCTTTCAGCTGAAGGGTCCACCTTGCCACTGCCTCAGTGTTTCCCCAAGTACAGAATATCCTTTCTCTGTTTCTCCATCTCCTTCAGACTCTGAGTGCTGCACTCAATTTCAAAGGGCTGTGAGCTGTTGACAGCACTTTTGTGTACATATACCACATGGCCCCATGGCAGAATGTCCTGCATCTGGGCTCTGTGAAAAATCCCAGACTCTTACCCGATAATTAATTATAATAATAGTAATAATAATAAAGTAATATATTAAAACTATATATGATTGTGTAAGTTATATGTGGATAACTAATTCAAATGTCCACACTTTTGTTGCCTGAGCTGGGATTTTGCAAAGTGACGAGCCAATGGAATTTTATCTCTAAACAGGAAAGACTACTTCTTATGTAATAAATTTTCAGAATTATTTGGTTTTGAGGGAAGGGAGTTGAGGAGAGAAGAGGAGAGTTCTTGACTATGTTCACCTGCAGTCCAGATTTCCCTGCTCTGGACGTGCCACCTGCCATGGGCTAGCCCCAAAGCTGCAGCGCTGGCAAAAATTGTCAGCTACTGGTCTGAGCTAGGAATAGCAGCTCATCTGAATTTCTCTTTCTTCTTCCAGATTGAATCCCGTAAGCGCCTGGCCAGGACTGTATTGGTCTTTGTGTGCCTCTTTGCCTTCTGCTGGCTTCCCACTCACATCATCTACTTATACCGGTCCTACCACTACTCCGAGGTGGACACCTCAGTGCTGCATTTCATTGCCAGCATCTGTGCCCGGATCCTGGCGTTCACTAACTCTTGTGTCAACCCATTTGCTCTCTACCTGCTCAGCAAGAGCTTTCGGAAACAGTTCAACAACCAGCTGCTCTGCTGCAGAGCTCGCCTCCTCATCCGGTCCCACAGCATGGCCAGGAGCACCACACGAATGACCTCCCTCAAGAGTACAAACCATTCCCTGGCCACCTTCAGCCTTATCAATGGCAACCACCTTTGCCACGAGGGCTATGTCTAAAGGGCACGGTCAGACACCACCATATCATATACTTAGCACAGCTGCTTGACTTTGCTCAGTGGGGGTGGTGAGCAGCCCACACACGGAGGCACACATGGATGCAAGGAGGTCTGATGTGCTCAGAGAACTCGGAGGAGCTTGAAGCATCAAACATTTCATCTTGGATTGAGGTTGAAGTATCCAACATTTCACCCTGGGCTGAGGCATCATCAGAGCATCAGATCATTGAGCTCCCTGGGAAGTGCTGCGAGAAGTTGCTTCAAGACCTGCTGCTTTTAATAAGAGCAAAATGAGCACCTTAAGATCAAATATTGTTTGGCTTTGCAGAATCTTCATCACTTTCTTCTCAATCTCAAACTCATGCAGATTTACAGCAGTGACAAAGACCATATCAGGTGCACACAATTTGTCAGAACAGTTTCATTCATCAGTTCATGGTAAAATATATTTTGACATAAAAATAAATCCATTTAAATAAGGTAAATACTTTTACAAGGAGTTCACTGTAGGTCATTTACAGACTTTTCAAGTATTTATTAATGTTCTGAGTACAGTATTAATTCATGGTATAAAAAGTATCAACAGTTTACTGGGGCGTGTCAGTGGCCTCATCTGAAATGTGCAGTATCTTGCACCACATCAATGTGAAAGCAGTTACATGAATAAATGTGAGTTGGAATATGTTTAAAGTTTTCAAATGTGTGAGCTGTTGCCGTGTTGTGAAGGAAACAGCAGGGTGATTTCCAAGCACTACTGTTTTGCTATTTCTGTCTTCAAGGTGTGAGATAGTGAGTGTTTCATCACCTAAGGTGTACCACAAAACTTTAGTTGGGTTTGTTAAAGGGCGGACAATAACAGAAATCAAGTACAGCTACTTTTCATGTAGCAGTGCTTTGTAAAACACTCTTTTCAGTAAAAGCTATCAGCAATGCAAAGTCTGATCTCCAACCCACATTTTTTTCCTTCTATCTTCACAAAATTCTGTAGAGACAGAGTGCCAAAACTGGCTGACAGATTGGAGAATCAGGTCTTCTGTAATGTTTACCCCAGAACAGTTCCTGTGCCAGGTACCATCTATTCTGGAAACAGGAGCACAGTGTCCAGCAGATAACAAATTCTTGAAGCATGTGGGCCATAGGACAGGCAATGAAGCTGCACACCTGATAAAGAAAACTGCTGCCAAATGAAGCCATAAACCAATCACTGTAGCGGAATATTGAGTTTGTAATGGCCCTCATCCTCTTTGATGATGATCCTTTTCATTACCACAGCAAAAGATAAGTGAAAGCTAGTAAAACTTTGCATTGGGTTTGCTCTGTATGTACCAAAAATCATGTGTGCAGTGTAAAAGCATTCAGCTCTGCATCTGCAGCTGCTTTGGGATGCTGGTGAGAGCTGCTGTTTCCAAGGACTCACAAGGGCTCTGTTGCCAAAGGCAGAGCTCTGAAAACTTCAACTGATTTTCCCTTTTGCCCTCTGGGTGAGGTTCCACATGCAGGTAAGTGAGCTCAGGATGTGGCCACACCACTGTGCTGATGTGCTGCTAAGGGCAATACTGCCCTGTTCCCACACTATCCCTGGACACTGCCACCTGTGTCACGCCCTGTTGCAGTTCTAAGTGCCCCCACACCCCGATCAGCCTAAAAACAAATGTGATAGGGTTATTTTACTGATGAGTCAATTCCTTTGCTCAGCTGACTGTGTCACTGTGCTGTTATTTTCAATTTACTGGGCTATCTGAGGTCCTCATGTACTAAAATTTTCAGTGTTTTCCCTAATCTTTAACAAGAAGCCACATATAGTATCAGAAGCCCAGTCTGTGACCATTTCAGAGAGTTTGGCCACATTTTGAACTGTTTATGACATTTCAAAATGAGCAAAATTCATCTGACCTGAGGTAATTTTACTAAATATTTTCTTCAGACTTGTAAGAATTTCATCAAAGGCAAGCAGGAATTAAATACTTCAACAACAGCCACACCAACTCTGCTACACAATGTGTCCTCTGTTTGATAACAAACAAGAGATTATTGTTGCTCAACAAGAGACTTCAAATGTTTCTGAATTTTTTTTCTGAAAGAAGGGGCTGTAATCATAAATCATGAATCATAAAACTGAGAAAATCATAAATATGGGGGAAAGGGCATTGTTATAACTCCCTTAGGGCTAAGCTGAATACAGACCCTGCCTCCCCAAGAAAGATGCTGTTTTGAACACAGGAGAGTTATAAAGATACAGCATCGTAGATTTAAATAAGTGCTATCAGTTTTACCCTTTTCTTCCTAACAGAGCTAGTGACTCCTCCAAGGACAGGAAAGATGGTTATGGCTTTGATCTGGAAAGTGCTTTCCAGAAATGCAGCTGCAAGTATCACAGCCTCACTGTTGCTTAATTTGCTCAGTATTATTTAATGGTGGACTTGGCACTGCTGGTTGGACTTAATGATCTTAGAGGTCTTTCCAACCTTAATGATTCTGTGATTCTATCATTCCTTTTGACTTTATTTTTGAGGCTGATAGGCATAAGTTTTGGGGTAGTTCCATGCAATACTTTCATCAGAATCTAAGATACCTACAACTTCTTTTAATATTTAGCAAATTAGATCAAGGTGTTTTTTTTTTTTTCAAAGAGTATGTGAGTTTTCATTAACATTCTTAATTTTATTCAGATCCTTGCCCCCCTGTTTAATATCTTTAAGACAATTAGTGGTTCTGTGAAAAAAAAATCCATTGAAAAAGGTTCCTTGCAAACTGTATTCTGAAATGTATTTCACAAACTTGCACTCATTTTTTTAATACAACTGGAAGAGCAAAACTGAGGTTGGAATTGTTTCTATCTCACCTTCATATTAAAATAATGAAAAAAATTCAATGCAGCAGTTGTGGTCAGGGAAGGAAGATTCAAGAAAGTTTTCTGAAATATCCCAGCATGTAATTGAAATATTTGTAGCTGCAATTTTAGTAGTTGTTGTTGTTTCTCACTCCTTCTCTCATTACCTTGGTTTCAAAAACACAATGTACTTTACCCTGCTGCAGCAGTCTGATCCCTTATCTAGAGCTCTCGCAGTGTTTGCTGGCACAGCTGCAGTGCTGATTCTTTCAACTTGGAGCGTTGTCTGCAGCATTTGATAAATTTTCAAAGTGCCCAAGATAAAACCTGAGATATAACCCAAGAAAACCTGTGCCCAAGATATAACCCTGGCAGGTCCAGCACTGTGCCCACAGGTACTGCCAGGTCCTGGGAAGCTTCACGGTCCTTGGTGGGGAGAGTCCCTGGCTGTGACCCTGGGGTGGCTCTGCACCCACTTCTCAGCCCTGCTCTCTCCATCAGCACTGGGAGCATTACAATGGTGACTCAAACCACATTGTTTAAGGAATGCTATATTTCAGTGCTTTGAAAGACAGTGTCCCTGAAATGCCTGGCTGCTGGGAGGCTTAGGAATTTTCTGACTCAGTCCACACAGACACCTTTATAACTGGATACATGTGAAATTCCCTTTGAACCAGATATTCCTTTGGGTTCGCTCTGCTCTGTCGTGTCTGGCACGTTGTGTTACGTTCCACTGTAAGCAGGTTGCACGTGGGAAAAATGGTCTCTGGGTCAGAATACTATATGTTACACCCTGGGACAGTATTGCTGTTTACTACAGTCAGAGAGTTATTAAAAATACGTATCTGCCAATAGCTGAATTGGTGTGAAGTGCAAAACTAATTAAACAGGGATACATCCAGTATCTGAAGAGGGACTACAAGGAAGCCAGGGAGGGCCCCTTCAGCAGGAACTGTAGTGAGTTACGGGATTAATGGGCTCAAACTGAAAGATTTAGGTTAGATATATGGAGGAAAGCCTTTACTGTGAGGGTGGGGAGGCACTGGAGCAGATTGCCCAGAGAATTTGCGGATGCCCCATCCCTGGAAGTGTTCAAGATCAGGTTGGATGGGGCTTTGAGCAACCTGGTCTACTGAAAGGTGTCCCTGCTAATGGCAGGAGCTTGGAACTAGATGATCTTTAAGGTTCCTTCTAACCAAAGCCATTCTATGATTCTATATTCAGTTGTGTCCATGCTTATATTGAGTTATATCCATGCTTTCTCAGGAGAAATTGAACAGGATAAAGCATTGTTCTTCATTTGGAATTTAAATTTTCTGAGATTCCTGAATTCCCTTTGCTTCCCTTGAATGTGGTGGAAGACAAAGATGCCAAGTAAAACACAGCTTTTAGCAGTTCTTGCTTTAGATTAGGATTATTCAGTGCAATTTGGCTCAAAAATCTTTTTTTCTAAGACTGGAAAATCACCACAAAGAACCAAAAAGTAGAGAAACTTTCTAATACTGATACCAGGTAAAGAATTCTGGATTCCTCAGCTGTCTATGAGGGGCATTTGTATTGAAGTGTTTCCAACTGTTGCTTTTTAGAGAATGTTTAAATATGAAAAATCAAAGGGGTGTGATTCTGCTGCATGGCAATAATAGCTGTAAGCAAGAAAACATACCAGATGGTGGAAAGGAAGAGTTGTACTTTTAAACACAAATATTTATTTATTTATTAAAATATTTGTTTAATTCAAATATTTATTTTTTAAAATCCACCAAATAACCTATAAAGTAATTAATATCTAAACAAACAAAAATTCAAAGCCTCTCTATTTCCCTAACAAGAAAACAGGAAACCCGTTATTGATATCTGTAATCCTGATTCTCCCAATTAGCTTGATTTGTGTGGAATGAATGTTATAGTTAAAACCCAGAAAGATTACATTTTTATGCATGGTTTGGCAGAAATAATATACCTTCTTGCTCATTTTTCTGACAAATAACGTTTTTTGGGGGATAGAAGACCATCTGTGTGTATTCAGTTGGGAAAAAAGCCCCTTTTCAGTCTTCTTTAAAGGCAAGAAGTTCAGTGCTGCTTATCTGAGCAGTAAGCAATCCCCTGAATGTTAACTGCATGGCTCATTGTTAGTGCTAGGCACTATGATAACAGGGTGGCTTATCCTCTCCATTCTAGGAAACCACAGCAGGTGATGGGCCTGTATCATTTACCATAAATCATTAGAGATTACTGATATTGCCCTTTCCAAGAGGAATAAAGCAGCAGTTCAAGGATGCAAGGAAATATGTAGATGGCATTATTAAAACCTGAGAGATTACTGCACCTTTACTGAAATATTTGTGCTACCCTTACTCTATTTCTTTTTTTAAAATTTGTATGATACCATCTTTATACCTGACACTGTCTTTTAAGCCTGAAAGACGTGCATGGAAGATAGCTGATTTGGGTCTTCTGTAAATTGATATTTATTTAGGAATAGAAAGGTTGTTGTTGGGCTGTAAAATGTATTTTAGCTTGGGTAGCTACAGACACCCCTCAGAAGCGAGTTCAGCCAGCTTGCAGCTGGGGCTCACAGGGGATGGTGAGCTGGACAAGCAGCACTCGCTGCAACCCTGGCCAGATCTGTGCCCACACATCTCTTCTGGGAAGATCGCCTTGTCCCTAACCCCTCTGTCTTCCCAAAAGAGCTGGCAGGGTTTTCCTCCTGCCATCCTGACTGCAGCTATGGTTGTAAGTAACTGGGTGGGAGGAACGCTCTGATATGTAGGAGGTGGGCACAGGCTCCTGCTGAACTGGAAGATGAGGCAGAACACATCTCCAAACCAGGTGCTATTAACTTGGGTCCGGGTTACAGATCTCCTATAACTTCTTGTTTGTAATAGCTTCTCTAGGAAGCCTGAAGTATAATTGTACTGAGCCTTGAAAGGCTCAGCAGCTTGAAATTGGTGGAGCTGGATGTGGATTCACACTTAACAGGAGTCCTCACCCAGGTAGGGCACCCATGCAGGTCATGTCGCAAAAGGGATGAAAGAGTTCCATTTGGAAAGATTCTCCTCTTGGAAAGTCCATCACTGCTGGCCAGCTCAATTAATATTTATGAGTCTACCTTGCACTTCATAATAATTAATCACAACGATTGTAAGATCTTTAAAGAATAGAGACTGAGTGGCATTCTGCCTAATGTTAAGATTAACAATGAAGACTATATCTAATTTAATATTAAAATCACATCCAAAACTAATTTTATAAGTGCCTAATTACTTGTTTATGGAAATAGCTACTTCAAATGATTTCTGTGATTAGCTTGACTGTTTAAGTGGATATGAATTAAAGAGAATTGATTCTAAAATTCTTCTGAAATAAAGAATTGAACATATCTTAATGTAAATTAATTAGACTTAATGGCAGAACACCTGCCTTATGCTGAACATCTCTTTGTAAATGCTGGTCTGTGTTTTCAAGGCAAGGCAGTTCCTTAGGTCCACTCAGTATGTTGCTTTGAAGTGGGTGGATCTGGGCTTTGTGTCAGCACTTCCAGCCATGGATTCAGACAGTGTATTATTGCCATTCACATCAGCATCTCCCTGCAGCTGGGTTTTAGTGGGTGGTGGATTTGACACCAGGCTCTACACTGTGAGGCAGAGAGGGAAGATTGTAACACCTGCCCATCGAAAAAGTTGTCCAAAGAGCTCCAAAGGGTTCAAGAAAAAAAAAAAAAAAGTGACGCTTCTGTTTGTATTTTATGATTGGCCTAAATCCAAGCCAAAGCAGGTAGAAATGGATGACTTACTGGCCCTCAATGTCAGAAACAGAGTTGAGCACAGTCCCCAGGGATGGGGTGCCTCTCTTCTACCTGTAGCCCTGAAAAAAGCAGCCACCTGACCTCGTCGAGCTGCCACCTTGTCCTCACCAATCCATGGAGATGGACATCATACCTCCTGTTTTGGACACCTAACATTGCATGAGATGCAGTGCCCCATGTCTCACCACCCAGACCAACTCTAGGTGACCAGCACAGGCTGAATGCCTAACTTTTAAATGGCTGATGTCTGTCCAGCCAAGTCCCACCACACTTATCTGAGTCTCTGTCCTGGGTCCCTCTCTGTCCTGCCCTGTCTCCATGCTGGCCAGCAGAAGGGTACACTTGATGCCCCATTATTCTGTTCTTACCAACTGCTGCCTGAAGCCCTGTCACCACCATCTGATGTCACATCAGGCAGGCTCTTAAGATGGTTTAACAAGGAGAACGGGTCTTTACTCCCCATAAGTCACCTTAATGAGGCATGTAGGAGACCTCTTCTGATGGTGGTTCAAGCCTTTGCTTATTTGGCCCTCTGGGGTTGTCTAACTCCCCACAGGCATGACAAGGGGAACTGGCTGTGAATACATTCCCAATAGCCACAGTGATACTTTGGGATGACTTTAGACACCTTGCTCAAGCTTTTTTAGACCATAAGTCTAACCTGTGGCCTGTCTCCCCTGTGCCATGTGATTATTCACGTACCAGACTGAACTGGGAGGAAAACTTAGAATAAAAATGTCTTCTTGCCATAGACCCATTCAGAAGAAGATAATAGCAAATCCAGAAAATTCTCAAGCCGATCTCATGCCTACAGTGCTTAGAGGTTTGCTATCTATGCCAGAGGCTGAAGATTAAGAACAGGAGCAATGGCCCTTGGTCTGATACACACTAATATCCGTCATGAAAGGGGTGACCTGTAGGAAAAACATAATTTACTGATGATGAAAAGGAAATGTGGTGCTCTTTGAGAAAATTGGATGTGTTTCTCCCTGTAAGTGTAGTGTTGCATTTCAGGGAAGAGGTAAGTTGTGTTGTACCATCTGAGGAACAGAGTCTGGCTTGAAAAACATTCTGATTTTATGACCATGAAACACTGCCCTCACTCAGTGGTTAGGAGCCTCTAGGCAGAACCCATTCCAAGAAGCAGAACCCTTTGAAAGACAGGTGAGCACTGAACCCCAGGAGGGCATTTCAAGTTCAGTTGTTTGTTCCTGGAGGAAAAATCATTGTGCACTTCTAATTGTTCTGAATGTGCATTCAGGGCCAGTTACTGGCAATCTAGAATGAGCCAGAAATCGATTGAGGAAGGGTGACAATCCATTACCATTACATGCACTTAAAAAATATCTTAAAGAGACCACAGAGTATTTACTTTTTATAAAAACAATGACAGCAAGATAAGAAGTGGTTACATAGACTGGCTTTACTAGAAGTGCACTCTGAAGACAGCTGAAGACACAACCCATTTCATATCAGTTTTCAAGTGCATGTGTGCAAAAGCTTAGTTATGAAGTTCAAGACTACATAATTCATAAAGTGTGTGTAAATTTAATATCTCCTATGAATATTATTTATTGCTTTGTAAAGTAATGTATGTATGCATTCAGCCATCTGTATAGAATATAATTGTCTTGAATTGCTGTGCACAGAGGCAGTGCAGTTTATTTTATTTGAAACATGCTTTGCTTTCCTTTTCCAGAGGATGTATAATCTGATATGAAAACCACTGAAAAATAATTTCCTAATTGAATGAAAAATTGCATTAATGTTAATAGCTCTCTTGAAATAGCATTTAGAAAGAAATTTAAAAGAAAAAAGTGAAAAAGTGAAATCATGTTGTAATTTGATCTTTTTTCCATGCCTTTGTATGTATTTTCTAATTTTATACACTGTGCTTTTAAAAATGCTCATGAATGACCTCTACAGAAATATGGTCTCAAACTGAAGATTCTGTCAAAAAGTGAATGTTGAATTACACAAAACTTACAGCTAATAAAACATGATAGACAAAATAAGATTGCATTTGTTTCTTTTTAATTAGAAAATAACCCACAAGATTTGTAAGCATTTTTATTCACTTGCTTTTGCATCAATTTTTAAGTATCTGAAAGGCTTATATTCCAGTGACCAAACAGACAACAGCAGAGGCCGTGTCACCAAAAAAATCCCACTGAGAATCCTCACTGCAAAACCAGTTTGCTCCCATGGGCAACACTGGACTAATAACAGACATGCAGACCCTCAGGACTTGGCAAAGGTTTTTGAAAAGTGTAGCACTCGCATTTCTGCTGTCACTGGCCTGCAGCAGCAGAGAAGATGCAGATGCAATACAAGGGGGTTGTGGATGGAGCAGGGGGAGAGAAGAAGCCACAGACAGAGCAACGAAAAGCTGCAGTCAGCATTGCCTATAAAAAAAAAAGGCTCAGAGTAATTGAATATATCTAACAATTATTGGCTGTGAAACTCAGCTCCATAAAGTTGATTAATTAATAAAAAAATACAGAGGCGCGTTATGAAAACTCTCCTGCGATATGTTGGCATCAGTGGGCTGTGTGTCTGGCTCACTGCAAATAAACTAGGAGTGACCTTTCCTTGAAGGTCCATACTACTTCAACCATCTGTTACAGAACAGTTTTGGCCCTCCAAGAATCAATTGCAGCTTGCAGCTTGAAGGAGACAATGCTTTTTGTTGAGCATTATTGCACTGGAGGTCATCAATCCAATCCAAGCCTATAACATCTTTTCCATTCTCATTACAAACACTGAGAGCTGGATGCAGACATTAGGTGTGTAGGAGTGCTGCAGGAGGCAGAATATCTTACTAACTTCAGTTTCTTCTTCTTGGCATTTTTGGTTCAGATTTACTTTGCAGCTCATGTTTTGTTCCATGTTTGACTTACTATTAATAACATAATTCAAATCTTAAACAGTATGGGCAACTGGAAAGGACTGCTTATTGGTGAGGTTCTCTTTACATACTATTGCACTATTTAAAACTTCATTTACTTTTTCTATCCTGTTGGCTACAGTTCTGTTATATATCATTACATGAAACTGCTTCTTATATTACATTGTTTTGCAAGTGATCAGTGTATTATGATATTAATCACCATGAAACAAAATACTGTGTTTGAGTAGGTATTTTCACACTGTACAAGTATCAAAACTCAGACCTTCCCCTGTGTATTTTGCATGAAAAGGTATGGAGTATACTAACAAACATCCCATTAACTTTTCTTAATGTATCACTTTGCACAAAGTGGAAAGTCCCTGATATTCAGTGGAAAGACTGTCGAGAAAAGTGTTACAAGACATCTCACAGCACTACACGTGATGAAGTGCCTGGAGACTGCAAATTCTACATGGTCTGCAGTCTGGTTTCTTTCTGCTCAGGCAGACAAGGCTAGTACAAATTGTGCTGGCACATCAGTGATCTCATGACTTGAATGCATGAAAGAGTAAAGGAATAATTAAGTGTCTTTGCATAGCTTTTAAGACAGGAATATTTAAGGAAATCTGGATGTCTACTGATATTTTCAAAAGTCCTGGTGTATGAGAAATTATCTGAATGGCTGTAAAATATAAATTTGTTATTTGATATTAATGCCAGATCATATCTTCTAAAATTATACTTAACATAACGTGACCAGTCTTCACGAACGAAGATCTGGGAAAGGTCTTTTTACCTTTCAAGCCTGCGCAATGGATTTTTTAGGTGAGACA
>JAWWLV010000001.1:100763990-100799227 GCA_035041135.1 Platyrinchus mystaceus
AAGGAGCTGTAAACTGTGGAGAGCTGGAGGTGAATGGTGCTGAATCCTCAAGAGACTGAAATGGGGAAGTGTCAAGGGGTAAAGTCCTACTAGATCAGTTTGCTGGCTGCAAATAATGGGTGGGTTCAGTGCATTTGAGAGTGATAATTGAAGCTTCCTCACCTCCATTTTGCCTCTGTAGCACTTATCCCATTGTTTCTATATAAGCAAACCCAACAAATACACTATTTTAGCTGCTTTTATGTTTTGCTATCAAAAGATAGGACCCACAATTTTCAATTAGCGTAGTATTGCTGGGGCAGTCCCACACATCTGCAGTGGGGCAAAAATTATGTTACAAGCCACATTAGCTATCATGATTAAAGATTTTCAACTGTTCTTCTCTGTTGCAATGACTGGCTCAACTTAGAAGTCTAGAAAACAGGATAGATATCAGAAAGATGCAAGAGAGGATCTGAGTAGCTTCTTCTCTGTCATAGGCATGAGCCAGTGCTGCCTCAGGTGGCTAATTATGGAAATTTTGCCAGACCCTTTTCTGAATTGCTCATTTCTGTATCCAGCCATAAACCCATTTACTCCTTGCATAGCTTCACTCAGTGGAGAGTTTCTGTTTGATCCACAGTTCATCCCACTCCACTTTGCAACACCATTTCAGTCGTCTCCTAGAAAAGAGGGAGATTGCTGTGTGCTGAGGAAGAGGGCTTGTTTCACCACACCACACCACACCACACCACACCACACCACACCACACCACACCACACCACACCACACCACACCACACATGAGGAGCACTGGTGTCCTCCCAAAATACCGTTTGGAGCTTCAAGCTCACTCTGGTGTGTCAGGAAAGAGAAATCCATCCACTATGAATGCCTTCAGCAGATATCTTATCCCAGAAAAACACCACACATTAACTTAGCTGCCTTCCTCTTTTTTTCCATCCAAGCTGCCACTCAGTTGAATACCTTCCTTCATGACACGAGCCCAAGTATATCTGCTATGTGGAAAAGGATGCATACTGACTACAAATTAACTGTTTAAGAGGCCATCAACAGGTCCTCTCTGAAAAGTTCTTTATTATGCAGCTCTTTACTTTATTTGGGAGAAAGGACAGTGGAGGGGATGGAGAAATTCTCATCTATGCTATGAAGCTAGTGGAGCAAACAAAAGACATAATGCGAAAGCACAATTGATTTTGCAACATTTGTTTGAAAACACTGTGGAAATGCATGACTTAAAGACTTCTCGTGCTGTGATATTACAGATGTAGAGTATAGGATGAAAATGAAAAGTATATCTCTGTATCAGATGATGAGAAGCCTAAGTACAATACAGCATGAAGGACCAGTAGCACCCATTGAGTGGTAAGTGAGATCTTGCCCTGGTACAGAGCAGAGCAGACTATTATGCAAAAGTAGAACCAATATAATAGTCAAAAAAGTAAATGGCAGAATCTTTAGAAACATTCGGTGACATCCTCTCTAGATTTTTCCGAGTCCCTATAGAACTACCAAATCCCAGGGAAAGCAGAGACACATCTACTGCTCACCTATTAAGAAATTTGGGGGGGTTTGTCATTGCATGTCCTTAAATCATTAAGCTAACAGACAGACTTTGCGCTTTGTAGCCTCTTTGAAAGGATCTGTGCTAGAACTCATGTTATCCCACATGTTCATATGTCATCAGGAAAAATGAAGTAATGAAATTTTCTGATGATACTCTATTATTTAAGGCAATAAAATGTAATTCAACTGTGAAGAGTTGCAGATGTCTCACAATACCAAGTGATTGTGAGAAAAATGGCAGATGATATGCTGATAAATATGAAGTATTGCACATGGAAATAAACATTCTTAAGTGTGCATAACATGCATAACAGTGATGGGCTCTGAATTAGCTATCAGCAAGCAGGAAAAAATATCTTCAACTTAACGTTTACAATTTCAATAAGATCTCAATGTCATGCTCAGGAGCCATCAAGAAATAAATAAAACATTAAGAATTCTTAAGAAATGAACAGAGAACAAACAGAATAATAATCCTCTGTCACTGCATGATCATACTGTGAATGTTATGTGCTGTTCTGATTCTTTCCTTCTCCAAGAAAACAGAAGTAGAATATACAGAGAGAAAGGCAAGAGCAATCAAAGCTTCATGATGTTTCCTGTCACTGGTCATGAGAGTGATGTCAGTGCCTGCCCCTCCTTTTCTCCTCACAAGGAAATTGTAGACTGCAATGAGGTCTCCCCTCACTCTCCTCCAGGATGAACAGACCAAGTGACCTCAGCCACTCCTCATGTGATTTCCCCTCCAGACCCTTCACCATCTTCATGGCCATCCTCTGGATGCCCTCTCATAGGTCAATGTCTTTTTTATATTATGGTGCCCAAAATTGCAAATATTAGTTTTTCATGTGAGGAAAGGTTAAAGAGGTCAAAATATTTTCATCTTTGAAAGAAAAGGCCAAGAAAGGAGCCTGTGTATCTTCATCTGTACACAGTCGTGAATGGCATGTAGCAGAGAATAGGAATTCATATTTATTATTTCTCACAACAAAATATGTAAAGGTCAATTGATTAAATTATCAGGCAGCTGTTTAAAATTTTAAAGGAGATGGTGGTGGAGATTATACAGTTAAGAATTTATCCATGGATAAATTACATGATCTTGTGGCTGCCTGAAGTTTACATTGATTTAGAAACTGATTAGATCAGTTAGTGAAGGGAAAGCCCATCTAAGACTTCTAAGCCATCTTATTATTATCTCTGGCTCAGGAACTATCCCCTCACACATGCACTATTTTTATGTCACTTCCCTAAACCTCTTTTACCACCCCAGACTGGGAATAGGATACAGAATTAGCTGAGACTCCTGCTGAAGACACTGTGGTCAAACCCTTCCAGCATATCCTCTGGTTTTTCTCCAAGGAACTCACCTTGGGCAAAGGTGTTCATACCTGGGAGCTGGAGGGTGGCCACTCTGGGAGGGTGCCACTCAGAGACACATCCCACTCCCACGGGAGCTCACAAGTGGATGGGCTGGGGATTAGGACCACCTCACCCATGTGTTCGGAAGATGCCTCTGTAATGGTGCATCTTCAGTCAGCATAATTAATGTCATTAACTTCAAAGAAACTATGCAGGCTGCTCTACCTGGCAGTCTGGGCACCTAGATGAAAGAGGTAATGCTGTGTCTGTTTCTTTCTGTACTATGTGTTCATGTTTCCCACTAACAGAGAAACTTAAAACTGTATTTCCAATAAATTTCACCTTATACCAATCACAGCTAACAATACCCTGTGCCCCTGTGATTAATTCAGACACATGCACGTAATTATCTTGGCAGGTTCAGTTCATTGGACAGTAACTTATGGCCTGAATTTCAGGAAGCCCAAGCCATACATTGAAGTCAGCAAGCACTGCAATTGCTTCACCACTTGCAGAGTCAGGCAGTTTATGCCACCTGGCTTCCAAACACTTTTGTCATTCCCTAGAGCACTTCCTCTGTCATCTACCTTTACAAGTTTTTCATGATAACTGTTAGGAAGATGAGCACATTGAGTTAATTATGAATCAGATATATTTTAAAAGCACAGTATCATTTTCAATGATAAAATAATAAATCTGTGTTACACTTGAAACACACGCAATTACATAAATGGTTATTGCTGCTATTTAGAGCCTTGCATTCCCTCCATATAGCATGAATCCATTACATCTGCAGGATTAATAAACCATATAAAGTCCCAGTGTAAGAGAATATCTCAGCCTGAGTACTCTTTGAGTGTTTTAGAGGCTGTACAGGCAGTTTTGTGCTGGTTACCTGCACAGCTCAGCCTCAGAAACAGCTTAAGTGCACTCTTCTTGTGTCAGATATGGTCTTCCAGGTACTTCAATAGTCACTTTCAAGAGGTGTCCTTCTTTGATTTCCCAGTTGAAAGGTCTGGGTCCAGCTCTCTTTTCTCCAGTTGTTTGCTCTTGCTGGACTTTGCTCCCCAGAGCTTTGGCACTAAGAAACCAATTAATGTTGGTCTCTCCCGGTCCATTCTTCAGGATGACCTTTTTTTGTTCACCCTTTTTGCCAAAACATTTTCCATAGAGATTGCTTCCCCTTTGAAAGACCAGCACACCTTTCAGACACTCTGGTTTTCTAGGTACAGACCCGACTTCAACAGGAATGCCTCTCTTTCCTCCTGTCTCAAAGTATAACTGGCATTTAGCTACACTCATGCATTTTTCACAAAGTGCTCTGTTGCCCCAGTCCTTAGTGTTTGTTGACCTCCCTGCTAACCCCTGTCATGCCTGTGGTTTACCAAAAGTGACTTTATATCTACTTGCAGATCATTGATGAGAATGCTGAGTACCTGGGGCAGATCCATGAGGAAGATATTCCCATTCAGTGATCTCCCTGCTGACAGAAGCTTGAAGTCTGTCAACAAGCTAATTATTTTTCCTGTCAGCCTGTGCCTTTTTTTCCTTGTAATTCTGTATTTTTAATCAGAGTATTGTGGGGAGTTCCTAAATCAAAAGCCTTTACACAGTATAAGACTGTTATATCAATGCAGTTCTCTTTAATCATTAAATGTCATCTTATTGAAGAATGAAATTATATTTGTTTGACAAGATTTGTGTTATTCAGAATATTTTGATAAGCAACACTTACTATATTCCCATAATTTAGTTCATGGGTGTTTTGGGGTTTTTTTTAATCAAACCATTATATTAGCTTTTCTGGTATTTTAACTGCAATTTACATCAGGTTGGACCATGAAAAAATGCTCCATGAATGCAGAAAACAGGAGGTTCTCCTCTCCCACCCATCATTAGGCATTTTGTTCTGCACAGTGGTGCCCAAGGTGATCCCAATCCATTTATGAGAACTTAGAAATTTTTGAAATATAGCGTAGTAATAATACACAAATTATTCCCCCCCAAGTAGGCAAAGATAGATGGAAGAATAACTTTTTTCCTTTCTTAAGATGAAGTACAGAGCACTGAAGTGATAAAATGTTGGATACATTCTGTTTGGAAGTTGCTGAGAAAATCCCAAAATTGAATTACTAATGAATAATATTTATTTCTATTTCTTTAGTTAAATGTATTATTATAGAACAGTTTCTTGGAAGACATCCTGCTTTCACTCAAATATTTATTTTTCAGAGCTCAAATCCTTTCAATAACTCTGCTTATCTGCTTTCTTTCAAAGCAAAAACTCTAGGCATTCCTGGACCTCTTGACTTTTCTCAATTTTAAGTAAAATATGCCTTTGATAAGCCAAGAGTTTAAACATTCTATTGAATTTTATTTTGGTGTCCTATTGGGAAATATGACTATTTTTCCCCACAAATTTACTTGAAGGTGCCTGGTCAGTAATGGTGTATGTTGCACTAGAGGCTTCCTTTGAGGCTCAGTTCCCTGTGGATCTGCATGGACTGGGTCCCAGACATCTTGCAGAGCTTGAATGAGTGACCTTGCTGGAATATTGGTTGCTGCGGGAGAGTATTGGGGATCAGCTGGGCCAGCCTTGGAAAGCTGGATGAGCACCTGAAATGCAGTGATGTCACTATCTGGGGGAAGCCCACATGGTATTTTTACTGGTTGACAGCTGTGACCATGGTCAGAGTTGAACTTACTCCCACAGTTGGAAGCACGGACATAATCAGATAGGGCAGTGTGACTCCTGTACCACCATCTCTCTCTTAGGACCCTGGTTTTGACTGGGTAATTCTGACCCTGGAGTCTGGCAGGTGGTCCTAATCATTACTCATCTTAGAAGCTGATAAGGGCTTTCATAAAGTCAGAGCCTGACATTTCAGCCTGCACCACAGCTACTTTTTCTTCATGTCCTCTCAACCAGAGGGAGTCAACAGGCCACCACAGTGCATGACAACCTTCTGTATGTGCTGAAGGCACAGGCACGCGGTGTGGTACAGGAACAGGAAATGTTTTATTCAGTATGAAGTACTTCGCTGCTGAGATATTGATATGTCCAGGTCACTATGTGCCTTGTTACTTCCTCACTCAATGCCTTCTCCTTCCACGACAATGAGTTGTGAGAGAAGCAGAAAAGCAAGCTGACTACATACAACAGAGTTATGACTCATCACAGCCCAGCCCTGCCTAGTCAAGACCACGGGCACCTTTCAGAAGGAAAAGTGGGAACAGCTCATATCAGCCCTTGCACAGTTGCTCTTCTGCAACCTTCTGCTTTCCCTTCTTCCCTCTTGTACACTGTACCCAACTTCTGTGATGATCTGTCTCAGCAAGCTTACCACACCACTGACTGTCACTACTGCCGTACCTAGTCCACTGCCCACAACAGATCAGACTTGGCAGAAGCTTGGCCAAAATGCAGAGTGTAAAAAACACATTGCTACTCAATGCCTTTTCTGAGCATGTGTTTCAGAATTGTCATGTCATTATAGATTTGGAGACTAGAGGAAGAGGCTGTTAGGAATGGTGACCACTCTTATCATTTACACTAGACTTTACAGCTGGCCCAGTATATGATTTCAGTAGCAATAATTTACTTCCTTCCTCTTCTTAGCAGGAGCCATCTCATTTCTTCAGGTCAATCATAGTGACTCTCCCAATGATCCTAAAAAAGGAGGATGTGAAGAATTACACATCAGTGAGCTTAAGAAATTATTTCAATGAAATGATGAACTATTTAGAAAGTACCTGAAAGATAGTTAAGGAGGCAGTGGGGATTTGTAAGGAACAAATTGTGTAAAAATAATCCAATTTTTCTCTTCAGTAGAAAAGCAGATGTGGAACTAATCTATAGAACTTCACTTTGGGAATAACTCTTTTGACTTGATCTCACATGACATTCTTATAAGCCAGCAAAAGAAATACAGTCTGGATGAAATCACTAGATGGTGTATACAAGACATGTTCTGTATCTCTACTGAGAACTAGTTCAATAGCAAAATACAAAGAGGCAGCAAGGGCTCTTCCAGAGGTGTTTCTGCTTTGATTGTGCTGATTGCATTGGTGATCCCAATCACTTACAGATGACGCAAAGCTGGATTGGAACATGGGTTTTGAGTTCAAACTTATCTTGGCAAAAATAGAGAAAAGGCATAAAACCCCAAAACAACTGCAAGCAAATGTTCTAAGAGATGAGTGCTCAACTGTATGGGCACAGTATATTTAACAAGTAGCTGGGTTGCTGTTTTGGAGAAGGACCTGTAGGATTGTAATAGATCACAGGCAGAACACAGCAATGTTGTACTGTTATGAAAAAGGCAAACAGCGTACCATGATGTATAAACACACGTGGAGTTGGCAAAACACCTAATGTATCAGTAAGAACGGAGCAGGAATATCTTGTCCAGTTTTGGGCACTGTGGTTCAATGAAGATGGAAGCCAATTAGAGAGTGTCAGAAGAAGAGCAATGTGAGTGCATCTGTACTGTGGAACTATTTTCCCCTCTAAAATTGGCTGTAGGCAGACAGCTCCTTGGCCTGAGCTGACTTATCAGGTATGTCCTGCAGCTCTTCAGGAGAGTGCTAGCTGTCCCAGGTCAAAGTGAGCCAGTGACTGGTTGTCATGACCTAAAGGGTTATTCAGCCTGTAGGTAGAGATCAACACTGTGGGTTTGCAGGCTTTTTTAATACATAAGGACACAGAGTCTTTATCTTCTAAATTTCTGTATTTTGTTATAGATCAACACAAATGCAACACAAAAATCACCATTAGCAATTATACATATTACTAACAAAGTTTATTTGGATCTCAGGCTATTAAAAATTACTATCAGCAATCAACACAGCATCAACCAATGGTATACCAACAATCAATTGTATAGCAACAAATAGCCAACAACCACTAACAGCAACAACTAAGAGGTGTATATAGTATTACAGGTTACTACAAACTCATCATTAGTGAAGCAAGCTTATCAACTATGTAGAACCACATATCATGTTGCGTTTGAAGTGGCTCACATTAGTCATTTTACACCTAATTCCCAGAAATACACTCTGATATTGTTTGAATTATAGAAATAGACAATGTCTATGTTTTTAAGACCTTTATCCTGGTCTGAAATGCCTGGCATCACCATTCAAAGGACAGCTTTTGTTTGTTCACACTGGTCAGACTCGTTGAAATAAATGCCTCCTGTAATAGTTTTGGGGCATGATCCTTAGTGTTGTTTTTCATCCTCAGATTTCATTTAGTTTGGTCTGAAACAGGGGAGAGTTTGAGGTTCAGTGGTACATCAAGAAACACACACCAACACACCTTGTGATAAGGCCCTAAATCATCTCCAGAGTCAACTGTTGTGGAGAACTTGGACCAAAAAGGCTAAGATCAAAGGCTTTTGTATTTAAACATCTACTGTGTGCTGTGAATGCCAACATCAGGCATTTAAGCTATATCTGAGTGTACAGATTTCTTTGGTATTTGTACTTTTGAGTGAGTTCTCCTGTGTTATACTGAGTCAGCTCTTTAAATTGCTTCGGAGTCTATCACAGGAGAAGAAAGAGCCCTCCAGCTTCACATAGGACAAAATGCTTTCTCAGGGGAACATATAAGTCTGCTTTCAAAAAGCTCAGAGGGGTGCTCTAAGAGAGGAGGATCCATACCATTAATGTGCCAATAAGCTTTCAAATAATGAGGAGCACTTATATGGGTCTGTTTCTTGACCACTACTCTTGTAAGTGAGAAGGTTTTTAATCTGAATGACACAGTGCTTCTGCTATCCCCCAAAGGATACAATGTAGGACGATGATGTTTTCCTTCTTGTGTCGCTCAGGAAAGGCTCTGGTTTTGCCCTTGTTCCATGGGGAGACACACAGACCCTGAGGGGTAGCTGAAACTTACTTTTTTCTTGTTGCTTTGTTACTTGGGAGAAGAGACCAAATCCCACTTTGCTACAACCTCCTTTCAGGAAGTTTTAGAAATTGATAAGGTCTCTCCTGAGCCTCCTTTTCTGCAGGCTAAACAACCCCAGCAGCTTCAGCCATTCCCAAAATACTTGCACTATCCATTTCTAATATTTCTTTGCTGCAGCATGCTTAGTCTTCATATGTAAGATATTTTCAGGAGGGAGAAGTGTCTTTGCATGTAAATATAGAGTCTGGAGTAAGAGGTGGATGGTAAAAAGCTTCTTCTTTAGCATATCTAACAGAAAAAACTCTGAGAACCTAGTGTGTCCATTAATTTCCCAAATGAATTAACTTTTCTAAATAGCCACTTCTGAAAAATTGAGTGTATTTTTTTATGGTATCTGTATAACAAAAGATTTCTGACCACATGAATACACCTGCAAATCCGATCTGTGAGAGTGGTCTCACCTATATGACTGTATCTCAATGTAAACTGAATTTCCTGTGCAAAATAATTTGAAAGAAGTGATGACAGCTGTGGCATCTAGGAAAACGCATTCCAAAGTTTCAGTGAAAATGGCAGACAGATGCCATAAATGTTGTGCAGAAGAAACAGAACTCTATTGACAAAAAAGCCATTCATCCAGTAGTTCTCTAGAGGTGCATTAGAAGTCAGACTGCGTTCCACAGCTATCCCAGCAGTCCTTAACAAATCGTGAAAAAAAAAAAGAAAGAGAAAGGAAAAGAGCACAAAAAGGCATACATACAACACCTGAGACTGCTTGAGAAAGATTGACAATGATAATGTATTTATGACATGAGCTTCCCTCAGGTTTGCATCCTATATCCAGCAAAAATGGAGCTTTTAATCCAAATGCACTGAGTCCCAAAGAACAAGCAGTCATCCAGCTTTAGATACACTGCATTCTAGAAATGCAAGAACAGGCCATTAAGAATAATGATGATGCAGACAGGCAGAGTATAAGAATATTATTCCTTTCCACTGGCCCTACAAATTTATTCTGTGGGGGTTGTTTTGTTCAATTGGTTGGTTCAAAATCCCAGTGGAGCCCTTATAACAAAATAACAGTAATCTATTTTTTTCCCTGGTGTCATCCTTATACAGTCATTTAACTTCTCTGAGAGGAAAAAGGAGCTTGAAAATATGAGTAAAAGCTTGGAAGTGGTTAGAGTATGCAATATAAAATTTCACCACAACTTGTTGGGCTTTTATTTGAAAATGTGTACCTTTCCCTTCCTTTCCAAGGACAGTAAAAGCAGATGAGTGGGTTAAAGTCCCAAAGAAAATTGTGCCCACCTGGATTCACTACAACAGTCCAATCTTCCTCCATGGGTGGTTAAATAGGCCAAATGGGAAAACTTTTAGATTTGTTTTCCAGTGAGTTACGCCAATCTTACTGCCTGCTATTATGGTATACAACATACTGTCGCTAGAGTCCCTGAGTGACAGATGCTTGATAAATATTTTGCAGTCTTCAGCCCAAGATAAAAGTCTTCAAAGAATACAGCTTTGAGCAAAGAACCATAGAAACAGAGTTCAACTTCTCAACAATAAATCCTGATCTAACAAAATGCTCTGATAAATCAGATATACTGGCAAGATTTAATCAATTTCTGTACATGCCTCTGGTCTCCCTTTTGAAAGCATGTGTTAAGAGTCTAAATGAAGTTTCTATCTTTCAATCTTTCCAAAAAGATGCATGGAAAACAAGGTTGATATACCACAGGACTGTCAAAATTGCACTCCTTCTCTAAACACCCACAGGACACTGAGAACTCATCTATTCCCAATGCTTATGCACCCTCTAAGCTGCACTGTACCTGAACCTGAAAATATCAAGTCTTACCAAAATATTAAAGTCAAACAGTGGGTCTAATGCTACCTATGTGGTAGTCACTGGGAGTTTTGTTATTGTCTTTAGCAACCCCTTTAGGGTTTTAGAGTATTGCACACATCGCAGAGGATGTTAACAGGTACCCAGGATTGATTTATTCTGCGCTGCCTGTAAATTTTTTTCCTAATGTGACATTGTGATGATAGGGCAGAATTGAACTTCTTGGTCACTTACACAGATAAGAAATTTTGTCTTCTATTTCTGGATTCTGGTAAATTTTTTTATATACATACAGAGAGAGAGAGAGAGAGAGAAGACGCTGAATAAGCATAACTACAAAGGAACACTCACCTTCCACACAAGACAGAAGAGGTGAGCAATTTACAATGAGCGTTTTTTTTCCAACCCTCCATATTTTCCAGCTAATTATTTTCTTTTATAGTATTCTTGTAGTGTTAAGTAAAAGTTAACTGTGACTGAGGTATATGTCACAGTCCTGTGAAAACAGATTGAAAATGTGGGTCATGAGAAGAAACAGGTGATGGTGAAGGGTATTTATTAAGTGGAATCAGCAAACAACAAGCAAAGATACTTGTGGCAGGGATGGGTAGTGATGTGGGTTAGAGTCCAAGCTACAAGCTACAAGACATGTAAGGAGTCACTGAACCAGGATGTCATAGCAAATTTCAAAGGTGCAGCTGTCAGAAAGCAAGAGGGAGCTCCCAAAACCATGGGGCATAGGATCCCAAGGAGGGGGAGAGGGGGAATGCTGTTTGAATGATGCCAAGGAGCCACTCAGACTTGCTAAATGAAATTCCCATAGCTGAGACAGCTGATGGAGAAACAGACAAATCAGCAAACAGGAAAAAGCAAAAGAATTAGGCTGTTAGGGAAAAAGGCAGTAACAGGAACAGCAGGCTTATGGGTTGAAACAAAAAAGCAGTTAATTATGCTAGAAAAGGGGAGGAAAAGGCAAATCCTTAAATATATTGCTTTTCCTGTCTGGTTTTCAGACATTACCTATTTCTTAGGGAAAGACCTCCTTCCAGCACCTGTTCTGATTAAAGGCTATAGGCTTCTTGTAACAAACAAAAGTCTATTAACGTTAATCACTACTTCTCCACACAGGCAATAATGCTTTGTAAATGTCAAACACTGTATTAAATAGCCATGTTAAAAACTCTAGGCAAAGAAATATTCACACAGGAGAGATTGTGCAGATGCAGACTGAAGCATTTATAAACCTTGCAACAACCTACACAAGCCCAAAAGCATGTCTGCTGATTATTTGAGTAATAATTTCCAAGGATATTGGCCAATATCCTTCCTTCATTTTGTTTTGGGGACGTTTGATAAAACTCTCTAGTTCTGAGCTGTGGCAAGAACTGAGTTTTTTAATTTCCATTGTCTCCATTAATTTCCCCTTCTGTCAATCTTCCATCATTCCCATGAAGATCATGATGACAATGCTCCTTTTTCTGAGCAGAAAACAAGTCTGCCACATCATGATGCAGTGAGAAAGTCCATATGCATTCTTCTGAAAAAATCATAGCCCAAAAATATGACCTTAACGAACTTCTGTCTCTTACTGTGTGACCCCACAGGCACCTGTGGACCACCACACACTTGGCCATAGTCTCACTGCTGTGTTTCTGTGCTTGTCTCTGACCGTGCTCATCCCAGCACCCTGGAGTCAGCACTTGGGGGTGGCGCACACAAGTGCTTGTCCAGGACACAGAGCTGTGACATTCATCTCCTGAAAGCCTTCCCTGGATCGTTAATTCACATCAGCATGATCCTTTCCACAGAAAAGGAAATTGTAATTGCCATTTATATTCCTTTCTGGCCACAACTGAAGTTGCATTGGTACCCTCTGTTGTATTCCCAACACTCACTTAGGTAGGTAACAGTGCAGTGATAGCACCTTCACCTAATGCTGTATGTCTTTGTGAAAATCTTTTAGACAGCAACTGAAGTGGTTTTAGACAGTGCACAGTACAGCTATTTTGCAAAGTATTGCATGTTTAATGAACAGAAAAAAAAAGAGGTGACAATTTATTAAAAACTTCTGTCAGGTGATGGATGTGCTCTCAGATTACACAAAGCAAAACTCCAACCAGAAAAACAAACAAGAGCTGTCAAAGGACTTCCTTAAGGAGTGTGAGTTAAAATGCTAATACCTTTTTTTGTAGTTTAAGCAACACAAATTATGATGCAGGTGCAAAAAAAGTGTGTCTGATCCTTGCTCAAGTGGAGATCAAGCATAGTTAAACAGCAGCTGCCCATTTATCTTTGAAAAGATACCTCTGAGCCTGCTGAAGAGTAGCAATGCTGAAGGATTTTTTGCTTCACATTTAGATTGTGAACTGTGCTCAGTATCAGCTCCGTGGAAATGATTGTCTGACCTTAAAGAATGATTCAGCTCCAAATGGCAGGCTGCTGATGGGTCACTGCAGGAATCAAAGCTACCTAATTCATGATTAATCACAATTCTTTTTTTTCTTATTTTTTCTGGTTTATTTCATTTTAAATAATGAAAAGGTCTATAGGTTTCTGTTTCTTGTTTTCCCTCCAGTGTCCTCCTAAGTTACAACCCCAGGGTATCTCTTTTTGGCCGTATCTCCTGCCTCATCTCCCAAAGTGTGACTTAGAAAGATTATCATAGATATAGAGAGAGGCAAATTCATCTCAGAAATCACTGGACATATTTCTCTTTTAAGTTAGTTTCTTTTTTTAAAGTACTGGCAACTGACACTAGTTGAGAATTTCATCTCACCAGAGGTAGACTTTTACGTTATAGTGCATTGAAATTGTCACCCTGGCCTCCTTCTATGGTCAATAAAGAGGAAGAGACATCTCTACAGTGTGATTCATCTCTGTCCAAAGAAGAATGAATCCAGTCTGTAAATGCCTGTTTCTTCCCACTAGCCAGTAAGGGACCCTGGGATCACTCACTCATACAGCATTCCAGTTACATCAGGTGTAACTCCGGCAGACAATGACTCTAAGCCCAAATATTAACTCAAATCACTAAGACAGATAGACTAGTCTAGACACGTGGACACAAACTACACCATTTCTTTCTCCATGCCAGTCTTGGCTACTATCTGCATTACACACAAGGTGTGCTCTGGACCTTGGACTTTTTCCAAGGCAAGGAGTGAAGTGCTTGGACACATTCAATGATATTAGCTGGGCCCAGACTCTCACCTTTGCTGACCATATAGATCAACAGGAGCAGGGCTGAGCATGAACAGTCCTCCACAACATACACAGAATTCATTTTCTGAGCCCCCTCTATATCATGTCATTAACCAGCCTGTATAATTGCTTTGCTCACAGCACTTTTACCAAGCTGTGTCAGTTGAAATGTCTCTTTTATTCAGCATGCGCTCTATTAAGAAGTGGAGAGCAACACAAAACAAAGTCCTGTTTCTCTAACCAAGTTTCTAGTTCTAGTCCTAGAACCAAGTTCCTGTTTCTGGTCCTTCTCTAACCAAAAGAAAGAGCATTTATTAATTTTGGCCTCATGCTACTTTAATTCCTCAGCAGATAAATTAACGTTGGAACAATACATGGGTGAATTGAAACAAAAAAGGGAAGAGTTGTTACATATGTGATGTTGCCTTCTGAAGAACCTGATGACTGATTAGCTGAGAGCTCTTCTAAACAACAGCCTGAATAATATCTGAGATCCTTTGGGAAGCCCTGACTCTGGTTTTAAGTGGTGCACACACCAGAAAACTCACCTTATGTGACAACGAAGGGTGCAGCTCAGAGCATCTGTCATTTTCTCTTCCTTCCCCCATAAAAATCTGTGAGGCAGTTTCATCTGCAGTGCGAAGGGCGTGTAAATCAGCACGCTTCAGCTGGTGTTGACTGGGGAGAAGGTGCTCATCATTACGATAGGAAGTTATGCCAACTGGCACTCATCCATTGTGCTAACATCTCCTACAAAAGGAGAGGCTGTTTATCAGAAGGATAGAATGTAAAACAGGACAGTCTTTTTGTGGCTGATGGAGTGCCAGGGAATAATAATAGTTTTTAAAAAGTGAACCCTGGTACAGCTATATTTTTATAGTCCAAGTGCAGAACTAACAGATCAGCTGGCATGGTGTCTGCAATGAACTTGTAGCAAACACAGGAGGGGCTGTTTGCTGGTTCCTCTGCTGAAGTATGGCCTTCATACTCATATAATGGACAAAAAAACTGTGAGAACTGCTAAATACTTCTTGAAAAGAGAGACTGAAGAATGAAATAACATATCAAGGGTTGCACTATATTAGAAGAGCCATGAGGTGAAGTTTGCTGATTATCTTTGCCTGCCCCCAGACAGATCCATTATTCCTCTACTTCAATAACTATTGAGCACACACTAAATTTACAGTAGAACAAATTACTTTTGGGAAGAATATTTACTTCAATGGAGAAAGAAGTAGGGTGAAAGGAAAGGAAATACATCCTGTGTCATACTAGGGGGTTTGTATTCTGCGAGCATTAATAAGTAAACAGAAGCTCTGGAGTTCTTTAAAGAAACTGGTGAGATGAGGTGTAGGAAATATAAATATCCCGCAAAGAGAACTTGCTCCATTATATATGGCAATCAAAAGTTGTTGACATAATGCCTGACAAATAAAAAGTACAGAATTGCACAGAATCACAGAATTTGCTGAGTTGGAAAGGAGCCACAAGGATCACTGAGTCCAACTCTTAGCCCTGCACAAGACCATCCCCAAGAGTCACACCATGTGTCAGAGAGCATTGTTCAAATGTTTTCTGAACTCTGGCAGGCTGGGTGCTGTGGCCACTGCCCTGGGGAGCCTGTTCCAGTGCTCAACACCCTATGGGTGAAGAACCTTCTTCTAATATCCAACCTAAACCTCCCCTGACACAACTTCAGACTACTCCCTCAGGTTCTGTCACTGGTCACCATAGGGAAGAGATCAGTGTGTCGTATTTCACATTTAGAATAGCGGGATGCTCTAAAACTTGCAGAAGCTGTATTTTTTCCACACATGCACTTCTAAGATTTTTTCCCACCAATTTCAATCTATGTAAACTGTATTTCTTTCCCTGCACCTGGGTATTCATTAGTGTGTTTACCTGACTGGCTGCTTATGATTGATCTTAGCCTGCAATCTGTGAAAGATAGTTTTTACAACAGATATGGAAGAGAGCCCTACTGAGTCCTTTCCTCCTTTTCCTTCCTCAGCTCACAGTTTGTCTTTGTTTTTCTCCCCTTAATGACAAACTGCTGCAGTGGTGCCCCTTATTAGGGAGCAGGAGGGATGTCAGGGGGATTTTCACTCTGGCTGTGCTCCCCAGACAGGGAATGCAGCATTGTGTGGCTGCCTTCCTCCAGTCCATCACTTCCTCACTTACAGATTTCCTCTTATCAGCAGACAGGAAAGCTGCCCTGTCGCAGATGCCATGCACAGCCCTGGGTAAAGGGTTTCAGGGTTGATGCATTTTTCTCATAGTATGCCAAGAAGGGAAGGGGAGTCCTGCCGGCAGACACAGTGAACACCCAGGAGCACTCACTGCCAGCACACAAATGAGAATCTTAGGTCTGCACATGCTGTGGCTGGGTTAGGGTGGCTTTCCATAAAAGAACTCAAAAGCTCAGACACCACTGGAACCAATAGTGGGTTTGTGGAAAAATGTTTTCCTCCAATTCCACATCTGTCAATGGGAATATTTGTGCTATCTCCGCAGCAGCTCACGAATGCTGTGGCAGCATCACATTACACAGCACATGCTTGGCCATGTCCAGTGGAGTATTTAAATCTGTGTTTGTACCTGACCTCTCACTTTAACATAATTCAGGGACGAAGGAATTTCTTTTGTTTTGTTTCTCAGTTAATTTAACGAGAGACATTAGCCCAACAGCATAGTGGCACCTCAATCAGGAGCATTCAGGTATGTGTGTGTAAAAACAAATCCTTCTTCTCCACTGCAACACATCATGCAGGAGACCTGTCCTTGCTATCTGTCACCAGTGAAAAGCTAAATATTCTTTCTTCTACCAAAAGCAGGAAACCTATCACTCATCTCTTCTGTATTTTAGAAGACTTTTTTTTTAAGACTTCCTTGAATTTCTAACATTAAAGCTATCAGATTCTATAAGCATGTGTTCATTTGACACAAGGACAACTTAGAGCAATAGACATGGGCTGACAGTGCAGTCATCATGAGAGAAGAGGAAAGAAGAAAGGAAATCAATTAACAGAGCATTTGGGTATATGAAGTAAACAGAAATCCATTCTCTTCCCTTCCTCCTCTACTACACCCACACACAAACACACAGTTCTCTAATTTGATCTTTTGTGTGAGATAAGGGTTCAGATAAGCTGTAAGACCTATTACTTTCTGTTTAGAATAGGCAACAACTAACTGAGAAATAGGGTTGTAGGCTAACAATATGTGAGAGTTTGTTCCAGAACCAACTTCAAAACACTGTGGGTGCTATAATGTGCAACCTGAAGAAGAAAAAAGCATATTGCAATTTAGGCTACTTTTTGATCTTGTCTTCTTCATGGAACTAGAAGTTCTTTCTAATTTTCTGTTAACAAGCCACCTCAGTTGTTCATCCTCTTCTCTGAGATGTCTTGATACTTTTGCCAATAAGAATTAATCTCTGCCCCAAAGAGCTTACAATCCTGAGGGGGCAAATGCAGAAAAGGAGGGTGCTGAGGCAAACATGAGAGAAGGACATCTGTGTAGAGATCCAGCACTAGCACTCTTTGCTGGTTTGCGTGTGTTTGTCAGGGGAAGGAGGAGGAAAGGCCTATGGGCAGCTTCACTGTTTTTGCAGAACTGCCCTACCATGTAGAAGCATAGAATCATAGAATAAATTAGATTGATAAAGACCTCCAAGATCATTGTGTCCAACCTTTGACCAATCACCAACATGTCGGCTAGACCATAGCACCAAGTGCCATGTCCAGTCATTTCGTAAACACCTCCAGACATGGTGACTCCACCACCTCCCTCGGCAGCCCATTCCAATGCTTAACCACCCTTTCAGTGAAGAAACTCTTCCTGATGTCCAACATGAACCTTCCCTGGCACAGCCTAAATCTATGTCTTCTTGTCCTGTCACTGGTTCCCGGGGAGAAGAGACCAACACCCACCTGGCTACACCCTCCTTTCAGGTAGTTGTAGAGAGCAATAAGGTCACCCCTGAGCCTCCTCTGCTCCAGACTAAACAGTCCCAGCTCCCTCAGCCACTCCTCATGTAACTTACTCTCTAGACCCTTCCTAGCTCCATTGCCCTTCTCTGGGCACACTCCAGAACCTCAATTTCTTTCTTGAAGTGAGAGGTCCAGATGGACACAATGCTCAAGGGGCAATCACTTCCCTGGTCCTGCTGGCCACACTATTGCTGATCCAGGCCAGGATGCCATTGGTCTTCTTGGGTACAGGGGCACACTGTTGGATCATGTTCATATAGCTGTCAACCAACACCACCAGGTCCTTTTCCATCAGGCAGCTTTCCAGCCACCCTTCCCCAAGCCTGGAGCACTGCATGGGGTTGTTGTGAACCAAGTGCAGGACTTGCCACTTTGCCTTAGTCAGTCAGCCAAGGCCCATCCATCCAGCCTGTCCAGATCCCTCTGTGGAGTCTTCCTACCCCCCAGTAGATCAACACTCCCACCCAACTTGGTATCGTCTGTGCCCTTGATCCCCTCATCCAGATCATTGCTAAGATACTGAACAGGAATGCTGTGTGCAGTCTGGCAGCAGCACAATGCTCCCTCTGATTCCTTGCTCTGCTCCTAGCAGTACAGGTGAATTTGATCACAGATATATGACACTTGACTGTTACAAGGACAAACTAATGCACTGAAAAGATGGAGTCTAAAGTAGTAAGAAATCTGCAAGATATGGCTCTTTAAGACATGGTAATGACATATTAGCACCTGGCCAAGAGCTTTTGGCAGGGGTTGATGTTTTTTCCCAGCAATACAGGTTCTAAAGTTGGCAAAATTAATTACTTTAAATCCCTCTTCTACAAAATCTTGTAAACAAATAAAGTCTTGTTAGAGCAGAGAATTGCTTGCACAGGTAAATCTACGCTTCTTACCAAAACTTCTCTTTTACATTTCATTGTTACATTTTCATTAACAGCCTGAGGTTTGGTAATATTTTTCTGATGAGATGAGAAAACTGAAATGCCATGCTTGATAAATGGGAGAACTGAGGCCCCATGCTTGGTAAATAAACAGTTTGGAATGTTGCTTATCTCAAGTCAAATCAAATCAATGATGATTTAAATGAAGTTATCATTTCTATCATGTGGAGTATTAAAAAGAGCTTTTTCTTGATGAAAAGCATACCATGTTAAGTCAGAGTTTTTGGAAAATCTGAGTAGAGCTAATCAATTTTGTTTAATGAATATTGAATATGACAAAAGGTCACTCCAAAACTTCCCACCATTTTTAGCCAATTTACTTGTGCCACTACATCCACAACACAGACAGAAGAGGACATGCCCCTTTAGGCAGCATCTCAATGGTTAAAGCACAGATCTGGTTTAGGACATGTTCAGTTGTTTCTTCTGGCCATGGGAACCTTCCATGCATGTATGTCCTCTCTGCTCTTCCCCAGATTCCTTCCTCTGGCTGAAGCATCCTGCCATGGGAGCAGTACAGGAGTTGTTCACAATACTTCTGCAGACATTGTTTTCCTTCATGCGCGTGAACTTTTATGAACTCTTTAAACTCTTATTTTAAATTATTTAAGTACTTTGTCTCATACAAGTAACTACCCTTCCTTCTGGGTTGTTACCCCAGTTTGCCTACCCTGACACTGAAAATGTCTTCTCATTTCCAGCCAAAACATAATAATCTATCATTTGGGGCATTTTTAACTGCTCATTTACCCTAAAGACTACTTTTGTTGCCCCAATATTTGCTCTTACAAAGGTTTTAGAGGCAGCAATCTTAGCTTAGCCTTTGTAATACTAGGTTGAACAAGAGCAAAAGTCTTTCATTTTCCTTCTGTGAAGGTGTACCCATGATCCTTCAGATACCCTCTTTGTACATATGTCTCAGTTTGAGTCTATAATTTTAATGTCAGAGAATGGAGCTCCACAGAAGTCTGATTTTGTAGCTCATATTTGTATATACTATTTCCCAGTATCCTATTTGACATAATGCAGAGATTTAGTCATTCTGTTAGTTAACATACCCATATCTCCCTCCTCCCTTGTTTATTCCCAGACAAGCAATCCTTGTGTAAAACACTTATCACTTTTCCAGTAACCCTTCTTTTGTAAGAAAAATTGATTTCAACTGGATTTTCAGAGCTAAAATAAACCCATTCAGCCATGGCATTTGAGCTACATCAAATTTTCATATTAGCGTGAGGAGAAATGTTGAAAAATAAAATGTGCCAAAAGTTTTCCTTCTTCTGTTCTTCCTCCACCCTTGATAAAGCTTGAATGGTTCTCATTTTTTCTTTGAGTCAATACAGTGAAGACAAATTTGAGTCTGAAACTAAAATCAAGACTAGAGGAAGGCAACTACTGAAGGAAAATAAAATATATGCTTATAATAGATAGCATAATTTCAGATAACCACTGTATTATTAATTCAATGGAGTTCTAGCACGAAAAAAAGAGAAATGGCAGATGGAATATTAAGATTACAAAATTATATCAGGATTTGTCTTTTAAAGTATCATTATGTGAAAAGATGATTGTATCCAAGAAGAATAAAAAGAATTAATAAATCAAAAGTAATTACCAAAGTAATAACTAAAAGGCATTGGGCAGTTCTAGAGTGGAGGATCAATCATGTGAATCCACAATGGAGAATATATTGGGCAGCCAGATGAGTCATACGGCTGTGACTGGGCTGTCTTCAACACAAATTCTTCTGCAGGTGCTGCCATCTGGATATAAACCTTTCTCTGTTCTCTGGGGGAGGTTTTCACCATTTTCTTCTGCTCCACCAAAAGAAGAGGCTACAGCAAATTAAACATCAAATTTCTTCTGAGGGAACAAGTGCTAACAAAGCCTTATAGCCAGAAAAGCTTTCTGAGCTGAAGAAGCTGGAAATAGTTGAACCTCATCAGGCTTTGCACCATGAAGTCAGTCCTATCCTAAGGACCACCCTCCAGACAAAGGAACTGCAAGGTTTGAGCTGGAACTATAATGGCTAATGCCTGAGGTGCGTGATCATCAGTTATTTCATGATAGCCAAGTCACAATTGCCACAATTTTACCATGTGTGCATTGTTAGCCTATCCCAAATGTGAAATGTGAAATGCTCCTTAAACCTTCTTTTAACTTCAAGTTGTTTAATCTGGAGTTTGCACTCAATAGATCAAAGTTAACTAAAGTATTTGCTGCTTCAAGATCTTTTTATTGAATACAAACTTCAATAAATGATCAAGTCTCAGAGAATCTGCTTCATGTTGTGCTTTTGGTAAGGCTCTGACTGTGCAGCTTGTGATCTTACTCCTGTCACCATGAGAGATACCTAACTCTTCACTGCTAGCCTGTCCATGCCAATATGAAGAAGTTCAACAAGGCCAAGTGCCAAGTTCTTCACCTGGGTCAGGGCAATCATCAGTATCAGAAGAGACTGGAGGATGAATCTCTAAAAAAGCACTTGGGAATACTGGTGGATGAAAAATTGGACGTGGTCTGGCAGTGTGCACTTGCAGCCCAGAAAGGCACCTGTGTCCTGGGCTGCATCAAAAACAGTATAGCCAGCAAGTTGAGGGAGGGGATTCTCCCCTTCTGCTCTGGTGAGACCCCACCTGGAGTGCTGTGTGTAGCTCTGGATTCCTCAGTACAAGGCAGAAATGAACCTGTTAGAGCAGGTCCAGTGGAGAGCCACGAGAGGGCTGGAACCTCTCTGGTGAAGACCTTATGGCAGCTTTCCAGTACTTTCAGATCCCTTCTGACCAAAACTACTCTGTGATTTGGAGATTCTGTAGGTCCATGCAGAAGGCAAAAGCTGAGAGAAGAAACAGCAATTAGCTCTTTACAGATTTAAATTTTCAAAGTTATACAAGGTGTAAGAATTATGTAAAAAAAAAATTGTGGCTGTTGCACAATACAAGAAAACAGCATATAACAAGTAGCATAAAGAAATACTTTCTTCTAGCAACTGATTTCCCAGGAAGTCTTACCAAAGGATTTTAGATTGAAAATCAATCCAAAGGTACCTGCTGCATATGGACTGTGTTGAGGAGGAAGAGCATTGTCTTTAGGCTGCTGACCTTGGAGAACTGTAGATAACATTGTAATGACATTGGAGAGGAAAAAACATTGACGTGATTTTTTTTTCTGTGGAAGAGATAAAAAATTGCTTACTAAAAGAATGACTAGAAGTTGGAAAACTTTAGAACATGGATTATCTAAAATGAGTTTTTACATGCAAGCATTAAGTTGCCCACATTTTCTGGTAAGTTCCACCATGAAAGAAAGACAACTGTAGCTTAATTTTTCTTTATCATCTGTTGTTGTTCATTCACATGGGAAAAGTAGGGGTTGGAGACTATTATTTCCTGGCTCCCAAAACAGAGCAAAGCAGATATAAATCTGCCCTAATGAAAAGCAGAGGGAGTGGTAATAAACTGATGCTTTCCACACTCTACTTCTGCCCTGGGAAGGAGGCCTGAGCATACGAGCACGTGTAACAACCTGATGACAAGGCAGGACTAAAGGTAGCTTCAGCATGGTTTTGCCATCCCTCATCTCAGCTACACCAAGCACAAATCTTCCAGGTGAGTTACTGAGAGTAAACATGTTATCATCTACCTTCTGCACCTACTCAGAGAAGAAATGCATAGAAGATTTGTTTTTTTCCTTTTGACAATTCCTGTCCAAGAGCAAAAGAAACATTTTGCCCCTACTGTTTCATGATATTTGCAACACACTTATTGCAATACCAGCTGTGCAAGAAATACTCAACATGTAAATGAATGTAAGTTCTGATCCTGTTCTGATCTGGTACTTTGTTGCTTATCTTCTTTGTTTTCAGATTAACAAAATTTTTAATGATGTTTCACTTCCCTGTGCAAAGATCTGAGCTCTGATTATTGACAAACAAGTACAGTGTTGTAAATCAGATAAGTGTTTGGATTATGACTATACCATAATGAAGCAGGGAAAATATATTTAAAAAACAAACAAATAAACAGAAAAACAATGACTTGTGGAGATTGTTTACACAGGGAAAGAATTTTCAAAGAATTCACATGAGGATTAACCTCCTTTCATCTACTAAATTCTATTAAAATATAAATTCTATTTAAAATTATAAAGGATATTGTTTACATTTATAATTAGCACTCACTTACTGGAGGAGGGCAATCCACCCCTGAGGTAACAGTTTTTCTTTTGACTCCTCTGTCTTTGCTGTGCACAGGTATGAAGAATGGAAATATCAGAAGCAGGGACAGCAGGAAACAAAAGCAGTAAGCACACACATAACTCAGAGCAGTCATGATCTTGTGAAAGGAAGATGTTACTTCTTGTTCCAGTTTGAGCTCCCTACCCAAAGGATCCAGCTTCCTACTGTGGAGAGTGCCAATTTTTCTTTTAACTCCACTTTTTTCCTCTCCTGTGTGTTGGACATGAAATGTGAACAAATATGAAGTACATGCTAGCAAATTTTAAATTATGCCTTTTTTTCTTTAAGAAAAGGTGGATAGAAATAAGGAGTCAAAAGTATATTGAATTGGGAAATGACAAAAGCAACAAAGATTGCAACAGAGACTTTGTCATTTTCATATTTAACAATATGAATCAGTAACAATAAGAAGTGACTGACATTAAAAGAACAGAGTTGAGATCTCCTGTAACTGTGGTACAGATGCCCCAGATACTTTCCTATTATCGAGTTGAGCTTCTGCTGATCTTTGCTTCTTTCTCACCAGTGAAATCTCCTGCTGAGCATATATTAATTACTGCTTTGTCCAGTACAGTTTTATGTATCTCCATCAGTAAAAGATTGTGAATTGTGTTACTGAATTAATGTATATGTACTTCCTTCAGAAAACAGAGCTTAATTCTTAGCAGTCACATGAATTGTACTGTCCTATTTGTACAGAGGGAAAGACCCCACTCAGACAGGGTGTCCCAGCATGTCCAACAGCACTGAGGTAGCTTTCCCTGTCTTTGCTGCTATATCCACCTAAATGCAGCAGCATTAAGGCAAGTCGATAAAAGAAAGTGAAGGAATTTACTGTCTGAAGGAACATATCTCTAAATTCCTAATTAGAGATTCAGGACTTAGATTCTCACTGGTCACTTTTTAAATAGATAAAATTAAACGTGAGGGAAAAAAATGTGCTATTTTAGGCTTGTTAATGTAGAAGCTAACTTACTGTGAAGCAAGAACATCTTTTCATGTTGACCCAATCCTGAGCTGGTAATTTTTCAGCAAGGTAAAGTGGCAATTTTGCCACTAATCTTAAAAGAAAAGGCTTTCTGACAGGGGGGTAAAAGTCTTTTTTTATCACCTGGTGACATGCTTGTGTTCCTGATCATGACTTCTGAAAACCCATGGTGGTTTTGCTTGAGCTATGAAGAACATACCAGAGTGCTCATAACTTAGCCATGAGCAGCTGCCGGTCTCTTTTTTGTGATGCTCAGAGACAGCACAAGGAACAATGGACATAAAGTAAAAATTAAGAAGTTCCACCTCAACATGAGGAAGAACTTCTTTGCATTGAAGGTGGCAGAGCACTGGAACAGGCTGCCCAGGAAGGTTGTGGTTCAAAACCCACCTGGACATTTTCCTGTGTAACCTGCTCTAGGTGACCCTGCCTTGGCAGGTGGTTGGACCAGATCTGGTCTAGATCTGGACTATGATCTCCAGAGGTCCCTTCCAACTCCAGTAATGCTGTGATTCTGTGACCTTGTCACCAGGCATCACACATGGTTATTCTACATCCTAATGCATTCAGTTCTCAGGTATAACTAACTTGCAATTGCAAGATTGACTGGATGCCTAGAGCGTAGCTGTTGCATTCCAATGCAGACCTGGGCAACAAAACAATCAAGACACATTTTCTTTTTTTGAGCCATAATTAAACAATAGCACAAGACTTAAGCAATAACTCATACTCATCAATTCTGAGATTGTTCTGGGTGTGTAACACCTCATTAACAACTATTTACTTTGGAATTTATTCTGGGAACAATACATGTGCTATATATAACATTCTCAAGTTAGAGTTGCACCAGGATTTTATTCTCTCTTTTAACTGGTGAACATATTTTGCCCATGTTTGCTATCCAGAGCTTTTCAGTTCTACCAAAGGGAATCATCAGTCATATAGGATTGCTCAATTTACTCTCACATATTCACTACTGAGCTTTTGGTTCTATATATTTCCAAAACTACAGTATATTGTGATCTTATCAGGGACTTCTTTGCAAGTCTTTGAGACTTTTTTTATTCATGAGGGTCTGTCCTTGACTTACTCTTCTTCTCCCTTCTTACACTCTCTCTGGATAATCGCGCCCTTCACTTCACATTAACATCTTCAAGCAGATTTGCAGATCTGCTCCATGCTTGCCTACCTCACACCACTTCCAGTGCTAAGCTTCTGTGGCTGCCCTGACATCAGGCACGGGCAATGTTATTTTAGCTGATTTTAATTACTGGTGGCTGTAAAAAATACTCTGGAATTCTGGGAACTGTGATCATTGAAATTAAAGTAATTGAAAGATAAACAAAAGTAAATGTTGCAATTAAGAACTCTGACTTCAAAATTATCTCTTTTTTTTTTTTTGAGCAATTAAGGGTGCAAAATAATAAACACAAAGCTCATGGGAATGGGGTTTTGAAAATTACCACAACAGATCTGGCACAAAAACTCATAAATGCAAATATGGCAGGCCTGAATATTTTCTCCCTAAAATGCTTTAACAGAGAAGGAAAACAAAGATAGATGTTTAACTATTTTCCACTAAATTTATGAAATGAGAAATGGTATGATGAAGAACAGCAAAAAAATAAACTAATTCAAGAGACAAAGGTGGAAAGCAACAGAGGAAAACAGATTAATCGTTTGGGCAACAATGGCAAATATTACAGCTTCAGTAGTATGCACAGCTTCAGGGCAAATCCTGAACTTCTGAAACAAAGCCAAAGAAGCAAAAGCAAAACAGGATAAAATGTAATGTGAGCTATCAAATGTGGCTCATGCCAGCTAATATCTTTCTTCAGTAAGAAGCTGATTTTGAAAACCAAAAGATATTTCTAAACTCTATGATGGATCTTATCCCTCTGGATTTTCATGGAGTAGGTGACAAACTGCCCATATCATAATTTATTGTTGAAGCTGGAGAAGAAAATATAAAGAGAAGAAGTGTAAAATGATCAATCTGATGGTTTTATTTTTATTTCTTTTTTCTGTCTTTGTTTACTTTGTTGTTATTGTCGTTGTCATTATTTCAGAAAGGAAATTCTGTCTAGTACTGAAAAAGTAAATACTGTCATGCTGGGAGTTTACCAGGGAAGGCTTCAAAGATAGGGATGAAATTCTGAAGTTTCTCTTACCTTGTATTTTCACAACAGACCTGACTCATGCATGGGATATTCTTCACTGCAGTTTACTGAAGATGGGTGTTTGGGGTCACCATTAGTTCATGGATGACTTTTGAAAGTTGGAGTAACAGGCATGGGTTGAATTTCAGCTATGCCAAATACAAGTTTCCACGTTCTGTAAGCCATAACTAGAACTTCTACTAGAAGGTCATCCCTGGGAAAAGGCTCAAAAAATACCTCAATGCATCTTTTCAGTCACACGGTGGTTATAAGTCATCAGTGCAGTGAAAGCTGAGGGGAAAAAATCAAATGTAATCTTAAAAAAAGTCAAGCAAGAGATTTCTAAATGAGATAGTCTGAGGTAAAGAAACTTCTTCAGTATAAAAGGAAGTTTGGCTCCTAATGGCACACTATAGCATGGTTATCATTGGGAGCCAAGGGTTCATCTCAAATCAAGAGACTCAAAAATCCAGGAGATGCCAAAGATAAAATGTAGAAAAATTAAGCCCTTCTCTTCTCCATCCTCAGTACTCTCCTACTTCTGACAGTATTTTTAGCCTCTTTTAAAGCTTGAGCTTCAAGCAAGAGTTTGGAATTCTCATCACACAGAAGTGTTGTTTCAAGTATTGCACAAAATTGCACACATTGTGCAGTCATTTGAAATGGCTCAGAAGTTCTCAGTGATCACATCACTCTCTGCTTCATCTGCAGCTTCTGTAGGGCATTGTGGGTCAACTTTAGACAAAACAGCTACTGGGAAAGAAGGAAACCCTGTGTGGGATGCCGAAGCCAGGAGAAATACGATTCTATGACTGCTCTGGTAGCTGCCTCACATCAGATTGCCCACTGCTGCAGCAGTGGCCTCCAGTCCCTGAACCTGGTAGCTGGCAGAATGTGTGGGGTTGTCTGCATACCTTTAAGGTTTTGATCTGCTTTACAGTATAAGATAAGCCAATGAAAAATAAATACTAAGAGGTCATTGCTTTTCTGTCATTGCAGAAAGGAATATTTTTGCCAAGAAACAAATAGCCAGAATGTGTTAGTTAGTGAACATGTGGTAAACACTTAGATTTGCTTCTAAGTGACTAATGAGATACATAATTTGTTTCATGTTTACATAAGAAGCATAAAATATGTAACTTCAAACAGGTATTGAAAAGCTGCCTCTGTGCCCGTGAAAGGCCACAAAGCCAGCACAGATCTGCAACTGCCAAAAGCATTTTTCCACTGGGAAGAGTGTCAGGATTGAACAAAAAGGAAAAGGAAACAAGCCCTGAATAGAAGTAAAATTCAAACCAGATTTGTATCTGTGAGGAGAAAGGTAACAAATCTCTTTGAAAGAGGAGACACTTGAAGTAACAAAGACTGGTAAGTGGAGATAATGTGTATGGAAACAAGTGATACCAGGGCATTTATTTGTAAATTATATTTGTATAAGGCCATAAGAAAAAGTTGCAGGTAGAGCTAAAATGAAAAATCACTTCTGTAAAAGGACAAAAAAAAAAGAAAGCAAAAGGACAGCAAAGACCTTTTGAGACATATTGTGTTATAATCAAGTTCCCAGAAATCCATAGCAATGACCAAGTTAATTCCTTGAAATGCCACAAGTACCTTTCCATGGTATGGTGGAGAAGTGTAAGTGAATCAGTATGGAGAAAACAACAACCACAGTCTAAAAGGGAGCTTTCTCTATGCTAAGGAAAATCCTTTTCAAAAGTCTCGTCTTCTCTACCAGTGCACAGGCAGGAAGGCAGATGCCTGGTGAGATGAAGGCACCCTGAGGCAGGAGGAGCTGTCTCCCTGACGTGCAGCCTGGAGCACAGACACAGCATTCAGAGGAACATCTGCCCTTGTGATAGCTCAGCTTTCCAAAACATTCAGTGTTTAAAATGTTAGCCTCAACAGCCCTTCAGATGCCTGGCAGCATGGGTGCAGTGGCATGGGTGGCTGTCTCCCATTTGTTTTCACACCCAAAGCCATGGACTGTGGTGCTCTGCCAGCAGGAGATGCAAGCATAAAGAAGGCATCCAGGAGAGAGGAACATAGGCAGTGTTGGACTTTTTGGCTGTGGGACAGAGTCTGAGTCAGGCAGAGAGTATGCTGAAAACACTGATGTGAGGTGATAAGGGTAGAGGATTTTGGATGAAGTGGTCTGACCTCCTGCCACCTCCCAGTGTCAGAGAAGCAAGAGGGACAACGATGGCACAGGAGGCCCATGGGATGGAGCCAAGGTTGGTTGGCAACAGGACAATAGCAGAGAGAGAAAGAAATATGGCTGGCACTGGAAGGGAAGATACAGAAAGTAAAAACGTATGAGAGAAAGGAATCAGCAAAAACCAGCCAATGCCAAGCTGTCGTGGCACAGTGTTACCCTGAGATTTACCTTGTTGTCCCAGCACACGAGCCAATGTGACACCACCTAGTCATGCAGGAGCCCTTCCACTGACAGTGGGCAGCAGCATGAGCTAGCAGGCACGCAGCACGGAAGAGTAGAGACTTGTCCACACAACTGTCCACAAGTGGGTATAGGAGACACCATGCTGCCAGCCAGGGGTACCCAAAAAGAAAGAGTAGGGACTGCTCCTGCATGCCAATGCTGCCTTCCTGAGTAGAAAGGAGCATCCTTATGTTATCAGTGGATGAAACTGGTTACAGAAGTATTTATATGGATACCACATGGAGCTTTAGCTTTGCATATTTAAAGCCCACAACAATCTCTGCAAATATAAGGCAAAGGTAAAAATAACAGCAGGGATCTAGAAGGTGGTTTGAAACAGACAGCAAGGCATTTTGAGCCAGGTATATTTAAGCAGCAAAGATGATGTAGAATTTTTAACCACGTAATCCTCAGTGAGTTCTTTTGTCTGAAATGAGCAGACCAACTGAGCACATATAAATCCCACTTGGCAGACTCGGCAGGTAATCTTTTTTCTTCTGTTTGTTGGATCTGCTGCAGCAAAGGGCTTTCCCACCATGGGAATCTATCCCACAATCCAATTGGACTGCCTCTTGCAGCGCTCAGAACAGCCCAGTTCTCACAGGAGAAAGTACAGGAAGAAAATGCTGCAAAAACAGGACCCACTTTTTCTAGACCCATTTGACACAGAAGTCAGCAAGGCTGAGGTTTACAGCTGAGGAGCAGCAAGCATCAGACTCTGTCACTGCCTGGCAGCCTGGACATAGCCTAAATTTGTGTCATCATCTGGCTCCAGATACCTGCACACAACAGCACTGACTTTACCTGAAGTGAGCTCTTGTCTATCCCATGCATAGTGAAGATCTGTCATTTTTATACAGCACCTCTCAAAGGAAACACTGGCCTGCGTTTTGGTCAAAATGCCACCTGACAATATCAGAAAGACCAAGTGTTGCCTAAGAACCAGACCAAAGTATCAGAAGGTAGCTTGCAGCAGCACTACTTAATATTATTCCAGCACAGACCATCTCATTTGACTATTGACTCTCTGGAAATACCTTCTACAGAATCTACTGTGGAGGTACTAACCAGAAAGAACTTCTCACTTTTCTGTAAGCCTTAGTACAGAAAACAAATAATCATGTGAGCAACAGAGCAAAGCTCAGTCCCCATTGCCATCTGTTCCATATAGTTGGATTTTGATGAGTTGACAATAGCTCTGCTCTATAAAGACACTACAATAGCTCTGCTTTATAAAGACCCTCTGCACTATAAAGACATTACAGAGACAAAGTCTCTGTCTTTTACCTGGCTTCTACCTGTCTGCTTATTTTCATGAAACTGTTTTCTAATGGGGTTGAATGTTGCCTATAGTTCAAAAGCTAACAGAGTGGAATAGACACACAAACATATACAAACACACAGAGGCCAAGGAAGCTTAATTTCCTTTGGGACCTAGAGAGACAGGAAGAAAATCCATCAATAAAGAGAGAATTACGACTTAAATGTATCCCCAAGTAATACTGATCTCAGTACTTGATTATGTGTTCAGTTGCTAAAACAATGTCTAACACTGTTATTTGCAGGTGCTTGTTTCACTTGCAGACAGACTGTTGAAGAAATGAGACATCACTGTCAAATGTCAACAGTCAATGATGGAGTAAATGCTCAGAATTAATTTTGTTCAAAGAACAGATCTCTTTCATATGGCCAGCCCACTTGAGCACTGAGACTGGGTTTGCATTAAAAGGTCTGTAAGCTCACAGCAGTACCAGAAGCCCACACTGAAATGCTGGGCAGACAAGGATGTGTCATATATCAGTCACAGCTGGCAGTTGAGCTCTTTCAAAAGAAGAAAATAAATGTCATGACAATCTCACCTCTCAGATACCAGAGGACTGTCAAATCCAAATTTTCAGATACTTTCATCTTCACATGACAAGGTTCTCACCTATGATTAATGGTTCTGTCATTTCAGACCTTGGATTGAGGTGACATGGTGCCTGTCCTACTCCCACCTCTCCTTCCCAGAGAACATTCCAGGGAGCAAGGGAAATCCTGGGAAGAGCATTCCAGGCTAGGCAAGACCACCCCCAAGCGTGGCTTTTTTTTGTTCTGACTGACTTTGTGTTCTGACTCTGGCTGGCTCCCAACATCAGAGCCAGGGGATGATTAAGGGAGGGGGACACCAAAAGGGAAAGCATTTCCCTTGGACATGGGAGCCCTGGCATTGGCAGCCTAGGACATGCAGACTCTGTTCCCCAGTGCTGCAGTGGGGACCTGGGAGGCCTTTTGCAGAGGGAAGGTTGTCAGGGAAAAGGACCCTGAGGGAAGGGCTGGATCTGGGAGTAATGATGCTCAAAGTATGACTCTCTCCAGTCTTGGCACTTTCCAAAAGTAAGGAGTGGCTTCCCCAGTGGTGGGAGGACAATCAGGATAGTGCAGTGGGGTATCTCGGTTCTGGACATAAGAGAGGAATTCCTGTATCATATCATATCATGTCATATCATATCATATCAGCTCCTCACTACAAGCAAAACATTGGAGCGTGTCCAAAGATGGGAAATACAGTTGGTAAAGGGTCTGGAGCACATCTTCAGAGAAGCAACTAAGGGAACAAGAAGAAATAGCCTCAATTAATGCCAGGGGAGGTTTAGATTGAATATTAAGAAAAATTTCTTTGCTGGAAAGGTGGTCAGGCATTAGAACTAGCTGCCCAGGGAAGTGGTGGGATCACCATCTCTGCAAGTGTTCAAAAAACATGTAGGTGTGGCAATTTGGGATACGGTTTAGTGGTGAACATGGCAGTGCTGGGTTAACAGTTTTACTTGATGATCTTAGTGGTCTTTTCCAACCTTAACAATCCCATGTTTCTATGATAATCACATAATATCTTTGTCCCTGGACAAAGATGCTGTGCCCCAGCTTTTTTCCTGGAGAAGGCTCTGCTTGCCAGGGTCTAGCTGGCAGAGATGGCCTGTGCAGTCAGTCAACCTCAGGTCCTCTGATGCTATTTAAAAGAAGCACCTTACATGACTATCTGCACTGGGACACACACCAGACCACTCATTAATCTCTTAAAAACACAACTCGCCTTTCCTTTACCAATAGAGAGAACATGGAGAAAAAAAAAAAAAAAAAAAAGAAAAGAAAACCATAACAAAATCCTACTGTTCTGTCCTTCCTCTGTTACTCATTCTCCTTGTGGCAAGGAATATCTGGTCCTGCTGATCCTGCACATCCCTGCTAGGTGAGCTGTTGGTGGGTGTTGCTGTGGGAGGGCATTTGCATTACAGCCGTAGTGGTGGGATTGAGTGTATGGTGGGATTGAGTGGAAATTGGAATCTTAGTCCATGGGAATCTATCCCTGAAATAAGCTGCACCTTGGCTTGGGGTCTAAAGACCACATAAAGAAATGGTTTTTTGCAGGATGTGAGGATCAAGGCATGTCTGTGATATTTGCAAATGTTATTGGGAGAGCCTCAGTCAGTAATCAGTAACCTGACTCATCTCAGTAATCTGACTCATGCTGTCAGTCAGATTACTCTTAGAAAAATGAAAGAGATGAGTTTAGTAGAGCACATATCTATAATTCTTCCTCCAGCCTATCCTGCCTCAGAAGACTTCTCACACTGGCCTAGCCAAGGGGGAGCATTGGACAAACCAGTATCATATGAAGACAGCAGTGGTGCATGAGGTTATTGATAGAGTCTGTGCATGATTATCAGCCCTCCCACAAACTAGTTTAGGAATAAGGGGGTTAGAAATCATGGGGAGAAAGCAGAGAACTGGAGACAGTTCACCAAAAGCCTTACAGACACATCTTCCATTCCCATCTCAGTTTATTGCCCCCTTGGCTCTTCCTCTGAACATAAGAGGTGTTTAGGTTGCAGAAACCAGGTCAGGACTAACAGGGTTAAGTACTGCACAACTTAATGCTGGATCCCACATGGTCTGTCCGTACAGCTTCATTACATGTGGCAGGGTACAGCACTTGATGGCACAAACCAAAGTTCCCATCATCTTGCTGGTTTTTGACTGTGTTCTGTAAATAAGGCCTGCCCCATGTCTGTCTGTCTCTCTGTCTGTCTGTAAATGCTCTCTGACACAAGATAGGCAAAGTATCCTTACTGATAAGTGCCTTCAAGAGCCTCGTTCCATCCTGGTATAGAATGTCCCAAATGTTCCTGACTCAGCACTTCAAAAGAATGTTACGTCCAGGATGGAAAAAATTTGAATTTGTTTCATTTTAACCTCTATCTTTTAACCTCTGTCTCTATTTTAAACAACTGTGGCTATCTTTGCATACACTGAAAACACCCTTTTCTGCACATACTTGCATTTTTTTCAGTTCTGATTTTGGCTTTGTTTGGAGGCTTAGGGTTTTTCTAGGACTATTAGAATTCCTGTAATAAAGCAACCCCCATCAACCAAAACAACCACCACACAGCAAGACCTGTTGCAAACCCTTTCACCATCAGATATGCTTGAAAATTCAAAGAGAACAGTGTTGAAATAAGCTTCAGTTAGAAATGTTCTTAAATACTCTACTGAGGATTGAGTTGAGCATTTTAGATTGATTTTTAATGTTTTCTTTTCCAGATGGTTGAGGAAGGATACTGCTGAGACAGATATCAGCCTTAAATGCACATGCCTGGTTAACTTGACAGTTTGCAAACAGTGGAGTGACAAAGTTCATGAGCTGCACAAGGATCCATCTCAAGCTCTCAACAACATTAGGAACTTTTAACTATAACTTCATGGGATGGCATCCAAATGGATGGAATCTGGTTGAAGGACAATGAGAGGAAGAAAGCTTTCTCTCTAAGGTGCTGGCAGGAAGGGTGCTTGAGCTGACGCACAAGGACACTGTATCATATTGCCCCCTTGTTGCTTTTCTGGGAAAATAGGCTTTGCCCACTCTTTCTAAGTAAACAAGACCACAACAAATACAGACCTGAGCTGACAAGTCTATCAGTTTTATGCTCTTCACAGAAACAATCTGAAATACGTTCAATAAAAGGTAACAACTCAGGCTAAAATTTGGCCACATCATTCATGATTTACCTTTTTGTTTATTTTTTTCTCAGCAATGTATGCTCAAGGTTTCTTATGTCTATCTATATCAAAGGCTGAACTTTTGTTCTTTCCTGTTGCTTTCATTCAATGTTTGGGACAGCAAATTTATTTGTACAGAACTAGGTAAGCTTTGGTGTTTCTCAGTGTGATTTTCAAGTGCATAGTGTTGCTTTTATACATTTCCTTTTCATCAGAAAAGCAGAATGAGCTTTCTTTTGTAATGCAAACCTAAAAATTGACCAAGTGCCAGTTTCTGGTTTTCTGTTATTGGGTTCCAGCTGCAGATGTCAATTTTCTGGCATGCAATCTAAGTCCAGCCTGAGATGAAAAGACACTGCAGGCAGCAGAAGCAGAAAGTTTGATGCAGAGTTGTATAATGCATTTCCTCTTGGCAAAAGGATCAAACCGCCCATAAAGGTCACTCTGAGGAGATTTCCAGCTCTTGCAGTGAGGTAAAGATGAGGAGGGATAGAGAGATTCCACTTAAACAAGTGGAAAACGAGCAGAAAAAGGAGCAGGAAGAAGTAGGAAAGGGAATCTACACAGAAAAAGCAATTTGAAGAAAAGAGGAATAAAATTAGAGGGAAAGCAGAATACAAGGAAGATGAGATGGGGAGCCAGGTGTGAATGGCAAACAGACTGCTGTCTGTAATGTGTGGAGTGTGTACAACGATGGGGATGAGACAAGATATACACAAAGCATTAAGTGACCAGGCAGGAAAGGTAGTCACTGTGCTTGTGTTTCCTTCTGCCATTGGGATTCTAAAAAGTTTATTTTTATTCACAGTAATGAAAATATCTCCAGTGGTGTTTTTAACTAGTTTTCAGGGCAATTAAAACAGTGGTCAAAACTCAGAAGTGCTGTATGTTAATGAGAACTAAGACATGTGCACAGATTGCCCCTTGAAGAAGCTACCATTAGTTGTAATCCCCACTGTGACAGATAGAAAAGGGTATCATTGTCTCAGCCCAGCTGCTGAACACAAGTGACTGAGGTTCCATAAATGGGAATTCAGACTGTCACCAAACTCATCCATTGCCTTTCATCTTATTAAATGGTGTGTCCTTTGTGTCCTTACAACTCTGTACATCTAGTCAGTGAGTAAAAGGAGATAGACGTCACTGCAAATTGCCATTTTAGGCATTATGTACTCGTCCTACATATACCAGTTTAGTCCAGCCTTACTTCTCTGCCCCTTAGACTCCATGCAGCTGGGGAAATAATCTTAACACTCCAGCTATTCCCTTTCTTCTGGCTGACTTGAACATTGGATGTAAGATAGGTTCATATGCAGCCAACATTTACAACGGGTTCATTTAAAAGCACAAATCGTCTCCTGCCTGGCAAATCAGGTGCTAGTTAAGCCTGAGAACAGGGAAAGAGCCTCTGCAGTATATGTCTGGCATCTAAGTTGCTGTTGCAATATTACAGTACAGTTCTTCCCATAAGAGAGATAAGAATAAGATGAAAAAGTCAAAGGGCATGAAAATCAAGCAAGATTAAAAGCCACTTTGACAGATGTTTAGCTAC
>JAWWLV010000001.1:100802843-100821568 GCA_035041135.1 Platyrinchus mystaceus
GGCCTTAGGGGCTGACGAGCTCCATCTGCCCGGGGGACCCGGGATTAGAACCTGTGGCCTTGGCGCTGAGAGACCAGCATCTTAACCGCTAGGCCACCAGGGGTCCCCGGGAGTGGAGATAAAGTGCAGAAAAAGGCAACTACAAAAATCAAGGCTGCTTAGAGAGATTTAAAAGGCTGGGGCTCTTTGAGGAGGAGACTGACAAGAGAATGTGACACAGATTTAAAAGATCTTGAAGGAGGACAGTAAATGGAATGCAGAAATAACAGCACATCCCACCTAATCTTACCTTTAACAACCTTAATAAAAGAGTTTTGGATGCTGGCGCAGTATCAGGGTAATGGATCACCAAAAGTGCTGAAGCTTGCATGCTCTCCTTAAACAGCATTGACTTTTTCTACCATTCCAGGCAGAATATTAGGTTGGATAAGGTTTGATCTGATTGAGCTGGATACAGTTTGATCTGACCTGCCAGGACAATTCTTGTGTTCAGGAGATCTCTGACCCCAGAACTGCATAGTGCAGCCTCCTCAGGTTTTCCCCAGCAAACACTAAATTATTTGAAGGAAAAGAAAACAAACTCTGCCTGCAGCTCCTCTATAAATCTTTCCCTAATTGCCACATGTTCACACAATTTCTAATCTGCATAATATGCAGATTGACTGATTGTAATTATTGTAATTGTCCTTTTTTTTGGTGGAGGATATGATACTATGCTGATATAACAGACGATATCTGCTATGAATATGTGGATTTTCTCACCCCTTCTGTGTCCAGAATTAGAGTGCAGAGTCAAGATTTTGCATGTGGTGCTTGCTGTTTAGTGAGACAAAACTTTTCTGGTTTTTATGTGTTCCCAGATACAGACCTTAACCACAAACATGGATGAAATCTTTCCTCTAGTGAACAAATGATTCTGTTAGAATCATAGAGAGAAGCCTACTGTTATCTTTATTTTCATATTTGAAGAACCATTAACTTCTGATGTAACTGCCAGAGTTTATACTTAATGAGGAACTGTTTGCACTGACAAACAACTGCATTCAGGCTATTGAGCTGAAACATTTGCACTGACTCAGTCAAATGAACTAAAGAAAATGCTTACTGTCCTTCTTACCCATTAAACAGTAATGGTGCTTACCTGAGGCAACATACTGTTGCAAACTGATCTTTTGTTCATTAATATATGTCACAGCTTCTCCTATGGAAAATGAGAACAATAACACTAAGAACTTAGCTATAAAAGTAATGTTTTACGTTTTCTTCCATGACAGGGAAGTTGACATGAGCAATAACTGTGCACTTAAAGCTCTCATATGCTTTGTTGAAGTTGTTCAGCAAAGAGGACTCGGGCTCCTTTTGCAGCAACCTTCAGAAAGGCATGAATATAGTTTAGTGGCTTTTTTATATATATTCACAAGGCAAGAGCAGCTCTGCTTTTCACTCAAAATGTTTGCAGCCAGGAGTTTAGTACCAGAGTATATAGAAGTGGAACTAAAATCTCCAGAAATTACATTTCCACAGTTTCTCTCAGACAAAAGGACCATAACAAATTTCCCTCCCATGCAATGGCTTCATTGTCCCAAAAAAAAAAAAAAAAAAAAAAAAAGGAAGCAGGGTACCTAATATTCATTGGTTATCCTCATGAAGACAAGGAGTTTCCAAGGCAAGATAGCTGAATTAAGCCCTGGAGAAATGCAGGCATTACACTACCTGCTGTTTTCTTCCCTTACTATCTCCTAATTCACGAAGCAAGTACATTGCCTGCTGTTTTCTTGCCTTATTGTCTTCTGATTCATGAAGCAAATGCTTTGTCTCCCTGTAGGACCTCACAGGCAGGTAAGTAATAAGGGTCATTGCCTCGCTGCAAAGCAAAAGAGAACAAAAGAGCTTGATGTTTGTGGAAACACTTCGTGCAGACCAAGCATGTTGTGGTGGCCAGGAAGATGGGAGAGGAGACTGGCACACCACTAATGCCAGCAGGGCTGCACCTGTGAGTGGTGAGAATGGCAAGTTGGCATCTCCTCCTCTGGGTAACACTCTGGCAGAGAATTTCCATTTGATGAGGGAATCTAGAAATGTTTGCAATTTGGGAAAACCAGGTTGATTGAATATCTACTGCTATGAAATGCCAAATTGAAATGTTTCCAGTTGACATATTTCTTGCTGGCATGACATAAGCTTTTCTCTTCATCAGGCTGCTCGCCTGACTATACCAGGTTCTCAGCACATGAACTCTAGTGGAAGGACGGAAAGCCCTTGAGGGGCTGCCTCTTGTGCCCTCTCACAGAGCTAACTCACAGTATATGTATCTGAAATTGAAGTAAAACTGACCTGGAGAGGACTTGAGCTCACAACCTGTCACATGCTGCAGGGTGGCAGGTTTGAAAGCCAAGGTTGTGAGAAAGCATGCAAAAATCTCACAGGAAATCTGAGTTTCAGGCCAATAATTGTAATTATCAAAATCATGTAAACAGCTAAGTTTCAAAGAGGAATGTTTTGGCTGTTAATACAATGTGATAGTTTGGATTTCAAAATAGTCAGTTTGTAAAAGACATAATTCCAGTGGGAAAATTTTCAGTATATCTGAGCTTAGACCTTTAAGTATTAGGGATTGTCCATCATGTACACACCTAATTTTATTTTCTCCTCATTTAACACCTGTTTCTGACACATCAGTTGTTTTCTACCACTGGATCATAAAAGTTCTTATTTGGATTCAGTGCAAGTGACTCACAGTAAACCATGCTTTCAGCAGGAATAGAGAATTTTTTGTTTTGTATCCACAAATAATTTGATTTTTACTCAGTTGCTATGCCAAATAATTTAATGGATGTTTTCTGAAACAAAATGTCAGCCTGTGGCATGATTGCAAACTATTCAATAGAGGTATTTTTACATGTGTTCATTGTTCTTGCAAATCTGCATTAAAACACTGGCTGACCTCAATGATCGATGTAAGCACTCAACTTCATGAATTACTTATGCTTCCAACTAAACCTTTTCTATAGCTAGCTGTCCCAGGTAAACTGAGATATATACCTTCTGTGTGTGTATATTATGTATATTTAAATTGATACAGCAGTACAGACAAAAATATTATTAGAAAAAAAAAAAGCAAGCAGAATAGAGATGTGAGCCCAGTAAAAAACTGACAGGCAGTGGGGAATACTTTTTCTCCACCCATGGCAACCACACACAAGATATTCACATCCATGAATCTTGGTCTTCTAGACTGGAGATCAGCCTAGTCTTGGATATTAAAAATACCCTGCTAAATTCTGCATTTTGTTGGCAACTTACTACTTCAGCTAAAATCTATGGCAAAGGAGCCATAGCATTTAGGAGGGTAAAAACACTGTTCCTTGTCGTGAAACCAGACATATTTCACAGGAACCAGCTCCCCTGTCCAATTTTTTTAAGGTGGGTTTGACTGACAGAGACTAGTGCAAGAGATGAGGTTTTTTCTTCAATGAATCTATATCGCTTTTAAAAGGAGACAGAGATTTATCAGTTGCAACAAGGGAATAGAAGAGCAATTAATACATTTTCCTCTTTCTAATTTTAAAAAATATTTTCAATGCCTTTTTTATCTTCTTGATCTGTTCCTTAAGCCCCACAGTAATCAGCAGCAGAGATTAAATTACTCTGCAAATACAAAATTTAATTCTCCACTCCTACATGTCTTCCTCTGAAATGACATCAGTCCCTTGGGGTTTTTTCCCCTAGAGGGTTTCTTCCTGTGCATCATCACAGCATCATAGTCATTATGGGCAACATGTCTAGGCTAAGCCAGCTGTCTGAATTCCCTAGGCTTCCCTAGGAAAACAGATACTTCCACAGGGCAATTCAACTTTCACTTTTGGGTAGATAAGAGGAATAACAACTAAAGAGTATAGAAAGAGACACACCTGAGGCTCACAGTGACACCAAGTTAGCCAGGCAAGGACAGGATAAACAGAGTGCACTAGGAGGAAAACCAGCCACACACAGTACACAAGCATTTATATTTTACAGCTATTACAAAATAATTGGCTAGCACTAAATTATTTGTGCAAATAAGATGAGCTTCAAAAAAGCCCAGCAATCCATGGTTTTAATATGTAGGGAGACTGGCATCAGGTTTTTCTTTACTTGGTCCTGCCTTTGCAGCATCTTTTTTCTCTTCAGAACCTAGTGCTGTTTCCTGAGAAGGTATCCTGCCTGGAAAGCCTGAAATCTCAGTGATGTTACAAGGCAGAGCAAGGGGAAAGAAAAATACATAGAAAATTTGTCAAATGTTGAGTCCCGAGAGCAGAATGGTAGTAGAAAGTTCAAATATGGATTTTGAATCAAAGTGAAATTTTGTTTAAATCTGACAGCAAATTTCAGGGTTGCTGGTGTAAAGGGGTGAAAAGGGCAGAAGTCAATGCAATACAAGCTCTATTCTCTTAAGGTATCAAGCAAGAAGTATACTTCAAATTCTCCACTAATCACTTCGCATGGGGAAAAAAATAAATATCTCTTTTCTCAAGTATTCTTTGCAAAACATGCCAAAGAAAGACTACTGAGGCATCAAAAGGTGGAGAAGACAACATTCAAAAAGTAGGAAATTTGTATATGATACTGCTGCAGGTAAAAAAATGGGAAAAGTGATTTTTTTTTTCCAGAAATACAGAGTGAATTTTCAGCTTGGTATGATACAATTATCTGCCTGCAATTAAATGGCACTGCACAAACACTATTGCATATTGTATTTAAATAGCATTTTTTCTAAGACCAGATGGTTAAGTGGCATGCTTCACAAGTGCCACATTTTAGTGACCTGGAAAGGTTGTTACTTTCAATCTTCATTTTCATTTACTTAAACAATAATGATGAAAGAACAGGATGCTTCAGGCAGACTCAGGTTAATAGGTATAAATTGTGCTCTGGAGTATTGACTCTTTCAAGTCAGTTATTGATTCCTATAAAACAGCCGCCATGTAATTATTTTTTTATCTTACTGTAGAAAGTGTATATGAGTTAACCACGTGCATATAAGGTCAAATCCTGAAATTTGTGTTCAGTTTTCAGTTCTGTATTTAATGAAGTAACGTTCCTACTGATGTGCAGGCAGAGATCAATGGAAAGCTCTCTTCTGATCACTGACACTTTTATAAGACACACGCACCAGAGTTTATCAAGTAGTGGCCAAGGCACTCTGCGTGTTGTGGAAGATCCAGCAGATGAGAGGCCTGAGTTTCATTTAAACCACCCAACTCCCAGATAAGTGTGCTGATCCCTGGGCTACAGGTCAGTTCATGTTTATGTTAATAACACGTTATTTTAACCTGGAATGTCATCTTGGACATGAGAAACATTCCCAAGGAAAGTTTCCACAACTGGTACCTTTCTTCTGAATGTTTCATCACTGATAAATGCATGTTTTACAACACAGGAGAAAAAAATATAACCCAATTCTTGAGCCATTCCATGATTTGTCTTACAGACATTGAAAACTGCTGACATTGGGATGTCACTGTACAAAGAGTGAGAGTGGGACTCATTTGCTCAGAGTGACATATCCATGAAGGAGATATTGAATTAGCCACCCTCCAGTTCCCTTATCATCACTGGAGAGAAACAAGCTCTTGTGAAACTAATCCCATTCTATCATGCACAGCTAAAATAGACAATTCAAATCCCAAATGTGTCATTTTCACTCTGTTATTTCAAGGGATCTTAGTCATGGCCAGCTGAGGCGTATATTTCTTCAGCAAGGTGAGACAAGTCCCAGTCCAAGGGCCTTTCCCTGAAGGGATAAGGTCATGGAGAAGGGAAGTCATGCCTACTGTTATGCTCCAGGTCCAGGCTGCACCTTTGTTTCCCAAAACACTGGGCTGTATGGCCATTCCATCAGACTGCAGTGCCATCCAGCATTTTGCAGCAACGTTGTTGGTTATTTGGGGGTTGTGAAAAAACATTCACTTCATATTTAACGAAATTACTTTAGTGTCCACTGACCCATGTATGAAGCAATCTGGTTACTCGAAATATCTTACAGCTGACAGAGATCTCAGTCTGGCTTCTGGACCCAGAAACACTCATTGGGGAGTACTTAGCAACTGATGCACCATAAGATTCAACAATTTTTTTAAGATACTTATTTTATTAGAAGTAAGTGGCATTCAGCACAAGGAACATTTACTTCTTGATCATCAAAAAAAACACCCACACAATAATACAGCTGTTGTTTTCAATCTCTTCCACTCAGAGATGCTTCTAAAATATGTCCATTTGTTATAATGAAGCACTGCATTGGCAGCTGTATTTCTTCTGTGAATAGTTTGGTCTGCTTCAAACTCCAGGAATTTGCTTTAAATTATCAGGGCTAACCTCCATCTCTTTTAGCCTGCGCTCAAGGAACCCTAGCACAAAACATTTGTCTACCTCAAACTTCTGCCGTCTTTCTCAGCTCATTGAGTCAGTCGTTTCATGATGTTTCAACATCAGGAGGGGTTTGAAATCCTTATTAAAACTTGACCCTGATCTTCCTCAGTGGATTTGAGTGGAATCAAAGAGTGCCTAATCAAACCCATAATGCTTGTATGTTGCCTGCAAACAAAGCCTTCAGGAAAACCTCTGAAGAGCTGGCTGACTCCAAGCTGCTCATCTGCTGCCCCTCCTTGCAGACAGCTCAGCTCACACATGGTGCCCACAGCTCTTCTATCCCCACTGCTGAACTGGTACAGTGGTTTCCCTGCCCAACATGTCTCTAACAGAGCCTGGAAAGGAGTGGAACTTTCTTAAAACCTTCTTTCATAGGGAGCCAGGAAGAAATGGGTTGGAGGGAGCACTTTGGGATTCAGCCTTCTGTGAATAGTGTCACAGCATCCTTTGAACACATGTGCTGACTGAGGGACTGTCCAAGTCACACAAATCTGCTTCTGAGCTTCAGTCTTTCCAGCATCAGAGCAACTGTCACTATACCAAAACTGGCAATTCATGGATGCAAAGAGAATGTCAGATTGGATTTAGAGCCCCCTATGAACTTCATTGCACTTGAATATCTACTTGAGAGGTTCCCATTTTTCTTCTTTTCTGCAACATTAGCTTTATCTTTCAGCCCCACTGGAAATCATCTGGCCTTTCTTTGAATGAATTGATTCTCAGTGGCCAATTCATTACTGTACTATAGGGAAAAATTATCACAGAAACTCTCTGCCAAGCATCCTGATAGCCAGCTGATGCAGAATTGTAAGTGTCAGAGGAGTGATCATTTCCTGATATTTGTCAGACTGTATATATTAATAAGATTATTTATTTTAATAAGTGCTGGCAGCATCTGTAACCTCTTCAGAGCACAATACCAGAAACTTGTTGACAAAGTTGTACAAATCAATACACCACATACTCCTTTTCTTGGGTTTGGGATTTTTTTTTTATTTTTTGTTAATATATCTGTTAGTATTATATTTATTTATGGGCATAAAAACATTTGTACAGGTCCATCTACTCCATTGTCTTGGGTGTACAGCAGACCAATACCAAAAGCTTTAGTAAACTGTGTAAGAAATAGGAGACATATGTTGTGCTTTCCTCCTCATGCATCCTCCCAATAACCCATGACTTAGGGATATCCTGAGCTCATGTGTTTAATTGGAACTGGATTTTCACACCTTGTATAAAATTCTTTTAACCCTTTTATAACTCTTGCCTCCACATATCCATTTGTTTCACTAAATTATGTATTTGGTGAAAAAATACTCCTTTCAGTTATACTGCCACCTGATAATCGCATTGGATATCTCTCAGAGTTTGTGTTAGGAGAAAAAATAAATGAATGTTTTTTAATCACTACTGTGTCCTAGCCTTTATTTTATGATCTAATGTCTTATAACCTCCTCAGACTTTTTTTTTCTACCCCAACCTGTTTAATTTCTTAATTGGAAGATTGAGTTGGGCTGTTGATTATCTTCATTTCCCTTCTCTGCAGCTTCTTTTTCTTCTACTACATACTGAGAAATAAAACCAAAATTGTATTCAACATTGAACATGAAGACACACAATGAATATATACACAGTATAATAAGGTTTTCTGGTTTGTTCTCCGCTTCATTGATAGTCATTCGTAACACTCTTTTGGTGTTTTTTTTCAACTGCCAAGACTGAACTCTTCTTTATAAAAAACAAAGAGGGACAATCTCTGTTCTGAATGATAATGGCTAATTTTGAGCTCATAACTGTGTAAATATAGTTAGAGTTGGTTTTTCTTATGTGTCCTGCTTTGCATCTTATCAACATTGAATTTCATTTTCTATTTTACTACCCAGTTTCTCAGTAATCAGAGAGTCATAGAATGTTAAGGGTTGGAAGGGACTTTAAAGATCATCTCGTCTCAACTCCCCCTGCCGTGTGCAGGGACACCTCCCACCAGGTTGCTCAAGGCCTTATCCAACCTGGCCTTGAACACTGCTGGAGCTGGGGCATCCGCAACCTCCCTGGCAGCCTGTTCCAGTGTCTCACTACTCAGTAAAGAATTTCTTCCTAATATCCTAATATCTAGCCTCAATTTCCTCTCTTTCAATTTGTACCCATTACTCCCTGTCCTGTCACTACAGTTCCTGATGAAGAGCCCCTCTCCGGCTTCCCTGCAGGCCGCCTTCAGACACTGGAAGTTTGCTATGAGGTCTCCACACAGCTTTCTCTTCTCTGGGCTGAACAACCCCAGCTCTCTCAGTCTGCCTTCATAGGGGAGGTGCTCCAGCACCTCTGATCAACTTTGTGACCCTCCTCTGGACTTGCTCCAACAGTTCCATGTCCTTCTTATCTTGAGGGCACCAGAATTGTATGAAAGACTCCAGGTGGGGTCTCATAAAAGGGGGAGAATCACCTCCTTCATGATCTGTAGTAGAGGGGGTGAATCATCTCCTTCCAGCATGACCTGCTGGCCATATACTTTATACATTATAATGTATAAATTTATACATGTATAATACTTTATACATATTTTGCCAATTAAAAATTTGAATGTCTTTAATCACAACAGAGTCGTTCCCTAGGAAGATTAAAAAAAAAAAAAGGCAGAGCAATCTAAGAGCAATAATTGCCTCAGTTTTATCAAATTCATACTTCATTCCAAAAGCTTAAGTGACTTGAGCAGGCTGACAGCTCCCCAGATTTAACTAGCTTGTAGCAGTTTGAGATCTGTGTAATTGATCGAGTCTAAAATATATGACAGCACTGCTCATTTTTCTTAGTGAAGGTTTTGTAACTGGGATCCATATTGTTTTGAGCATCAGATTGATGTGAAAAGTCATGTGGGAGAATGATATGGGTTATTGACTATACTGCAGGGAATATGAAAGCAGAAAGGAGTGCATTAGTGTTTACATACAGCTGAGCTAAACAAGAATGCCAAATGTTCCCCACTAAGAAGTATTTGAACCATGACCTCTAACTAGCAATTTTCATTTTAGACAGCATATTCTTTTTCAGTTTAACACAGATCACTGCTATGGGCAAACCTCATTTCTTTCCTGCTTGTTTTACAAGTTGTTTAAATACCTGGAAACAGTTGAACTGCTGGAGAAAAGCATTGTTATATATAAAAAACAAACAAACAAACAAACAAAAACACCAAAAAACTGTTAAAAAGTTGTGTGAAACAGCTGCTTTCAGTACTTTAGGGTTGAAAACCAGAATTTTCCCTATGTGGGATTTTCCTCCTCCCACAAAAGCCCTATCACAAACATCACTAGTTTGCTCAGTTTATTGTCAAAAATACAACACACCTGTCCAAAGGCAGACATAAGCACCAGTCTTTCATGGAGATATGTCAGAGACACTGGATCAGGGAGAAAGTCCACATTTGAGAGTAGATCTCCTTTTATGTTTTTTTAATTGCTGTGAAGATGTGCTGCTTTTACCGAAACTTAGAAAAGGGAGAAAGCTTGAACACTGAACAGTGACTTCTTGGGGGGATCACAGTTCATTTCAGGTGTAAACAAGAGAAATAGCTCCAGAGGAATGTGTTTGGGGTTGGATTTTGCCTCACCCCAATTGGTTTGGAGGAAGAAAACTGTATTTCTAAGAAAATATGGGATAAACCACAGGGCCTGGGACAAGGAGGAAGTGGGAAGACTGGAAGTTTGTCTGCCTTTGATAGCAATCTGCCACCTCAAACAGAAAGTGGAAGGGAAATGAAGAAACAGAGATCACACCTACTAGAGGAAATCAGCATAGTTCTTTAAACACATTGTGAAAATCATGACCTTAGCAGATCACCAGTGCAATGAACTATTGACTGACTCAGGGCAGAAGCACTGGGGCTGAAGAGTCCCTGGCTGCTGCACTTCTACCCAAGCCCCCACCAAACAACCACCTCCACAGACATCCTGGCCTCATTGGTATGGGGCTCTTACCCTGCCATAGACAGTGTGAGTCTGCAAGGCCCCACAGGGAGCCCTGTGTTTGCTTTTTAAATACCCATAGTCTCAAACAGAAGTATTGTTTTCTTTGTCTTCCAGACTCACAAAGCATGCTTATGAGACAGAGCTCCTCCATAAATTCACCTTCTAATGTACAGTGCACTGCAGTAATACTTCTGATAGCTAACTTTTGGCATTAGGCCAACATGTGAACTCTTTCACAGAAATTAGAAATTGAGCAGGTGTTGTGATTTAACACCAACTGCCCACGCAGCTCCACACAACCACTCACTCCCTTCATCCTGGTGGGATGCGGGAGAGAATTAGAAGGGTAAAAGTGAGAAAACTCGTGGGTTGAGGTAAAAACAGTTTAATAGGTAGTGGAAAAGCTTTGCACAAGTTAAGCAAAACAAGGAATTCATTCACTGCTTCCCATGGGCAAGCAGGTGTTCAGCCAACTCCAGGAAACCTTGGCTCCCTCACCTGTAAGGGTGACGAGAAGACAAACACTGTATCTCTGAACATCCTCTCCTTCCTTCTTCCCCCAGTTCTGTAGGCTGGGCATGACACTGTATGGTGTGGGATATCCCTGTGGTAGTTGGGGTCAGCTGTCCTGGCTCTGTCCCCTCTCAATTCCTTGTGCAACCCCAGCCCTCTCACTGACGGGTTGGAGTAAGGAGCAGAAAAGGCCTTGAATCTGTGCAAGTGCTGCTCAGCAATAACAAAACCATCTCTATATTGCCAACCCTATTTTTGGTGCAAATCCAAAACAGAGCCCCATAGTGGCTACTGTGAAGAAAATGAACTACCTCAGCCAAAGTCACCCCAGCAGGTGAGTTCAGTGAGGCTCCAAACTGCAAATTAGAGCCCTTGAGTTCAAACAGAAGAAGTGGGAAGGAGGGAGCAGTCTGCTGTAGGAGGTCCCTGCAGCTGTGGGACTGGAGGTGTTTCCAGGCTCACACCTAATACAGCTCTATACCCTCACTGCTGTTCAGCGCAGCCTGAGGCCTGATGATGAGCTGAAGCACATGTGAAATTTAGCTGAATGAGCTGATGCTAAACAGTAAGAAAAGTCAGTTCTCAGCAAGGGTAATAACATTGCTGGGACACAAATCATCTGTTGGGACACAGCCAGACAGCAGCAAATTGCAGGCCTAATAACAGGAAGTATAAATGATATATGGTAGGTGTGATTAACTTTCAAAGCAAATATCTGCCAAATATGACTATAAGGATTGTAACATGGAGGATGGGGTAGAGCAAAATCAGCGTGAGCCACAAAGGAGTGTGACTGGCAACACTGCGTTTTAATCGAGTCAGCACTAATCTTCACTTCCCTAAAGGAAAGAGGCAACTGAGGCTGATGAGGGTGGCTCTGAAGAGGCACAGTTTTGGGAAGGCAAAACCACTTGGCTCCCCACAGCATAGGCTGTGATTTGAAGTGGCAGCAATGCTGGCAGAGGTTATGGTTGTAAACTCAGCAGCAGCAGCAGGTGGGAACGCCAGGAGCACAATGTTTTCCACGCAGTGTTTCATCTTGTGATTCTACTCTACTCACCCCCTGGGAAGCCCAACATCATCCTAATCTTCATCCATTGTTGTATAAATAAATACTTGTCTGAATTACCCCTTTTTCTGTGAGGATAGGTTAATCGTGGGCAGCATGAGCCTCATGCCTGCTCACCTACAGGAAAGCAATTTCCCTGGTCCAGCCCCACGGCCAGCAAGCTGCTCTCCTGAGTGGGTGCTCCACATACCCACGCTCCTGCCCCCAAGGTACTCAGTGTCTCCTCCAGGAGCCTTTACTACACCGTGTCCTCTGTCTCTGCAGCTTATGAGCAGCTGGGTGACAAGGCTGGGCACCCAAGGGACCCCAGGGCCTGAGAATGGTTATGGAACACTGTGAGCTGGGGCACTGGCAGGGAAGAGGAAGGACTTTGCTTCATCCAGAGCAGAAAGACCAAAACCCCTTGGAGACAGTGGCAGAGAAGGAAGCATGACAAGAGCCCCCATTCAAAGCAGTGGGGACCATGGGAGACAGCATTTTGGCAGCAGTATAACCCCCCAGAAGGATGAGCACAGCTCCAAGTGCTGCTGCAAAATATCCCACCTAGATTTCTATGCTCAGAGATGTCCGTTTGAGAAGCACTTGGTGTGTCAACCTATGATCCAACCTCCAAGGTGAAGCCCTGATAGACCTATGGGAAAAAACCCTGTACCTGCTGTGGGTCTGGTGGCAGGTCCAAAGCTGGACAGGGTTCTGGAGGCTACGGGAGCTGTCCTGGTCACACACTGAATCTGGGCACATAGGTGTAGATTCTGGAAATGAGAGTTATACTGACCCCCAAGAAAATTTTACCTTCACAAGAACAAGTAAAAAGTAATGAATAACTTAGACAAAGCAGCTGATGGCCATCGGCTGTTTTTCAACTTTACTGATTTGAAAACAACATTGGCGGCATAACAGCATTTTTCTTGATAAGCAGAAAACAAATGCATCAGAATAATAGCTAAGTCTTGTGCTTCAGAAAATAACAGACTAAAATATTTTTATTTAGCTATAATAGGAGATAACAAAATAATCTTAAATTGCAGTATGATGCAGAGAGTACTTCAGTGAAGTGCTGATGTAATAAGTTACCTTTGCTGTTACATGAACAACAATAATATTCTTTTCTAGGGGGTACTATGGCTAGTCGCAAAAAATAGATGCACACTAATTACCATCTGATAATTACACATGCTGACCACAGAATGTAGAAATACTCCTCAGTGTAAATTCCATGCCAGTAGGGGATATCACCTGAGATAATCAAATCTGCATACGTTGATAGATGAATGTCTGACATACTCAACTTTATAAATCTGATTAAGTCTATTTTTAAGAAATATTTTCAGAATTATGCAGTACCACAACCTACAGCCATTATTTCCTGGGTATCTTTTAAAACATGAGACACCTCCATCAGTTTCAAATTTGGAAATTGCATACAGATAAGACAAACAGAGGGGGAGGAGGAGGGAAGGGGAGGGAGAAAGGGAAGGGAACAAAAGCCATGTACACAAATAACAGTTTAATTTGTGAAGAATTACTTGTTCTACTTTTTCTGGCCTTTTCTGTAAGCTATCTAGAGAATATTTTATTTCTGGTGTGTGTTTTCTTTCTCTGTTGAAAATGTATGTCAACATCTGTGGCACAGATGTTGACATACATTTGAAATATGCATATAGCTTATTCAAATCATATAACTTGCACCCTGGGGTAGCCACTTTCCCAGTATTAACACCCCTTTTCTATAGGTAGTGGTATGCGGGTAACAATCACTTGCTTCTGGTTGGTTTTGAACCACTTTAAATTGTCACAGGACTTTGATTCAGTGATTTAAGTATTTGTAGATTCTCGGAAATTAGTAGCACAGAGAAGACTTAATTTACCAGAAGAATCACAGCACAAATAAGTGTAGTTGAAAGACAACCCGGAAAAAGAAATGGAAAAAATAAAAACATAAAGGCAAGTAAATTGGTCTGTGGAGAAATAAATCCTGTATTTAATATAGAAAGCTTTTGTCTGATTTTGGCTGTTACACAGTCTCTTTGTTATGGCGGCTAGATTATAAATGTGTTATGTCAGCAAGCTGATTATGAACTAAATGTGACAATTTAGACTCTGCAACATGCAAAAACATTTTAAGAATATATACTGACCTTGAGTATACACAGAAATACACTGAAAAATACAGAGAGACTTAATCTAAAAGTGACTTTAAGACTTGTATCTGCAAACACACAGGGGCTGCAAAAGCTTCCACAGAACTCAGAGACACCCAAGCATGAAACTGCTGAAACAATTGACTCATAAAATGTGGGAGTCACAGATTACATTTTTTCAATATTTGTGTTATTCTCTCATATTGCAACAAGTGAACATTAATCTGTTCAAAGAAATCCATGGTTGGCTTGCTTCCACCTTTCTGTGACAGCGTACAGTAGGTCTTTTCTGTTCCGAGTGACAAATAATTTCTTTAGTAAACATGTAATGCTGTAGAAAAAAAAATTACAAAGGGAAATAAACTGAAGGTTTTAATCCTAAATCAGGGAATTTTTTGCCCTTTTTGTTGTTGGCTTTCCAACATACGTCATTATCCACAACAATGAAAGACAACTTGAATACTGTTGATATCTGAAAATGGCTTTCTATCAAAGAAAGATTAAGAAACCAAAGAAAAAGCCGAACAGAACACAAGCAAGAAACAATAATTACTTCCATCTCTGCCCTTTCTATATGCCTCATTTGGAATTACTTCTAAGAGGGATTATGTTTTTGAGAGCAAAAGTGACCTTCAAAAGGGACTGAAGTTCTTTATCTCCCAAACTACTACCAAGGTCGGCTTCAGACTGTCATGGATCCAATGGCTTATGTAAGGGCAAAATTAATTTAAAAGGTTCGAGCTCTCCTTGTTGTAATCTGCTTCATTTTGAAATAATCTGAACAAGCCTGTGCACACACAAACCTTATGAAAGTCTAAAAAGAAAACAGTTAGCACCAGCCATTGACCAGCTGTGATGCCACAGGGCAATTATTGAAAGATCCTAAATCTAGTTATTTCTGCTCCTACACCTGTGCCTCCTCTCTCTCCCTCTCCAAGTCCCCTCTGTTCCATGGAAGCACTGGTCCCCTCCACCTCATCCCTGCAGTCATAGGCACCAAGGCTGTTCTTGCTCTCCCCTCTTAAAGGCTGCTTCTTGTGCTTGCTTGCAGAGGTGAAACAAGGAAACTGGATGAGCACTGTCACTGTGAGGCAGGAGATGAAGGAAGTATTTTTTGCCCAGTTTGAAGGAACTTATCAACACTGCTTTTTCCATGGAAAGGAGTTTCCTTTGGCCTCCTTCTGACATGGCTGAAGCTGCTCTCTTCTCATTCAAGTGGGAGGGTTATGGGTTGATGTTAACCGTACCACACCAGCTCCTGCTTATACAGCCTGCAGGATGTAAAGCTGGAAATTGCCCACAGCTCTCAGGAAATCATCTAATATATTTAGAGCTATAACTTTCTTTTATTCAATTATTTTCTGAGAAGTGATTTTAAACTCCAGCATTTGAAGAGAAACTCAGCATCAGATTAGTTCATGAACAGAATCTATAGCATTTAATAGCCTGTTCTCTCTCCCAGTCAATAGACTTTCTTCTTTAAAACCTCAGGGAAGCAATTGTTACAGCTCAGTTTGGTGAGGTATTTGCTAATGTATTGCCAGTTAACAATTATATTGACTGTAGAATTCAGCTGACTTCTTTGTATATTACAATCACATAAAAAAAAGATACCAGGAGGTAATTAAACGAAACATTGTTTAAAGAGACCTAATATAAATCTATCAATAGAAATATATTTCAAGTATTTAAGGAACCATCAACATTTATTGCATTGACATGAAGCGGGAGTTAGATAAAGAGACTTAACATTTCCTTCAGAACATTTTCCAGTCTTTAGGATTTGAATACTTTAGAGAAAATATATATTGAAAAGATATTTAAAATAAAGGCTAGATTTCTTTAAGCAGAAGAAAATCAGAGAAGAGATGATGAAGACCAGTTTTTACAGCATATTTTGTAGTGGTTCTAAAGCCTTCTCCACTCTTCTCTGTGTTAAATAATAAAACACCATAACGTATTATTTTTGTTTGCAGAGTTTTTTGTAGCCAAGTGATACTTGTTTTCTTGGGATAAAACTTCGTCCATTGGAGTGATGGTTCATTATCTACTTAAGAAAAGGTGTCCATTCCTGTAAGGTGGCTGTTGCTTGTTTGCCCTTTGAGAAAACAGTTCGTGGCTGATGCTGTACCACAGCAGGAGCCTGTGATGTACAGCACCCCCACAACCCAGGCACACCCAGAAGGAGGTGGGGCAAAGTGGCAACTTCTATGGACAAAGCAATTGTTAGCGTGCACTGAGCACATCTGTAGAAATCTGGTAATGTATCTAATTCATAAGTTCACCTGTTTAAGCAGCATTTTATATAATGGCAGATTTGAGACACAAGTGGTCTTGGATGAGGGGGCTGGTGCATAAAGTAAGGAAATGGCCAACAGGCACACTGGCTGAGAATGAAGGCATACTAGCCTTAAGGTACCCTAAGTGCAGCAATTAACAACACTTACATGATCAGCACATTAGAAGCTATAGGAGAAATTACCTGTATTCACTTCAGGTGATTCTGGAAACGATTTAGGTGTTTGTATCCTCAAATCATATTTTTAAATTACTGAGAGGCAGGGAAGGCAGAGATGAAGCAAAGGCAGTGTTGAGAACAAGACAATGCTGCTGCAAGGCTGACCATAGCTCAAAATTCTGGGCACATCTTGGGGACTTCCAAGGAGAATGGAGCAAGTTATTACCCAGGCCTTCTATTATTAAGACTGTTTTCTTCTAAAGTTTTCAATTACCTTCTTTTTACTGTAAGGCTGATCTAAATTCTCATATATAATGACCTAGGTTTTTGTTTGGTTAGGGTTTTGGTCATTAAGCCTGTATGTGAAGTGGACCAAATGGATTCAGGAACCAGATAAAACAGTACAGTGGGGAACTTCTGAGTAACCAGTGTTCTTATGTATACATGGGGACCCAAGAGAAGCATGATCTCTGTGATGCGAAAGCATTGCATTTGACAAGATTTTTGACAAAGGATTTCATGCAATGGGTTGGTTTATACCAGGAAAACCCCAGAACAACTCCTGAAGATTTATGTTAAAATATTATTTGCAAAGACTTATATTTCCAAAGACAAGCTCATAAAAGCACAGGTGGTAAAGCAAACTAGAAGGTAGGAAGGCTGAAAAAACGCAGCAGGCTATTTTAAGGCCAAGGGTGTCATCCTTTTTGGCTCTTGAAGTTTGATTGTGGATGATAGAAAACAGAAACCTCCTTTAACTCCCTTGGTTAGTCTCTCATTTAATAAAACAAGTATCTAAAAACAAAAAGGTAAGTAAAGACTGTAATCTCCAGGCATGTATGAAAACAATTGCTATTGTTTTTTAATGCACAAGCAAGTTTATAATGATTCAGCAACTAAATATGATTTGTCAAGAACAAATTGTATCAAATGGATCTAATTACCTTCTGTAATAGGGTAACAGACATCTCAGGGAGGAGGGGAGGAAGCACAGTATGTTGCACTGGTTTCACTTTTGAAAAAAAAAATAGTTGTAGCTAGAGGCTGTGTGGATGAAAAGTTGGTTGGAAAGTAATATTCAGAAAGATGCTATGAAGTGTTAATTGTCCAAGAACAACCAGGATTCAGCAAGAGTCTCTTTTGAATATGGTTTTGCCTGGTACTTTCCATAACAACTGAGCTGATATGACATTTTACACTTCAGAAGTCTGCAGGGCATGCTACCTTAGGCAAGACTGAAGGCACATCTGAGTGCAAGACTGGACTTCTGAATTGCCAGGATCAGCTGGGGAAAATGACTCAAAAGATTGAGATTAAATTTAGTGGGACAAGCTACCTTGTTACACAGGTGGAAATAGTCACAAAAGCAGGACAAAGGGCACCTGGCTGCACTTTTTTTTCTTTGAAATTTAGTAGTGGTTGTCAAACAGAGTTGTTGGTAATGTCAGCCTGTGGGGAAAAAAAACCAAACCAAAACCAAACCAAACCAAACCAAAAACAAACAAAAAAACCCTGCCAGAGATAATACAGGGTTTTTGAATAGAAAGATCCTGCAAAATACAGAGAGTAATCCCTCTGCTCTATTTCACTTTTATACAGCTTCCACCAACATTTTTTAATGTGTCACTGGAGGTCTTTCTTGACTTCATTTTAGGCAAAGCATTGGTTAGAAAAGGTATAACTAGCTGATCCTGTCTCAGACACAGGAGTAAACTAGACGATCTCTTGAAGTCTCTTCAAAAAGCCTTATTTTTCCATTATTTCAATGTAAGAATGAAATACAATGATATTAATTGCTCTTGCTCAGTGCTAGAGTTCCCTCTGCTGTACTTTCGTTTTTCACATGCTCCTTTCCTGTCATCCTGAGAAGTCCAAGGGAAGAAAGATGCTTTCTTCTGTCTGCTCTCCTCCTTTGGTGGCACGCTGTCTTGTCTTGATCTTCTCCAGTTTGTCACCCCTGCTGTGTCCTTCACAGACCACTGCCCTGTTGCTTCACTCAGAATAAATCTGCCTTCAGGAGTGTGTGGGCCTGGTGTGAAACAAGGAGCAACCTCACAGCAAACACCAGTGTACATATTCTGCTATAGGAACCAGGTTAGACTGATCAGATGCTTGGCTTTTACTTCTTCATCTCTGTGACATTTTACAGCTGTAATCAAACTGTTAAA
>JAWWLV010000001.1:100821668-100866302 GCA_035041135.1 Platyrinchus mystaceus
TTCTCTGGAGATGGCTACCCGTATTCGTAGTTAGATGGTTAGAAATATGCTGCTTAACTGCAAAAGGGGTTCATCTGGTTTTGGGCACCCTAGTCTGAAAACTGGCACTCTGTGTGAAGATGGTTGACCATCCTAGAAGGAGAAATGTTTTGTTTTCTTTCTTTTCAAAAGGTCAAATCCCATTTTTCAAGGATTGTCTTGACTCTGGCGAAAAGATCTGCAAAAGCTTCCTGTCCACCTCCCCTCCCCAGCAACCATCCTTGCATGACCCCCCTGCTTAAAAGGCTCTGAATGTCACCAGTCCCAGAATGGGAAAAGTCGGGGAGCAATGAAATGTGATTGGTTAATACCATACAAAACCAGATCTTTGTTTTCTAGAGAGGTCATTACAGATTAGTCACTTTAGCTAATACGAATGCAACACCCATTTTTGCTTCTGCTGTTGAATTTTGGGATTCAACGTGCCACTGAATCAGGGTCAAACTGAGGCTGCCATCAGGAGCAGTAAGTATTGCAGTCCAACAGTTAAGGGCTGTTTCCACAAAAAGAGGTAGTAAGGAGTGTAAGGAATTAAAATTTCAATCAATTTCTGTACCTTTACAACCAGCTTGAATTCTTTTATCATAACCTGAACATGTAAGAAAAAAATATTCTTTCTTAAAACAAATGATTTCACATGCCTTCAGAGGGAGACTTGGAATATTACAATGCATTTTGTTATTCCACTAAGGGTATATATTTTCATAGTGTCTAATGTTGTTCCTGTGCATTTTCCATTTATCTAATAATATAAAAAAGTAGCATTTGAAGCTTGGCAAGCAGATCAATGTGGACACTACCATTATCTTGATAAACAGAGATTTCTGCAAGAGTTGAAACATGGATGTTTTGTCAACCAGAAAATCTGGCATTCAGCCTAGGGTGTCTTCCGTGTTTGACATACTCTGTAGCTTCTAACTATAGGAGAGACTGATACGATCACAGGAAGGTTTTTTGGGATGCAGCTGAGACCAAAGTTCAGCCCATTTAAGAAAGATGATAACTTCCAGCAGGTTTTCATTTCTTACTAGAAGATGAATTACCTCAAAAGGCTGCAAAGACATTTCCAGGTTCAATCACAGCTGCTAAGAGGACTGCCTTAGACAGCAGGGTCTGTGCTTCAAACCTGTATCAAGAAAACAAATAGAAAACAGAGGAGGTGATCCAGAAAGTTACAACAGCTCAGATTTGAAGCAATTGTTCAAAGGACAAGGACAAAATACTTCTGTTGGATATTTGGTTATCTGGAGACAGAAAGGAATGATCACCATTTATTTTTTTCAACATAACATGGGGACAAATGAAAGAAATTGCTGTAAAGTTTTATTTTCTTAAGCAACTCCTAAGGTAAACCAAATGTTTAAGAAAACAATAAAAGTGTATGAACATGATGTTACTATTTGTGAGGGAAGGGACATTACGCTGTTATATATTCTCCAAAATCTTTCAAATTATTGTAATTTACTTATTTTACAATGACTCCAAAGTCCTCTCACCTCTCTATCTATATCTCGAGTCTGTAAAACTGGGTCCAGAGCTGTTCCTCAAGAAGAAGTTGCAGGTCTGCAGATAAAGAGGGCTACATGAATCCGAAGTGTAATTTTTATTGACTGTGACAACTTGATGGTCTCTAAGGGCCTCCCACTGGTCAAACAACAGAACTACATTAGTATCCTCTTAAATAAGGCTCCCTTCACTTTGGAGTTAGATGTGTGAGGGCTTTGAAAACTCATATAAGATTAAGAGGGCTCAGACAGAAACCAGGCCAGTCCATTGGGAAATCCCCAAGGTTATTTGGAAGAGAGAATCTCATGGAACTGGGTGAAAGGAAGCACAAATTTCCATCTAGAAAACTTTCAGATAGGATGGGTTACCTGCTTGTGTCATATGTTGTTTTTCAAATGAGTCAGGATTTCATGAATAGAAAGAGGATTTTTTTAAAAATACCTATGAAACTTGTGGGGGAAAGGGGGCAGAGGTGTAGTGAAGATGGGCAAAAAGCCAGGGTGACCCGGTAGAATAGAAGCTGAGGCCCAAACTTGTCTTTAGCCTGTTCCTCAAGATTTCTTCTCTACGACTGGAAATGATCTTTAACACAGCCTAGAGCTGCCAGGCACTGAGCCAGTTTGGAAAATATGGTCCTTCTTCATTTAGACTAAGAATGCCAATTCTCTTCAGCCATCTGGCAGAGCTCCTATCTGGATCCAGTCACATCAGCCTGCCAGATCACCTGCAGACACACTTTTCTTTTTTTGTGCTGTTGTTATACACTTTTGTTCTGCTTCCATTTCCACGTTACTGTTCTTAACTTCATTGTCTCATCTTTTTCTTGCTCATGAGGAAGAGCTTTCCTTTAGCAGTTAGCTTGAATGAGTATCCTTGTATCAGCCTACATAGGGCAATACATCAATCCTATATCCCTGCACTGTGAGGTTCAGGCATTTCCTAGCTGCCCCTCAGCTGACCTCAACAGTCTTGATGATTGTCAGTGTTCAGGCAGCATACAAATCTAGCCAGCCCTTGCAAAAAGTGACATTTCTAGCCTTCTTACAAAGGTATTGGAGCATCGTGTCTTCCTAGTATCAACATCATGATGTTGCTACATATTATAGTGGAATTATGGTGGAGTTAGCCAGGCCTCAGGAGTGATCCCAGAACATTCGGCTTCCTAAGGCACAGGCTGCACCCAGTATTTCTTTCTTTTCCCAGGCTATATGTGCATATATATATATATGCTAAGTGATAAAGTGACAAATTTGGCCTCAAACTTTGGATGTCCTGGAAAGCAGTGACACTACTCAAATGAAGGAGACTGGCTCTCCTAAGATTGGCTACCAAAACAATCATTTAGCAGCTAAGAATATGCCTAAGGCTTTATCCACATAGTAAGTTTATCCCACACCTCAGCTTCGGGCTGTTGAGCTTTACCTGCTTGTGTCTAATTTTCCCACTCAGCCCAGAGACACAGTTCTTCCTGGCTCTTCCTTTGTGTCACCTTCTTGCACAGTGTGAGTGGAGTGGGGACAGCTGGCTGCTCTCCATGAGGAAGGGCTCCCAAAATCACTTACCTAGAGCACTAAGCCTGGGAGTAGTCCCACCCTGCTTTGGGCAAGGCAAGCAGGCAAGTCCTGGACACCCTCACATTGCATTTCAGATTGCTGTTCTTGGGATCTCAGCTGTCCATTGCCATCTTCTGAGTGATGCCCAAGGGCTGGCAGCACTATCATGGATACAACAGCAATGAAGCAGGTGCCTCTGGCCAAAGCAGTTATGTAGGATAGAGCTAGCCTAGCAGACCCACAGAGAGTAAAAGGGATAATTCTATTTCCTAGGTTTTGATAGCTCAAAATTTGCCTCTCCTGCTTAGTAATACAGGAGAGTAATGCACAATACTTCTCTGCAAAGGGAAAGTCCTGACAACCCAGCCCTGGGTCACTCTCTCTGCTGAGCTGTATTTATTCTTGAGCACCACTATACCAAAGAGCCAAGAGCATGAGATGGCTTTTGTCCCTCCTGAGTTCCAAAAGACTATGATCAAAAGCAGTAACTTATTTAAGTACCAAAGAAAACCCTGTGTTTTCTCTTTTTTTCAGACCAGCCTTAATTACTGTTTGAAATACACGTTCCTTGTGTTCACCTCCTCTTGCAAAGACATCTAATGTGTTTCAAATTCTGTGTCTCCTGTGCTCCAGTGACCATAAGGGAAGCTTAGGGTGGCAAACTGAGATCCACAAGTCTAAAGTGAGACTGAGACAGAGTGAGAAAGCATATGCTCTTGTAGGTCAACACAGATGGATTAGAGACTGCCAAAACTACCTTGGTGACTGAACAAGATTTGGGAAACAAGTTAAATGCTGTAAGTCATCTGCAAATGTGATTGAAAGAAATGGTAATCACCGCAAACACAATCAGCAGTAGACAACTATTCCTTTTACTAGCAGAAGTCTATGAGCTGTATTTCATTAAATTACCTAAAGTCAAGAAAGAAACATCTGTTTTTGTGATTCTTTGTCACTGCTAGCAGTCTTTAACTTAAAAGGACCCAGCTCCACAAGGCCAGATCCATGGTTGCACTAAATCAGGAAAATTAGTGCCTTCAAAGGCCCCCAAATTTAACCTCAGCTTCTGTATCTGAGTTTGCCTCTGCTTTCCATCACAAAAACAATTCAGGCTTACATTATCTATAGACAACTCAGCCCTGTGCTATAAAGGGACTACATGCTTTTCAACTCATTATAGATACTAATAAAACACCCAGGGTCCTTGACATTTAATCTCCTCTTGTAATAATGTTGGAAATAATCAAAATGTGGAAATTCATTTCATAGTTTTGGCTCTTCAACTGGCTGAGTATAACATTTTATGCTGCCCTAATAAAGGGCAGGTGAGATCATGCCTTTCATGTTGCTTGAGAAAAATGGTAAAGAATTCTGTGTAGAAAATTTTAAAAAGGCTCAAATTCTCTTTTCAGACCCATTCCCCTTGTCTACAGCAGTCATTCATGTTATGTGCCACTCTGGCTCACCAGAATTGCACAGACATCAAAAGCTAAGGTCTTCATGGCAGCCAGGAGTGGTCCTCAGGTAAGAGTGTCAGAGGTAACCCTGTTCTTACAAGTATTTTTTAACAGGAAGCAAAGGTGCTTCAAAGATCTAAAATTTAAGAGACCCAGGATATATGCTCCTAGGCAGAGGGGACTCCTTTCCATGAGCCCCACAGCCCTGATTCACAGCAGCCTTGGCACTGGGCAGGGACAGCCTTCTCCAAGGTGGTGTGAAGCCAGGTAAGGAAAATGCCGTGGAAATTATACAAGTGAAAAAGTAAGAAGTTACTTAACAAATGTCTTGGGAGGACTCCTGCCTCTCTGAGACAGCAATGCAGCTTGTCCTGGCCACTTCCAAGTTTACCACCCACGGGAATATACATAATGGAGAAAAAAGAGGGAAAGCTTTCTGCAATGAGGCTTGAATTTTTATCTCTATCTCTCCAACCTAATCAAAAGGCTATTGGATGTAATGGAAAGGCTTTCAGGCTCCCTTTGAACCATGGAAGCTGGGAAAAACTCCTAATGGTGTACTGACCCCTCTTCAGAATAAAACCAACCTGACCAGATTGTCACACCAAGGAAACCCTAGCTCAGCCCAGGTGGGAAATGGATCTGGGTTTTTCAGGCCACAATCCCATAGCCAGGCACCAGAAGACTGAAGCTGAGCCATCTGTAATGCCTCCAGGGACATTGTGCAGGCCCTGGGAAAAGGCAGCAGCCAGGAACCTACCCCAGGGCTCGTGAGCATTGACCCTTCCTGTGCCTGCCTGGTTTCAGACATGAGGATGCAGCATCACTTCCAATGAAGTGTTTTACTGTGTGTAGAAGACACACATTCTGCTAGCATTAATCTTCCAGTCTTCTCATGGCCAGTCTAGCTTGAAGGAACTATTACACAGTCTATAAAGTTTAAAAGAATAAGAACAGCTTAGCTCCCCATTAAATAGATTGAAACAACACCCACTCCAAGCATCTCTTCTGCAGCAGCCACACAGACCAGATACGTAACAAGAGTCAGAAATGGAACCAGGGTTGTAGTTGTAACTCAGGAACAAATTTGCAGAAGATTCCCCAAAAACTACAGTTCCAGTTTTTGCTTAAAAAAACAAACCAAAACAAAACCCCCGAACAAACAAAACAAAAACCAAAACAAAAAAACCTCAACCACATTCTCCAGCCTGACACATAAGGCATCCAGAAAAATACAATAATTTTAGAGAACTGTCATTTGTCAGAAATGCATCCTAAATAGCTTTGTTTTATACTAGACAGTTGGAGCAAAGGCATAACAAATCCTGCCCTTTGACTCAAGGGGGTCAGGGTGGTTCTAAGGTTTTCTCTTTCCACTGACAGCCATGATTTTCAGTATAAGTGCACCTCCCTGCAGGAATAACAACAAAGTTAGAGGTTTAACAGTATGAACTCTTTTCCAAGCTCAGCTCTGTGTTTGTGTGTATCCAAACCTAGGGAGAGATAAGCTCAGCTGCAGTGAATGCTGCTCCCATCTGCACTTCCACCCATCATCATGACTTATTAGGCATTGTTAGATTAGTAAAATACAGGAAAAACTAGACACAGTGCTGGCACTTTCTGGCCAGAGCAGGAGAAGTAAGATGTGTGTAAGAAAGTTTGAGTTATGAATGAAGCTACTTTGCAGCTCCTTTGCTTCTCTGTGAAGAGGGATGTATGTAAACTGACAATCAGGATGAATGCTGGAGAAAAGTCTTTGTTAAATCTGCTATGTATTTTCCAACTTAGGTTTCAAATCAGAGCAAGACTAATAATTAATTGCAGATAATTTTCTTGATGATTTCACTACTTCCCCTTCTCACAAGTCATCTGCAAGTAGATTGTGAGTCTCCCTGTTTCTATCCCTCCACTAATTTCTTCAAGTACCCTTAAGGACCACAAGCAAAACCAGAGCTCTTCTAAAGGCAAGAGCACCAACAGATCCCTAGTACCATCAAGGAGGCTCGCTTGCATTATATGGCAGGAAAGCGTGCAGCAGAAGATCCCTAAGTAAAATGTTGTTGAAAAGATTACAAAGCTGGGATGGGGCAAGGAAAGCACAACAGAGTCCCACTGAGAGCTGCGTGAGGAAGAAGGAGTGCCAGGGGATGCAAGCAGCTGACGCTGGAGGGGAGCAGCCATGCAATCAGAAAGCAATGGGGGGTGGATAGGCACCAGCTAATTCTGCTCTTGGGGATAAATCTCTTGCTGATTTATAATCAAATGAACAATTCAGCTCGTGAAGGAAAACCTGGCCCCTTTGGTCAGGCATGTGAGGCTCTGCAAGAGTGCTCATATGGTTCATGTGCACGGTTGTCTGGGGGGAACAAGGCTTTGCTCAGAGCTCCCCCTCTGCCTGCAGACAGCTGTTCCCTAAAGCCACAGAGGGACTACCAGGGTAGCTGCAGCTTTCAGAGAAGGAATTATATCCCAAGAGGAACTGCAGTGAGCCTCAAAGACCTGCACATATTTTTGCAAATGGAAGAAATCCTTAATGACCTTCTTACAGAGTAATCAAGAGCACAAAATATTTTAAAAAGCCAGTGGAAAATCAACCATGTAGTGATAACAGTGCCCTCCTTTTGAGGAGGAGAGCTTGGTATCCCACTGGCCAAAACTGAGCAGGACCTTAGCTCGTGTCTAGGCTGCTTGTCGTTTAGACTTCATTAAAACATCCAGAAGAGAGAATACATCAAATTAGAGGATTACCAGCAATCAGAATTTCAGCTCGCATCTCTATGTTAATAACAAACATGAATCTTTACAATGATGTCAAACAGCATTAGGTAAATCATGAATCCTTATGAAATTTTGCAAACAAAGGTGTCAGAAGAGAAAAACAACAGAAGACAAAGATCTGGCAGACACTTTTTGCTTCTGTTTCCCCAGTGCAATAAATGAATGCTTATCTAAAGCTCTCTCCTGTTCACTCAGAGTTGCACTAGACAGTAGTCTCTCATTCAAAACCAGCAAAGGAAAATAAATTTTTCCTTTTAAATTGGGCTACTGATTTCAGTTACTTTAATAGCTTTACGGATTGAGTCTCTGAAGTTACTTTGAGCACAATGAAAAGGTGTTCCTGTGTATGATTCTTCTTTAATCAGTGCTGAAATTTGTTCTTTCTAATAACGCCTCCCATTTTGAAAAAGCATATTTCTGCTGTGATAAGTCTATGATAAATTCCACACTGTTAGTACCCATCTAGGGGGAACAGAATAACTCATTTCATAACAAATCTATTTTTGTTCCTAGTTGTGTTTGTAATGGAATTGGAAACAGTGCTCCTGTTTTCTACTCAGAGTACTTCAAGCCATCCTTCATAATAAAGTGCAGGTCTGATTCAGTGCTACTCTTGTTCTAGCTGGGAGTCAGCCTACACCATCTGTTGACAGGGAGGTATGTCTACGGGGATACATTTTTAACTCAAAATCATTACTATAAACACAGAACAAGATGATCGCCAAATAGGCCTGTTTCTGTGTCTGTTGGACTATCACATTAAACCCACACACACCGATCGTTTGAAACAGAGACCACAAAAATGTCATCTTTCTCCACTGACTCATTCTAGCCCAGATGAGCTGCTAATGTGGCTAATTGACCGGCCTGCAATCCAATGCAATCCTGACAGGGGAGATGGAAAGCGCATATTGGTGATGTTTATGGAAAAAAAAATAAAGCCACTCCTCACCTTTCAGCTAATTTATAGCCCTACTTTTCAATTATCTATTCCAGTAATAGGATGATTGCTTGCATTCAGTAATGAACCAGAAACCAGGAACTTAATGTTCTCGTCTGCCAGGCAGTTTTTCTGACTTTTAGACCAATAGACAGCAGCTATAAAAACATTATGGCATTATAAAATATGGCATGATTTAATAGATGTAGCTTTCATCTTCCTCAACATGGTTCAAAATAGCTTTAGTTAAATGTAATTTTCCAAATAGTGGGATGTCAAACTTTACCAGCAAGGGTCCACTACTGAAGCTTTTTGTGAATACTTAGAATTTGACATTTGTTCTCCAGTTTTCTAATAAATCGAGGGTGCTAAAAAATGCCTGTATTTTTCAAAATTCAATCTGAAATAGATTTAACTGAATGATACATCTAACATCATAAATGAACTTCCCAGCACTTCAGATAGGAACTCAACAAAATTAATCTATTGAATTTATACATTTTTTTATAATGTACCTTAAAGTGTGCTAGAATTTCAGAAGATTAACAAATTGAGTTTGTTGGTTGTTTTTTTTTTAAAGGGTGATATTGGGAATAAAGACAGTGATCCCTTAGATTTTTACATGTATTTGAGGTATAGCAACTCTTTTGAGAATTCCTAGTTTCATGTTTTCATCTTAAATGCCAAAAATGCCTTTATCATTCAGGCTTTTAAAAGCAGTTGCTCTCCAGAATTTCAATGAGACTTTTGACTATAGTAATTTTGGAAAAAAAAGTTAAAAATAAACACTCTGAAGACACTTGAGACTTTTCCTGGGTGGTGGTGAGGGGGAGGCGTTTGGTTTTTCATGATGTTTCTTTGTGCATGTGTGCGTGTGTGTGATTTTTGCATAACTGACTTACCCAAAGGAAGAGTTGCAAGAGAATGCCATGAATTAGTGTAAATCTTTATACAATTACTTTCAACTTATCTCGCACTAAATTTTTTTCACCTGTTATTTGAATTCATGCTACCTTTATACCAGTGTGACTTCCTCTTGTTTCACCACACTTTCCATAACCAGCTTGTTCCACAACGAGCTACATCCTCTATGATGACTTCCGGTTTGGGACAGGGCAATCACTTCATAATGTGACTGCACATATTATGTTGCATGATTACAGAACTACAGAATAGCTTTTTTTTCCAACCAGAAGATGCTCCATAAGAATAAAAAGGACCTACCTCTTGACTCCATGCACACACACCTGCTTTTCCCTGGGGCAGAGCTGGGCTGAGAAGTCTGATGCAATGCCAGGTACCCAGTTCCACGGGCTGGCCATGACAGGAGAAGACCATGGTGTCATTAAGAAAGTGCTTTGCTGCAGCCCCAGCTAGCTAAAAACACAGTCCAGACAAGTGTTGCATTTTCAGGCATATATTTTGCTAGATGAACTGAAAAATTGGACGAGGTGTTGACTTCCCAAAGCTAAACACATGTAGGGAAAACTATTCAGGGTCTAACTGCATTTATACAAGTTGGACCAAATAAAAGCTGGCACCTGTGCAGCAAAGTCAGAGAGGGGTGAGAGATGACCAGCTAGCTATCTCCTAGGTGAAAGAGCTAGAAAAATAATTTACAACATACAAGGAGAGGTTACAAAACCGACCACAAAACCAACACCTCAGTTATAACCACCTTTTTCTCATTACTATTAAAAATTTTCATTCCTAGACCTGTCTTTCAAAATTACTTGTAGTTTTCCCAAGGAGCAGAGCTGAAAGATTGCAGGTGAAGGGGCTGCTTTGCAAGGAGCATGTCCATGAGCATGGGCTTTTCCCCCTGTATCAAAGGTGGTGGGTGAAAGCTCCAGACTAAGCCCCTGTGATGGCTGAGTTTCCTCAGCTGAGCATAGTCCCACATGCCAGTGTGGGGTCTGGGAGAGGTGGGATGCTTTCTGCCCTGGCAGCAGAAGACCTGTGAAGCTTCAGTGCAGGCACGGCCTCATGACAGCTGGCACAATGCAGGCCACAGGGAGACACAGATTTTGCTGAAAGGGAGCACAGCTACTTTGCTGTCTGGTAGCTGTGTGAGTTAGGAAAGATCACCCTTAAACTGAGCACCAAGCACAAGCAGTTTATTGCTGGCATTAACCTCCCTCTCTGTCACTTGCCCCTATCTGAAGGGGCACACAGCCGAAAAAAAAACCCAGGAGGCACAAATTCAGTGGCAGAGAGAGGCAGATGAAATAAAATTTCCTTGATTTTGAAAGCTGTGCTAGTGAGCAAGGTGCAAAAGAGATCTCCACCACATGGTGATGGGTGGAAAAGAGGGATCTCACAGGATCTTCTCTTTTGGCCATTTCTATTACCAGATTCCTATGGCTTGTTTTTATTTCAAAGTGGATTTTCTGAGAACTGGACTAGGCCAGGGACTTCAGCAGAAGCCAAATAAAACTAGGTGAATGAGCAGTGGCAGTAATGATTTTTCAGCAGTGACAAATTATTTCAAGCAGGGATAAAAGCAAGAAAATTGGAAGAAATGCTTTGACGCATAGTAAGAGCCTAGAGATGGTGAGCATCCTTTTGGACATCTCACTGGAAAACTCTGTGTGACAGCAGGTAAAAAAAAAAAAAAGGTCTGGAAAAAAAACTATTTTAGCTCTCAGTCTGAGACCTGAGAGTGGCTGGAAGATTGGTACAAGAAGAGCACTGATACATTGTTTTACAGCCTTAAATGTACTGGCGTGGCTATGGCTACAGGCCTGTACCAGTCCATGGCCTTTACAAAGGTACGTCCATTACTCTGCAGTTGGCAGTATGCTTTGTGGAGTTCCTTGCCAAAAGGTGTTTCAGATGGAAGAATGTGACACCACAGGCTCAGGAGACACCAGACAAGAATTTGGAAGAGGGATCCACTGAGAATTACTAAGTAAATGAACCACATCTAACTCCTGTGCTGGGCATAGGAATATTCTGTGCTGGGCAATTGAATGGAAATAAGTGTGAGTAAGACTGTACACTCAATGCCTTAATTCTTAATGACAGATTCATAATTCATAGATTATCTGGATGTTACTAATCCAAAATTCAGGGAAAGTTCTCCAGGGCACTGCAATAATCAGACATTATTTATCATAAATTAGATACTATTTGGTGCTCAAGTTCATCATACATGTATATATATGTAAGTAGCACTTTTGCTGTTTCTTTTCTAGATTTGAATTCTTTCTTAACTGCATTCCCACTTGCTCCCAATTACATGAGCCATTTAAATTCCCAATTTCCAAAATTTCAGTTATGGTCTACCCTTAACAGAGGTTCCCATGAAGTCAGAACTCTTTTGTACCCTTTAGTACCTTCCATATTAACATCAGTTTTATGGTTTCCATCCTGTCTGATGCAGGTGAATGTATTTAGAATTGATCAGTTTTTGAAACTACGTGTTGTAGAGGTGGATCACACACACCAAGACTGAAGACTTACTAAGAATGTCACACTGTAAGGAAAGATTAATTCAAGCGCTGCAGTTATGATGGATTGGGTTTTGCCATTTTCTGGAACTGGGAAATCCTTTTAGAAAACCAAAGCCAACTTTGGGTTCATGTTTTGTTGCTGACCTCCAAGAATAAAAAGGGAGAGGAAAATGCATACATAGGAAGGAAAAGCTACAAGGACTTCATAGGCATTCTTTCTGCAGAAAAAATGCCAGAAAAAAAGGGGGCAAGTGAGAGTTAAAATACTAAAGAGTTGAAAGATATGATTCAAGTCCAAGAAAGAATGGATTGAATAATTATGAAATGGCCGTGGACAAAAGGGCTGTGATTTTTTTAACTGAAAAACTGAATTTCCCCCATACGACTTGGATGTGTGCATATGTATGTGTTTGTATGAATTCACATATCTGTGGGCTCACACAAATGAGAGGGGATGAAAGAAAGATCCTTATTGCTCTAATTCTGCCTTGTGTTGCTCTGTTAATTTGTCTCCTTACCAATGCACATGTTCTGGGCTTTGTGGATGACGGGAATTATTCCTTTCCTAGCAGTCAAAGCCAAGTTGTAAAGAAGGTGCACATTCAGGATATGCAGAAGACAAGTACTGCATGTTGGAATTCACCTCATCCCTGAAGCATAGGAATGAATGTTGTGTTCTCTTACACTTTTCCACATATACCACATCTGCTGCCTGCTTATATTGAATCAATGCCTTCTAATCTCAGCCCTTTTGAAATCTTTGAGGCAGTAAGTTCAGCAAGAAGAACCAGCAACTGTTTTCAACTCGGACTTTATTAGGTGTCCTGCATATTACTTTCTTATTCTATGATTCTATTTCTCAGTCACAGTGCTTCACATTTAGAGGCAATACTACTGCATATATGTTTCCTAGTTTGGGAAAACTATGTAGGATCAGCAACTGTAGTGAAGTCATCTACCCAGAAGTTTAGGCAAGGTAAGAAGAGGCAGCTCCTCAAGCAGTGGCACAGCCAGTGTTCATAGAAGCACCACAGAAGCTGGTGACAAGTCAAGACATCCTTCATCTGAGATCACCCATTTGGCAGTAACTGGCGGTCTACCCCCCACGGTTTGGGGGCGCACCAGTAGTTCTGGATCTGATTCCATGATTTGGAGCCATTTCTGACGGCTGAAGGGATGGGGGAGGGGGACTCCATGCAGCAGGAGCTCCATCCCGGCCAAGGCGACCGGAATTCAATCCTAGCTACGAGGAGGGGGTAGCTGCTCCCCCTGCCCCCTCCCACATGTTCCCATTGCCGCCACAGAAGGCAGAGACGACACACGGGACGTGCAGGGGAGGACAGCGAGAGAGAGAGCGTTTATTGTTGGGGGGTTACATATATCGGGTTTGGATGGATCACAAGATGACCAATTACAGACCAATCAGGTAGGGTTACCAGCCAATAGGAAAGGGTTAACAGTAGCCAATAGGAGACCCAGGTATCTTCCCGGGACATTCCTGAGATAATGCCTTTCGAAGGGGGTTTTGGGAAGAAGAAAGGCAGGGACTTTTACAGACAATGCAAAAAGCCATTTTAAACACATGCTTCACTTTAACCTTAAATTCCCCACTGCTACATCAGTACTTATATAGCTTGAAGGCTCTGAGAAGAACATTTCTTGGATGTTTCTTCTCAGACCTTTCCTATGATAGGGAGGGTGGAAGCATGGAAGGCCTGGGATTATAGGCACAAGTTTCACAGTCCGCCTCCAGCAGCAACACTTCCATTGCCAAATGCAGATATTGGCACAGAGAAGAGCCAGTGCTGTGTAATCTGGAGCAGAGCAACCTGGAAAGCAGGCAATGGCAGAGGCAGGTCCCTGGCAAAGCCCATCCCTGACCCATTGCCGAAAAAATGACAAGAGCCTGCTGAGTGGAGATCCAGAGCAGCCCTTGCAGCTGGGACTGGAAACTGGAGAGCAGCTGCAGGAAGTGAAGGCAAAGCAGGTTTTTTGCTCTGCATCCACAAGCAGTGACTGCCAGCAAAAGAGGAAAACAGTCAAGTATGTGACAACAGGGGACAATAAAGTGCTGGACATGTTAATCGCCTCGAGAGGCCAACTGTAACCAGTAGTGCAGAGCTGAAGTACTGACTTCTCTGTAACAGGGGAAATATGTCAGAAATGCTTTTAATCAGAAGACAAAGTGGACAACAAGACTGCCTCTTTCGGAGGCTGGATAGGGGCTGAATATCCTTCCCTGAAGAGATGACCCAGGACTCACTTGTGACATGCTAGCAGAGAATGACCATGCAAAGGATGTCTAAGCAGCAAATATCCTCATGATGATACAGAGATGAAAAAAAGTTAATTAAGAGACTCATGGCAGAGGAGCACATATAGAGTTTGGTGCTCTAGTCCCCAGTCCTTCTATGCACACACTGAAGGAAACATCACATGATGAAGCAATTCCCAGCATTTGAAAAAAGATTAATGAAAGCTGTCAGACACCAGACTGCACCAAGTGTGCACAGGATGGAATGCAAACAGGCAGTGGTGCTGGCTCAGAGGAACTCCATACAGGCTGACCCAGGAGAAATCTTCAGTCTAAAGCAAAAGGAGCCCTTAGTTGCCAAAAGTCAGATGCAAACCAAAGGACAGACACAGACACTTTAGTGGTGAAACTGGAGCCACAGGCACAGCAAAGCAGGGGGTAAAAGCTTCAAAGCTTGCAATAGGAAGCCAGCACCCATAAAAACTGTTGTGGAAACAAATCCAAAATTGGTCTGTGGCTGGTACACCAGTCCCTCTCTTTGGGCTGGAAAGTGAAGTTGAAGACACCTGTATTGGGTAGAAGGAGATCTCAGACCAGCAGACCTGACAGAACACATATCACATGCTTCTTATCCAGAGGGAAATGGATTATTTTAAGGAAGGCAATATGACTGGAGGGTCAGAGTGGTTTGGGAGGGAGAGTAGAAAAGTGTGCATATGGTATGATGTTTCATTGGAAATGGAAAAAATTGAGCAGACTGTAGAGATCCATATCCATAAAAGTCTTACAGGGTTTGTTTTTTATTTGAAAAGAAATCATGAGTCCATTAAAAAGCAAATCAACCATGTAGTAAAGCAGTGAGTCACACCTGCCCACCTCTAGCCATAAGAAGGTGTGCCAGGAGGGTAGTCAAATCTGTTCTGCCTCTCATCAGCCCCTGGAGGGATAATGCTAAAGGTTTTCAAGAGGCTGAGTCTCCTATAGTCAGAGCTATCTCAGACAGTAAAAAGCTGTCCTTGAAATCCCCATATCCATTGATCCCATGTCCTTCTTTAAAGTATATTAGTGAACACCCTCAGCAGCTTCCTCTATATCCCAGGGAAAATCCCCGTGCCAGTCCTCTTCAGCCCAGCCAGCCACCAGACCATTCTAATGTGAAGAATTTCAAGTCATTGGAAGTGCACAAGTCTTTGTGACCCTGTGGGCAGAGTAGTTCAGAGAATACTTCACTCACAGAGTTTTCTTATTGAATTCCTTCTTTCTTCATCTTCTTGCATAACCAGCTCTGTATTGTGGGGTTGTCAGAAAAAAAAAAAAAAAAGACTCCAGATACTCACATACCTCAAATTTTTCCATCTCTTTTCTCCTCAAAGGCTCATGTGCAAGTCCATCTACAAGCCTCCCCAACTTGGGATGACCCTTCATGACCATAAACCTCTCTAGAACATCTGAGGATCCAAATGCTATCCTGAATGCCCTGCCTCTTCGTCTCAGGGCCAAATGGGATCTATTACCGTCAAAAAAAAAGTTAAATACAGTTTATTAAGGGATCCAGGTGTCTTTTCACCCCCAACTGGAAACTCTTTTTGATTTATTTGATTTGACCTTGTTGGTGAAATATTAATGACATATGTGTTTATTCTCCTGCCATGATCAAACACTGAGAACACAAAAGTCAAAACTAAACAAAGGGAAATACATTTCAATATTTACTTTGGAGGTGACAGAAAATTATCAGTGAAGAGTTCTCTTCCAATTAACCTTATCACTGCTACTGCAAACAGTGAATGACAGCAATGTTTTCGCATACTATGAGGACTGGGTCTAATTGAGACTCATGATCAACTCTAAACTTCTATTCCTTGTAAATGATTAGAATTAATGTGACAACAAAAAATCACTAGACCTTCACTAGGTAATGAAACTGTGAGTGATGAGTAGCCCACAATACTGCTTGTCACACTGCTATGATTGCTTTCTGGATGAATTAAAAAAAAATTCATTGGTAGCAAAAAAGTGGGGGGTTGTCAAACTTAAATTATGGCAAGGCATTTGATAGCACATAAATACTGTGTTCCAAATTCACTTTGATTTGGATGTAAGCATTCTCCCAGGAGTCACAAAGTGACTGAGAGGACACTAATAACAAAAGGAGGGAAAATGTCAGCCAAGAGAAAGTGTTTAACAAAGCCTTGGAGGGAACCAAGTCAGGCTCTAGGTTATGCATGGCCCCACAGCAAGATGCCACCACTGGCACATATTTTCTAATCTTGCCCAGGAAAGGGAGGAGATGAAGGACATGTCTCTCTCGCTGTCCTTATCTGCTGGGAGGAAAAGGCTCTCAGGGACTGACTCACAAGAGAGAGGAGAAGAGAAACTCCTGGCCTTCAGCTACATTGAAAAAGAAAATAAGCTTAATTAAAACATTTCTGGCCCAAAGTCTAAAATTATTCCATGAAATTCTGATGTCTAAAAATATGAGTAACTTACAGTGTAAATATATTAATTTCTGTGGTGGAGCACAGTGACAGAGCTGCTTTCCTGCAGCAGCAAGAGTTGTCAGCGTGCTGGCAAATAGAGGAACTGCTACTATGCAACATGAAATTAGGAATTATGTAAAAATGCAAAATTATGGAGTTATATTGCTTTACTTGTGGTGATAAAATATGAAAATACAATGAACATTCATGGGACTGAAATACAGCAGCCCATGAGAGACCCAACTTCAATCTGAGAAATGGTAATACATTTCTCAGGACTCAATGATTTTGAAAAAAGAAATCAGGAGCTGAAAAAGGCTTGTGAATTTTCAGGCTGCCTAACAGGGAAATGAAAGCCATTATCCTGAAAATATTCATGAACCTGCTGAGCTATACATATGAGAGTCATCCTGTATTAATATTTTGTATAAACTTATTTAGCAGAGATATATTTTCAGCCAGGACCATGCTAAACTATTCATTTTAAATACATCGTCTGATGAATCTAATCATTCTTTTGTGAATCAGCCATAAGGGGATCTTGGTTTTTCAAAAAATTGTTGTCCTGAAGAGTAAGTAAAAATTTAGAACAGTTTTTCAGTTTTACAACCTATTCCCAAGACACTTGCTTCAGAAACCTCCTCTTTGTGGGTTGTCACCGATTACGTGTATCTGAATAGTACCAGTCCCAATTCTCTGAATGGGACTGAAATGTTTGGGATGAGAAAGCAAGGAGCAATGAGTGCTCTGGCTCACTGAGCAGCACTGGCAGGAAAAACTCCTGTTCTTCCCAGTGACCGGCAGACAAAGAAGCAGCAGCACAATGAGGCAGTCCCGGAGATGGCGGTAACAGCCACCACCTTGTCACACTAAAACTCTTGCGAGAGCCTTCAGTGCAGAGGGGTGGGGAGAGAGCAAGGGACAAGGCTGGATGCTCCCTGCAGCAGCTGGGGCACAGTGTCCCCACACGCTCTGCCCTGGGCACACGGGAGAGCCCTGTGTGGAAGCTGTCCACTTCCACACTGCCACTGGGGGAAGTTTGTTGGTTATTTGAAGAGCTGTGGAAACATTTGATTGCGTACTGCATAAGTAGTTCCCTTGCACTCACCCCACCGTCAGTGACAATAGGCAACTTTATAGCCAAATTGTAGGCAAAATGGAGAGTGTTAACAGAGCAAATGGGTGGTTCTGGCAGATGCCGATCAAGCTCTCCCCTCTTCCCAAATGCTGCTTTTAGAACAAGGCTCTCTCCCTTTTTTCCCCCATTTCATCAGATGAGTCAGTTCTCTCCACTGCTGATCACCACTATCTGTGAGTGAGCACAAGCTACTTCCTATCCATGCTGCAGAAGCTCTCTGGACTGAGAACATATTTAGTCCCAACTTCTTGAGAAACCGAATAAGAAAAACAATACCATGACCATAAAACACTCAGTAAATCACTTGAATGTCCCAAGAATCACTTCATTTTCTCAAGAAAACAATTGTCTTACTGAAAAAAACATCCTGGAGAGCCAACTTGATGCCAAGTCCAAATTACATAAAAATGACGAGTTTTGTATAATGTATATAAAGCACATGAGTTAGCATCCCTCGACCAATTGAATGTCTAATGTGTACTTCTATTTCACTGACAAATTAGTCTGTTGTCTAGGAGAATCAATAAGTAATTTGAGAGCAGAAAGCTCATTACAGTCATTAAACTTGTTATGATTTGTAACCAGAAACAAGGCTTTTGTTTATCAGCAGCCAGCTGCAAGAGAGCCAGAGCCTTCAGAAAGTTTAGTCAAAACATCCCAGACCCTTAACAACTTCTTAGAAAGCAAAGAAGGAGAAGTTTTTTCATCAAAGACTTCGAGAGAATCTCCCATGTGTGGACCTCTAGTTAGAGTATGTGTCAGAGTTCCAGGTATTTGAAAGTTTAGCCCTGGACACAATAACTGAACCAAGCTGATGCTTTCTAATGACTAAGAAACATCTTCATTTTTCACCGAACTAAGACCAGCTATTCCACAAGCACCCACACACAGCTAAAAGTAAGCATGAATTTATGGCTTTATTATCATTTATGACTCCATAAGGATGCGTAAGGATCCACATTACCTGCACAGGCTGAGGTTCACTGAACCTTTTGTGTTAGAGCAAGATTCTGGTAAATCTTGGAATTATTTGAACTGATTTGTGCATGCTTAAATGCTCCATACTCATCAGCAAGGCCAACTGCTGCCTATGAATATTATGACTATATTATCTTTATTTTAGTTCAGGGAATATTTTAGCTGCTTTCAGAAATATTGTGCCTCCTTATTCTACTCTTTTTTTTTTTTTAGCAAATGAGTGGACACTCATTGAATAGTAATTGTTTAAATAAATTGCATAATTACCACAAGAACAAAACACTGAAGGACTTGGGAGCAGAGAAACAAGACGTCATCCCTACAGATGCTTATTTCCTGCTATGACTTGGCTACAGCCCTTGTGATTGATTTCTTCCCTGCTTCTTCACACATGCAAAGCACTGTCTCCCTTTGCACTTCTGATAAGCCATTCCTAAGGTGCATAAGTCTTCCTGTGGTTTTTGTTTCCCCCTTTTTTTTCCTTGTAAGGCTTATTCTTTTTGCAGTGCATGATAAAGACAGGCTCCCCTCCTTCAGAGGTGATTAAACTCTTCAATCACACTCTACAGTAAAACAGGTCCTAAGGCAAAAACCTTGTTCATGAGAACACTGTGTAATGTGTTTCCTCATCTCTGCTTTCTCTCCTTTATACAGTGCAAAGTCCTAATCCTCTCTGAGACTTAAATAAATCCTGATTTACACAGCTGTGAGCAAGCCATTGTCATCCACTGCAACTGTGTCGGTCCATAATCCATGGTCAGAGGACAAAAGCTGACTCAAAAACCCAGCAGCTGATAAGGAAAGTCTTCCTTGATAGTACAAACAAAAAAGCTCAGTGTGAAGAGTGAGACTGGGTGGGCTGGAACAGTTAGAAGAGGTGACTTTCAGTGGAAGAGCAAACTCTGGAGAGTGGATCATTTCAAGATATTTCTCCGTTTCAGCAACATCTATTTGAAACTTCGCTGCACAGTCATGGGATATGTGGGTGTTTTGCAGTGACCACACACAGGACTGAAGCAGCTAAAACTTTGGACAGCCTAAAGGCAAACCCAGCACTGAGATTAATGCTGGATGCAGCTCTCCCAGTTGCATTTCATGATTATTTTATGGTACTTTACAGCACATTCCTGAAGAGTTCTGCTTTCAAATACGTAGGATTTGTTGCAATGTATTAACATACATCTTGCTAGCATCCATTAGGGGTATGTCGATCGAAGAAGACCTGACTCATAACTTTACACTACAGAAATAGGCTGGAGTTTACTGGAACTGAACAATATCAATAAACAGCAGGAGTCATATAAAGGCTCTGTGGTTTGGCTCATCTAGCATCCTGGCTATATTAAATCTGGCATAGTCTATACTATGAATTATGCAAGGGGAATTTTGTAGAATTTTTCAGGTTTTAAAGAAATGCTTTTTTTAAAAAAAAACAAGAATAAGAAAATTAAAACCATTTCCTACATAAACAGTGACGATTTTTTCACTAAAAAACATTGTCTTCAGAACTCTGTCAAGCTGCAGAAATCCAAACGATATTTGCAGACTTACTAGGTTTAATTGTGCTTTTAACACATTTTTACTTTGCAGAAAAGCTCAGTTTCCCCAGTCTGAGATAAAATTACTGCTTTCAATTTTCACTGAAGATGTGAATTTTTTCCCTCTCAGTAAAAATCCCAGTTTTCAAGGTGAGATGGAGCCAAAACATCAATGGACAGCTATGGCACAGAGCAGTTCTTGCATCACAGGAATGCTTCAGCAGCCAAAACAAAAGGGGAGGAGTCAGTCGAGAAGGGATATTTCTGCACATTTCCATAAAATAAACACTTGTACTAAATAGTGGGTTCACTAGACATGGTACATCACCAAGTTTTAACTTGCCCAGGCAGCTATCTGAATGCAATCAGGTTTTATATCTACAAAGTAGTAAAACATTACTGCAGAAGTGAAGTGGGATTCACACTAAAATGGCTCACAGACTCTGGAGAATCTCAGATGTGACTGACAAATGAAAAATGAGGTTTTATTCTGGGTTTATGAAGAGGGCACTGAGAAAGGCAGCTGGCTGACAGAGTGGATGTGCAGAGCAGGAGCACAAGCACCAGAAGTTGACTGTTTTACAGATGCACCAAAAAATAGAAACCAAGAAACCACATCAAGGCAGCCAGTGAGCAGGATGCATCGTTCCTCTTTCTCTGCAAAATCTTCCAGGCCTTTCAGAGGTGCTTACCTAACCTGTAATTATAGGTTTAAATTTAGCTTTATGCAAAAATATTTTATTATCTTGTTGCCTAAAGATCTGGGAGAAAAAAAAACCCAAAAAACTAAAAATCCTAAAAATTCTAAGGCATCAACCTCATCACTTTTATGTTTCTCTCTCAGTTGCTTTGCTATTTTTTTTTTAAATAACTCTCTGCAAATTTGGACAGGTGAAAATTAAAGAGGGATGATATTGGAGTTTTGCAAAGCAGCTGTTCATGTGCCATGGCCTTGCCCTCATCTCCATAGTCAGGTGCAGACAACAGCAGGGTGACCTGGCCTGATGGGCCTGACCAGGGGAGCCCTGAGGCACAGGGGACAGGGAGAACTGCAGAGCCTGAGCAACGTGTAACTAAGGGAGAGAGGAGCACCACATCAGAGGGCCAGTGGCACTCATGTTTCTGGTCAGGGTACTGGGATTCCCAGCCCTGTGGCTAGAAACAGCGGTGCAAAAGGAGTGGCAGGTTTGGTGAAGAAGTCAGAGCACTAGGGAATGGATGGTCAGTTTTCAGGCTGCATCCCTGATAGCCTGGCAAGGAACCACTCAGATGGAAGTGCTGGTCCATGCTCTTGTGGAAAGAGCCAGAAGGATAGGTGATACCTGCTGAGAGCCAAAAGCAGTGGAGATCTCGCTTGTGTCATCTGCTCTTGCCAAGTGGCACTACTTGGTCCAACAACTCACAAAGGCAACAGTACTTGATGGTAAGCCAAGGGTGTCTCATCTCACACCCAATGAGACTCATTGCTTCTGGATTTCTCTCTGCTCATACTGGTTTCAAACCCACTGACACTAACTGGCACTTATGCATCCGTTTCAAACCAGAACTGCTCCTGCCAGCAGCAGTGCTGGCTCAACCAGAAGTAGGTGTCATCAGCTGGGTGATGAGTGCTCATCATGTCCAGCTAGTATTACCCAAAATATAACCAATGTATGCTTTTATCATGTATGACAATCTATATAACATGAGATAAAGTCCAATCTAACATTGGGGATAGTCCCAACTCCAGCTGAAGAGGGGATCAGAGGACATCCAGAGAGCCCTGCCAACCTACACTTCTGGTTTCCTGAGCATGGAGCCTCTGCTGCCTGTGCAGAACTAGCGGGCTGATACGAGAGGTCCTCATCCAGAGACAGGGTTGCTACAGACTGGGGAACAGTCACCCAGAGAGCAGGGCAGGAGCAGAATGCTGCAGGGGTTACAGCCTGGGAAAAGCAGTCACAGAGGGACAGACATTTGGACTGGTAGGGATCTCAGGAGATCTCTACTTGTGAGGCTTCGGAAGGGATTTGTACCATAGGGAAATCAGGTGTGTTGTCACATTATCACATAACCAGCTAAGATGGGAATAAACCAGCTGGTTAGATATGTGTAGAGTTGGGTAGCCTGGAAACAACATTCACTCAATGATGAGACAAGAATGGACTGACCAACTCTAATGGCATCCAATCTCACAGCCCATCCACAGGGGCATCCTTCAGTATAAGCATAATGAAAGATCTGCTGCAGAGAAAATATGGCCATAAACTTACATTGATCTAAAGTTAATGCATTTGTGAAAAATTACTATCTGGGGGGCCAGTGTAAGTACTATCAGCATGCTGTGAGAAAGCTGAGAAAGTTATTCTGTTGGAATCTTGGAGAAGAGAAAACATAAGAAATATGCTTTAGTGATATGTCTTGCAAGCAAGAAGTGAGAAATATCTCATGTAGGTTTTCTGATGGAATATCTACTAAAACAAGTGTCATTAAAGACTAGAAGTCCTCAGAGCACTTGTTATATCGAATCTTAATGTCTCTAAAATGCCCTGAAAGCAGATAAACAACTAGAGATACATCATTTGCCATTTTTTTCACCAATTCCACAGTAGATGTTACAGTTGCTTTGGTAAATGAACTGAGAATATCACTGGAACTTCCTCAAGCATGTTTGCACTCACCACTGAAACACTCATTTTTAAGAGCCTCTTGCAGCACTTCTCATCCCCCTATGACAGCCTTCCATTCCCTCCAGCAGGACTCACAAAAGCCCCTTGGAGAAGCTGGACTGAGTCAGACAGCAAGGTCATCTTAGCAGGAACAAAAGCTTAGAGCCAGTCTAAGCTGGATAACTGCATTATCCTATCTCGCACCTGTTTTGGTGGAGGTCATTGAAGTGAAAAGAATATGCATTGGTAGCAATAGGAGTGTTGAAAAAAAAAAAAGAAAAGTAAAAAGAAGAAAAAATAAAAAAAGAAGTGTTTAGGATTGATTTTGTCTGAGGTCTTGGCTGAAGGTACAAGAGCTGCTCTCTAGTGTGAAGGTTTGCTTTGGAATCCACTACTCTACGTTGAACATTTTCTTCAAAAGCCTGAACCTTCAACAATCCTTTTCTGAAGTCTGTGGCCAAGACAACATTTCACCTTATAAGATCTCTTTGCTGTGAAATTCTGTCAGGGACATGCAGACTTTGCACATCCATGAAATTCAACTGGTGTGATAGCTTTGGGCATTTGTGTGCCTTTCAGCACACAAAGCCCTTTTATTCTGATACCTGATCATTAGCTGCTGTTATGCCTTTTCTCCCCTTTATCTGACTGTCCGTGCAACTTATTTATAAATTACTCCTATTTTCACAGTTGTTACTTGGTTCTTTTTGATAATATGAGCCTATAAGTTTTGCCAAACAAAAAGATTTGAAATGTGGCTCTGGTTAGTATATATCTTTTTTGTCAAAGGAGCAAAGATCTAAAACTCTTATGTAGAACAGATCTGTGCGTTAGATTCCTTGGTTTGGACAATGCTTTGAACAAACTCAATTTACCTTTCATTTCATAGGCTTGCTCATGCCTGAAAAAGAAATAACTTGATAAAACATTTGCCAGTCTCTGGCAGCTTAAGCAGTGTCTGAAATGCTTTGTTGATGAGTGGAACTTTTCAGATTATTTTTGGTGCCATGACATACTGTTGTACATAACCCAGACTGGAAAATAATTGACAGCCTCTGGCATCTTGGAGATAAGCAGTATCAGTCTCTGTAGAGTAGTGGAGTGTGTCTCATGAGTAAAACAGACTCTGGCAGTAGCTATGGGAAAGAAAAGCTGATTTTTTTCTAATAATCATGTTAATGCATTTCCATTTTCTTTTGATGCAGCCTTTAAATGATTATTTGCTTCTGTTTGCTACTGGTCATTTCCTTTGGCATGCTAGGCATCATCATCCAGTCTATTTGGGGGCATGACTGAAAAATAAGGTGGCCAGGAACAAAAGGGAGTTAAAATATATTAGGTAACTTTGTGAGTCTAGTGTCTCTCCCCTCTCTCCATGACCTTGGAAAGGGGAGGAAGTACGCCCCTCCCCAGCTGTTGAGAGCTCCATGGCACCTTGTCCACCCAGGGCCTGGGCAAGAGCTGAGCAACCCACAGAAGGGGAATTTCTCACCATGCATGCATGGAGCCATTGCAGCATTTACTCTCACCCAGCGCTGGCTTTTAGGACCCAGCAAGGGGGCTGCTGCCCAGGCCGAGGCCAGGGCTAGTCACCAGCCAGAGTGGGAAACACTGTGAATCATCTGAAACTGTCAGGGATGCTCTGTGCCCAGAGCTTTGATGCTCTGAGCTATTTGCCAACTAGCAGCAAAACTAGCTGCTGTCTGGCTAGCAAAATGGTCACCTGTGACAAGAAAACTGATAGCAAATTCAGAACACTTTTCAAAGCAGACTGTGTCCACAGTACTGCTGATAATAATGACACATCAGATGAGATGTCTTAACACAGGAGGAAAACAAGAATGAGCATCTGCACCCTCCTAGATTATTTTGTTATCTTATTCTCCTTTAGTACACCCACATCTATGCACTGTTGCTGTGTTCGTGGCATAGGGAAAGCCTCCGGCTACTTTAAGTCACAAAAGAATTATGGACACAGTGTGCCTGTAAGTTTGTCAGATGGTAACAGCAATCACAGGCATCTGCTGCTTTTAAAGTATTAATTCAGGGGTAGAAAATCAGTTGCAATTAATCCTTTCTGGAGATGTCAGATGTGTATGAAAAACACATAGAGATATATCTTTGAAGGGAGAGGATAGCACTATCTCGTTATAAAATCTGACATTAAAACAAGCAGAAAAGTATGACCAATGCATAAGTATCTATCTTTATACTACATAAATATGCAAAAGTCCTGTCAGAAAAAAGCCTCATGTGTTCAAGCTCACTGGACAGATGCTGTCGATCCCTAAGAAAGAAGTCACTCAGATATAGTTCAAAAAGTATAATAATTTGAATGTTCACACTTTTAAAAGCTCTTTTTCACATATCTATTCATGTTGTGGGCACTCTCATGGTGAGCAGTGTGGGAGTTCTCTCCAGAGCCTGCCCCTTTTGAAATTCTCTGAGCCCACAAGAGGCAGCACAGTACGATGCACATGAACCACGGTAGCATCTTACCAGCCATGCAGCCACAGTCTTGCTGCACACGTTTTATAAGTGCCAAGCAGTAGAGATGTAGCGTGTCAGTGTATTTCACAGCCCCTTACATGACAGCCACATCTAACTCAGAGCTCAGTGAAAACATGGGCCCAGTCAGAGAATGAGATTTGGCACAGAGCTGCAGACACCTTACCATAACCATGTGTCGTCTTCCAGGAAGATCTGGACATAACGTATCCTTTAGTCATGCAACCTGAAATTTTTCCCCACTCCATCTTCTAAGATCTCATGTAAGGAAAACATAGGTTTTCCCCTTCCCTACCTTGAGTATTTTCTTCATTTGTAGCCCATTTTTAAACTCAAAGGTGACTGAAAGTGGAGCACATTCACAAGGGCTTTCTTGAAAAATAATATCCCGGGGAAGCTCTTTCTGATTTTTTGAAGGACAAGAGCCTTTCTTGGCATCCTGAAAACAGCTGGGATCACATCAGTAACAGCACAGTGGAAGGGCTGTAAAGACTAAGATGACTCTGTTTTGAGCTAATGTTATTACTCTGACACAGTACATGTAATTGTCTCTGGGGGTATGTTTTAATTAAAAGGGTAAAAAAATAAGTTTCTTTTCAAATTCAGCTTCCTTCTACCTCTCTTCAAATAAAATGTAGATGATGCAGGATAATTAGTCTCATTAGTCTTAGTGATTTGTGCTCAAAGCATTTGTGATAATGTCCTGCTTTATTCTTTGTCTTTTCATTACCCATAGGATACTGTAGAATAGTAGACCAATGCTGAACTGCATCTGTGCAGGCCTTGGGGGCTCATATCTTAATATAGGTTTTGACATCTTATCAACCTTTAAATTTAATGTACTGATTTATGTGCCAGCATTATGATGAGCTCCCTATGGTTACTGAACTGTGTGTTATTTGGATGTACAAGGTCACCAGCAGCTAGTGCAGATCACTTCTTTGTGGTCTGTGCCAGAAGCTGTTAGGAGGCATATCTTCTGTGCTTCGCTAGAAAATAAGCTGCATATTTTCTTTAGGAAAAAAAAGGCATTGTACACAAAAGAGGAAAAGCTGTATATAGGAAAATAGTGTGAATAGTGGAGAATGGGATATGGAAATGAAAATGAAGGCAGATTTGCATAATTCTGAATTTGAACTTCAGAATAATCACATTTGATCCTCCAAGAATATCCTTCCACATAAAAGCACAAGATGAATACCACTAGTTTTCCAGATCAGAAGTTCTGGAAGGAAAATAATGAGACAGAAAATATTTTACATTTATATGAAAGTGCTCTAGCAAATAACACTTGTGATTTCTTGGTATCACCAACTAAAAGAAACAGGTGATGAAGGAAGCAGTAAAGAAAGGTGCATTCCTGTTCCTCTATCCTCAGTGTTTGGAGTTCCAAATCCATTTGCTGGATCTATTGTTTTATTTCTTCCTTACACCAAGATAGTCACAGCTTGAAAAGAGAGGTATTTTACAAAATTTTCTACCTTTTTTATGCAAGAATTTTTTTTTTTTTTTAATTTAAGCATTGTTCAGATATCCATAACTGGTTTTAAGTCCATTTCTCTTCTGCCTTGGCCAGTGTATTCTGATACTCCAGGGTCTTACATTGAAGTTGTGGATGAGGAATTACAGTAAAATCATTGAAGCATCTTATTAATTGCTGTCTGGTTGCTCATCAGGGTTTGTGACTTGGCAACTTTTATTGGAAAGTACTTTGTCACAATCTGACAAGACAAATTAATTAGTGTAAAACTACACCGTGCATTCGTTAATGCCGATGTACCTCAAACCTTTGACATAACTGCTGCACATAATTTACGCAATTGGCGAGGAACACAATGAGATCTGTGTTTATTTTTGTCAGAGCATGAAGCAGTCACTCTTCAAACACACATGCCTTTTAAAAAAGAGATTAATATTAAATGATTCCTTAATATAGTTAAGGTGCTGTATCCCTAGTTTCTCAAGTAGCCAGGGTGTTTATACATCTTTTCCACCTGTCTGCAGAAACACAACTTAAAGATTATTGTGCAAAAAGATTTTCTTTCAGGTTCTTTATGGCCTCTCTCTGTTACTGTCACTGAATTAGAGCATTACTAATTTTCCTTGGAAACTATATGTTCCTGCTATGTAAATATGAAAGGCTACAGATTAAGCAAGCAGAGCCTGTTGCAGGACACCTTATAACTCCAATGAATTAAGAACATTTCCATTTTAGAAAGATGGAGCTGTTGAGAGCATTAGGGATTGTTGTAGTGGTGAACTTTCAGTCTGAAAGTGTATGTGTGAGAGCAAGAAGGTTGCATGGGTAAAAAAACTGGACTGAAGCCATAGGAAGCAATGTCAGAAATTCCTTTAATACTCTGTGGCCAAATCAGCTATGATATCATGTAATTTAGGAGGACGAGTATAGTCTAGCTCACACTGCGTGATGCAGATGCGCACAGACTTTGCTGGAGTCAGTAAATAAGTTCTTGATGACTTCAGTTGGCCAGCAAAACTTCTCACCCTTTTCTAAACAAAATAGATATAGTAATCACCAACTTGCAGGAAAATCAAATTCCTAACAAGAACTTGTGCTCTGATTTTGTTCTTCGTCTGTTTTTTCAGAGTCTAAGGTATAACCAGAAATAGCCCTCCACCACGTCAGCAGCAGTCACTGATTATCTCATCATTATTATTGTCCTGTATTTCAAACACACAGAAAAATATCGATTCCCTAAAGATTCCTTTTATCCTGGTATGATGCCACTGACAGAAAGAAGAATAACCTATATCTGAAAGAAAATTGCAGTGTTTTTTTCCCTGGTGGCTGATAAGCGTCTGAGTCAGAAGCAACACAAAAGAGTTGTGGGCCATAATCATCTAAGCTGCTATTTTCCCTCTGCAAACAGCCAAGAAGAACAGTGTGGATGGCACTTTCCTGACCTTGACCCTTAGTCACCCACTCCTGAGAGCAGCCTTTTACTCCTCACTCCTGTGGGGACTGCATAGAGTAAAAGATGGGTGCAGGGACCACTGCAGCACAGGCAGAAAGTAATCCTGGTTTAGGGTCTAACCAGGAACTCAGGTTCCCAAATTGAGAGGTCAAATATTTACCTTATTCTGTTGATAACATTTTATACAATATTAACCTCTTTTTTTTTGTTATTGAGTTGATCTTAGAAGGTGATCGTTATAATAAGCAGCACAGTTCAGATAGTCGTTGGCAGTGCTCTGAAAAGTCACTGCCAAATCACTAAGTGCAAGCCTTCCTTCTGTACTCTTTATTCACATGTCACCCATTTCTTTAATTTGTGTGTGACACTCAAATTTCTGATGTAGAAGATACACTGAGACAATCCCAAGACTTGCATCAGTTCAGGACAATAATCAGGAAACAGCGAACCCCATTGTGATATGGCTAAATAGTACCAGAAAAGTACCAAAATCCGAAAAGCAGTGACTGTGTCCATAGTACATATGACAAGCCCAGAGTCTGGAAAACAGTTTTTGAAAGATGGGAAGGTGAGATATCTATGGATGATAGAAAGACCAGAAAAAATAAGGAGAAAATACCCTTTCTCAAAGAGCATAACAATATGAATGGTGAAAATCTGTCACAGGAGCTGGAAAATGCTATAATGTAGTAAGTATGCACAAGATAAAAGGAAAGATGCTCCTAATAAAAGCTCAAGACATACTCTTAACAAATCTAGTAATAAGTTTTCCATGTTTATAACAAATCAAAAGTCTAAGTGGAACTGAGCTCAGAACAGGGAATTTGGGTCAAGATGTAACACAAGACTTGGTATTTACAGCTTTCACAGCAGTGTAAAGATACAAGAAAGGCAAGTGTAGTAGGGGCTGCAACACCTTTTATTGTTTAACTCTTGCACTTTTGAACAGCTGATATGCCTAGAAATCTTGTTTGGGGTTTTGGGTTTTGTTTGTTTGGTTTGGGTTTGGGATTTTTTGCAATACATGAAATCTAAAGCTCAGTCTGGGTGAAGAGCAATTACTGGAGTTTGACATGATTATATAAACCCATTCAACAGTTTGAGAGGAAAAGGGTAGTTATCCAGTGGAGCAGAGCTAGCTGTGAGCAAAAGAAGCAAGCTTTAGGGTCACTGGTCTCTGTGGGACAGAGATAGATAATCAGCACCTGCAGAAAGCCAGTGACTGAGCTCCTTTGCTGTTGAGTTTGATTTGCCACTTCGTACTCTATTTGAAGACCAGAGAGGAGAGGTGGTTTAATGAAACAGAAAGAACAAGTGGCAAGCTAAATTTCTGAAGTAGAAATGCACTAAAGTACATCTGTCATATTACAGAAACAACCAGCAGAACAGTGACTCCTGAATGGGTCGCTTTTAAGCATCTCCAATTAAGTATTCAGATGTGTATTTTCTTAAGAATATTAGTGCTTAAAGAGGCTGGGAATCATCCAAATGAGATATGTAGAAAGTGAGTTCCATTGGCACAAACTGGAAGTAGATGTGGATCTCTGAAAAGGTGGCTGGCTGCCTACACCTTTGCAGCAATTAATTAGAATTTAAAGCATTGGCTGCCTATCCCAAATCTTTAGACTTATGAAGACCTAGAAACACCTGCTTTTCTCCCAGTCTATTAAGCTATACATTGTACAAGAGGATCTTGTACTCTTCTGAATCTAGGCTAGGATATCTAGAATGATTCCTTATTCTCAGCCACTTGCCAAATTTCTGTCATCTCTTCAACTCCATTTCAATGCCAAGTAAAGATGTTTTGGAGGTTGGAAATTTCTATTATGCTTTGGGATTTTTACCCCTTTTAACCAGTAGGAAAACTACACTAAATTTAGTAGGTATGTGCTTAGCATACTCTCTTTGCATTGGCGGTGCCTATTGGAGCTGAGCCTATCAAACATGATGTGCTACTATAATTTTATGGAAGAGATTTAAAAATTAGTTCTTTAGACATTGGAAAGATTTTCTTTGATTATTTTTTCTGGCAGGTAGCAGTCCAAATCAAACTAAAGGGCATTCTCACACCTATGGGCTATTTTGACTTCATCTAAGCGTGCAGTCCCATTGTGTCTTTTATAGTTGGGTACTGAAGACTGTCAGTAATATAGAGAGCTGTATCTAATGTTAAAAGTAAAATCTTACATATTAGAGAAAAAAAAAGTATTTGTGATTCAGTATAGGGAATGAATAAATTACTTCCTAAATCAAATTAATTCCAAGCCATCCCATCCCCCTGAAAGGTATTTTGAGTGTATTTTCCCTTTGGATGAAGTAGATATTGAAGTGATAATTAATTGAACTGAGTACCAGGAAAAAAAGCCTATTAGCACTAATGCACATGGGTTAAACAAATGCTGCCAGTAAACAGACACATTTAAAACACGCCTGTCTTTCCATTCCACTAAGATGCATTATCTATTTAATATACTTTGTAGTTAGCAATGAAACACAGTTAGTCCTTGCTTTGTAGAACTTTGCCAAGTATCTTTGGAAAGGTTTCTCTCGAATTTTTGGACTACAGAGCAGTGTTTCCTATTGAAACATAACATTTCTTGCCATTTCACCACTGTGATAGGGCAGAAACATCCATCAAGAGATTACTTAGGCAGTCAAAACTGCCTAAGCAAATTGTAAGCCAAAGTACTGTAGAAAAACAGTGAATTGATTAATTCTGTAAAGTTCAGTAAACATCCAATAGACTTACCTCACCTAGCATTTAAATTCTTCGCGAGAATAAACATTATACATCAGAGAAGTTAATCCAAATCTAGGCTAAGTTAAAAGATTAAAAAATGTGGAAGTACTATAAACTATGGCACATTAACAGCAAGAACTATATTTCTGAACTGCTTGTAAATCCACTAAATCTTTCTTATCTTTGATTTCCAGTGAAAGAGTATCAAGATAGGTCATAAATTTCTTATACAGAGAGCTCATCCAAATAATGCCATCTGCATTTTAAAGGATGTTGAAATAGCAGTCACGCTATGGCTTTTCAACCCTTTGTACATTCAGATAGCACAGGAACAAGAGCTGTCTTCCTTGTGCTGTTGTATTGCATAAGACATTGTGCCTGCCCACTTTCCCCGTTCTGCAGTTCCCTGCCATTCTCACCGGAGCACCAAGGGCAAGAAAAATAACAGAAGGAAAATGTTAAAATAATTATTTTAATGGATAGAGAACTAGAAAATTTGTCTGAGATCTTTAAAACTCTGAGCCTGATAATAAAGTCATAAACAGGCTTTTCACTATGTCCATGCATTGAAGAAAAATCACCAAATTAGATCATTGGCTTCAGAAACTCTTTCTCGGGGTGAGCTTGTCCTTAACTACTTCCTGGGCACCTAAACCTACTTGCTTTGATATCAGTGAGACCAGTGAAAGTTTTTCCTGGCATTTGAACAGCATAGAAAACAGCAGTTAGCTCACTTCATTCAATATGATCGCATATTTTTGTGGCACAGCCCTGACAGGATACATTTAATTTTGTTATTTTGGAGATGTAGATTTTTTTCCTGAGGTTTAGATATTTCCTTTTTTTACTTGCATTTTATCTAGACAGTAGGTCATATCCTGGGATTTCACTACACTCATTTTGTTTACGTCAATTTTCACCTTTTTTTCCTAAGGCTTGGGTTGGTTCTTTTAATGTCTGGACGACATTGAGGGACTTACTCCACAAAAGTTACAAGCTAAATCTCCAGGTTCTTCTTGTGCAGGCATTTACAGGGTTAAGGGTCCAGCAGATTCCTACTGTCACTCCAGCAATTGGGATAACAGTCTAACTTCACAAACCATTTTACTGGCACTGAGGATGGAGTGCAAGACTGCAGCTTGAGTAGAGGCCAAGCAGGAAAGGTGTAAAGGTGCTAGAGTGAGTTATTTTCAGGGCAGATGTCAGCTTCTTTTGGTGCTAGCCCTGCAGCAGGCATAAGAATCAAGTTCAAAGAGTCAGTCCCAAGTGTTGAGCTCCCTCTGGGAACTGAACAGCAGCAGTAAGGGCTGGTATCCAATGCAAAGGATCTGCCACCAAAACACTGCATAGAGATTCTACCCAGGAACCTGGAAAAATTACACCAAGCTTTTTGGCATTTAGAGAACTTTTTCCATTTGCCAACACAATCAGTTTGTTTGATATGCAAAACATGATTAAAGGGTGCCCCACAAGGCACCAGCTGGCCAGAGCATCTTTGTCAGCAGTGCCTGTTGTTTCAACTCTTTGCAACAACACCTAATGTTGGGTTCACTCCTCATTTGGGTGACTGTAACTGTACTTCTGCAAGGAGTGCAGGTACATCTGTCCATGGCTCATGATCAAACAAGAAGACAGAAAAATAAAGAATCAGATCAAAGGGTTCAAAACATTTGCTGAACTTGCAGCAGCTTCTTCCAAAAACATGTTGCCAAGTAGTCTCTATTTCCAAGTATTTCTTTTCTTCATGCTCTTCAAAGAATTAGAGAAACACACACACTCATTTTAAAGGACAATAAATGCAGTGAAAACTGTCAACTTTACTATGTAATTGCATTGAATTCATGCAATTATGTGCAAGAATAATTTAATTCTTTTTACCAATTCATTCCAGAGTTAGAATTCCACAATATTAAGGCTAATTTTTCATACTTAGAATAATTAATTTGTCTCAATGTATTTGTTTGGGGGATGACTTAGGTAGGAAAGCACAAATTGCTCAGTGGCTAGATGAAGTATACTTTAAAAGCATTTTCCCTTGGCAGTATGTGATGATCAGAGAATCATGGAATCATAGAACAATAGAATGGTTTGTGTTGGAAAAGACCTTGAAGATCATCTAGTTCCAACCCACTGACATGGGCAGGGATACAAGGCTTTCTATAAGGCTTTTTACCACCACATACTATACCAATGCCAGAGCACCTTTATGGTATTCCAAGATGGTCCCCATGCTTTTTGGACACAGATTTTGTGTGGTTGCCAGAGGGTTGACTTCTATTCACTTGCACCTTTGCTCAGTAGAAATAGAAGAAAGAGGGGTTTAACCATTTTCTGGAGCAGGTCCCTGTTTTTCCATTAGCACTGTAACTACTTTCATGATGTCTTCTTGTCCAACTGTGCTTGGAGGCTCATTCTTAAGCAATTGTGGAAGGAAAATGCAGGGAAAGGCTTGGTTTGCCATCTGCACACTAATACAATCAATTGTATTCCTCTGTGGACCTGGGAGAGGGATTTAAGCACAAAGGTAACACTTTGTAGCTCACACCATTTGGATTGTGTGTCAGGCAAGTGCTAGTCATGACCACACAGCTTCAGAGGAAAGAAGGGAGGTGTCATGGGTTTGCTTCTGCCACAGGCTTTTCTTCAGAATTTGATTCTTACATCAATAGACACAAACCTCACCTAACAGGCTCCCAGTTTCTCAAACAAAAAAATATTGAGGTCATTTAAGGAACAAACTAGGCTAATGAAAATAAGGGAAACTAAAAGTAATTATTTTAGAGCCAAAGTACAAAATAAATGGCAATCATATTTAATTTGTCAGAGCAATAACACACATGACTGAACAATCCAGTAAAACACTGGGCAGATCCCTCATATAATGCCAATAGAATGGAGGAGCATAACAAACTTAGTTAAATCAATAGTATAGGAACAAATTATTATATCTACTTATTTTACTCTCATGCTTTCTAAGAAAGAAAAGAGCCCACAAAAAAGAAAATCCAAATATAAGCTAGTCTTTGCTTGCATCGGAAGTGTCACGTGTGTGAGCTATTTCATATGCATCACACTGATGTATTTTTGCTTAAAGTCTAATACAGGCTGCTCTTGCATATGCAAATTTCCAGAAGCCACTCTCAAGTCTTCACATCCCCACCTATTAACCTCATTTTATTTTGCAATGTGAGCTTTTTTTCTTTCTCTTGACAAGATCACTTTTTTTCACTTCCATTTTTCATTTCTCAAAAAGTTTTGTTTGAATATTCAGTTTTTTTCTCAAGGGAAAGGACAAAAATCTAAGAGCACTGTAAGGCCTGTTTAAAGAGACAGAGCCAAGAAGGATGATCAGGAGGCACAGGTAGAAAAGAGGCCTTGCAGTATACAAAGACCATTCAGGGGTTATTTTGAGCAACTTTCAGGGAGGAGAACCATATCAGCCATTTGTATTTCTAGGTCACAAAGGTCAGAACAACACCAAGAAGCTTTTCTTTAGAGAAATCAAAATGCAACAGATTAATTATCCATAAGTATGGGAGTGATCAGCTGATGAAAGTGAACACATAAGAAATTTAGCAAGAGGTGTGTGAAATCAAATTTCCCCGCATTTTATCAAATTACAGCCCTTCAAAGGCACTGTTGCTACAGAAATGACCTTTCAGGCAGTCACTTCTCTTTGGAAATGTTAAATTTATGTTTGACTTCTCAAAGACTTGATTTTTTTTCAAGTGTTTGAGCTAAAAAAAGCCTATCATCTTAATGTCAGGAGTGCTTTGAAATATTTTTGTGAGACAGTGCATTTAAAGTGCTGCAGGTTTAGGGACGTGAGGATGTGCTGTGTCACTTTTACAAAGCAATAAGTCCCAGTGCAACATTGTGGTGATACCTGCAGAGCTGGTTGCCTGGGAAAGCACACAGGAGAGGTCCCAGATCCCACAGGCAGCCATGTAGATCACAGGAATATAGACACCTCTCTTCTCGGATCTGCTCTCAGAGAGCCAGTGAGGGAGAGGCGTTGTACATTAGTAGGCCAAAGATGTATGTATTATTGATTCTGTCTGTTACTGGTTTTTAAATTCACAAATCGATCCCCTCTGTTCAGTTCAACTGTTCTATTCCTCCAGCCACCTCTGTGATCCCAGAGTACCTTTTTCTAACTTGCCCAGCCTACCTAGCTGCTGGAAAGTGTCTGAACTGTGCCTTGCAAAGCAGTAGAGAAGCCAAGTGTCTGCTGGAGGCTCCTGTCACTGCTGAATATACAGCTTACAGCATCACCCTAATTTATTTCACCCTAATTTATGCCTCCAGCCACCTCTTTTGGAGTAAAATGAGTTGTCTTTGTTTCTGCTGGAAGAGCAGATGAGAGAGGGAGGTACTCCATGGTCAAGTACTTTTCTGCGTGTCTGTTCTTTTTCCTCCACCTGTGCCTTCTACCTCTGTCAGTCCAGAAAAGGCTGGGCACAGACAGAGTTTTAAGACAGTTATTGTCTTGAAACCTGACATAATTAAAATCTCTTTCATTACCATCACTGAGCTGAGAGAACCATTACAATGAACAGGATGATAATAGGTACGTTTAGCCTTTACAGTAACAATAAAAGATAAATGCCAAGGACCATATGTCTCAAATAGTAGTAACCGAATGTACTGAATGTAATTCAGTAATGAGAGGTAATTCAGTTTTTAATGGCAGTGAGGTACTGGTATAATTTAACATTCAGATATTGGAGAGGATTCTGTAAACCACCACTGTACGGTCCACTCCTCTCTGCACATGGAGCACCCCTCCCCTCCAGTGGCAGGGCTCAGGTGCAGAGCCGATGTCCAGTGATGAGAGCAGGTTCCCACAGACAACACATGGTGATGGCCTCATTGTGCTTCTCCAGTTAAGACTTTTAAGGCATTTAAAGCCTTCTTGGGAAGTCAGTTACTTCCCAGAAGCTGCAGTTATGGCCCAAAATGTATTAAGATAATTTTCTGCTTCTAAAACTGTCTCACCTTAGGAGGGACAGAAAGGAACCCACTCTTCCTGAGCTTTGGGTCCTGCCTGCAACAGGCAGTGGGCAAGCCTGTCCCAGAGCTGTCGGTACTGGGATGACACTGAGCAAGAAATTCTGCCCTGGTTGTTGCCATCTGATACTTTGTCCTGCCCGTAGGCACCTCTGGTGTTGGTCCTGCTCAGCCCTGCTGGCACATTGGTCTGCAGCAGGGACTATATTCCTCCACAAGAGCTCAGATGCCACTGGAGGTTGGTCCCATCTGGCAGTCATCCAACCCATTCACATCTATCCACTTTCTGACCTCTCTGATCAGCCTTCCAAACAGGGCATGCCAGGTTAGATCTGGTAAAAGAGCAGCTCTTGTGAGAGTCAGTGAGAACAGGAGGAGATGCTTTCCCACTGGAGTTGCTCTCTGTCCCACTCAGAGCATATTCAGGAGCTGCTAAAGAACTGGAGCATTATCCAGGCTGACAAGCACAGTGCTGATCAGACCTCCTCCCAGGGAGCCTACCGAGTTCCACAGAAGCAGGAGCCCTCAGCAAGGAGCTCAGTAGCCAATTCCTGTTCCTTTGTTTGTCCTCAAGAAAGAATTAATGTTTTTAGCCAGGGAATCAAATTGTCATCGGTTGCTTTGTTGTAAATCCCAGGGCCTCCACTGAAAACTACATGCAGGCACTGTTTCAGAGGTTGTTTCACGACCTTTGCCATATAGAGGCTGTATGGGTGTTAAAGAGTAACAAAGTAAGAAACTGAAGCAAATAAAAAGTAAGTGACATGGGAATGTGTCTGACAAAACTTTACTGACAGACGTGACCATTGTTTCAGTGGTGTCTTTATTCTCCATTTGTCACATTTCATAGCCAAACAGTTTTCTGTGGTCAGTGGCTTTGTAGCTCTTCTGAAGAACCACAGCATGGCACATAGTTGACATCACATTCTCCTTTATCACTAGTAATAAAATCCAGAACATCCCAAAAGGCCACTGAAGAACTAGGAAAGATGCAAATAGGAGCAGCAAGGATGATAATTGCTTTGGAAAGAAAACAAAACCAGATGGAAAGAGACCAAGAGCCTTCAAGTAGGCAAATTTTAGTATAGAGAAATTAAAATAGGAATGGGAGAAATGGGTGGTAATGGAATAATTGAGAACCGAGAGCCCTCCAAGGAAAGTATCATATAGTAGGCAGATTTGAAATAGTACAAAAGGCCAAATTATCCAATATAATTAAATTATTGAGATAATTGCTTCATAAAAGTATGGAAGTAAAATGTAAAAACAATTAGACAAATTCATAGAAGAAAAAGCCTTTGTAATATAAACCGAAACCTTCTGGCTGAAGAAGCTCTTAACAGCAGTCTGTGGATGAGAGAGCTTACTGGGGTAGCACAAATTTAAACTTCTTCTGTGTGCCCACTCTCTGCCTGAGTGCTTTTCATTTTACCTGAGAGTGGCTGCAGGGAGGGACAGAGGATTCTGGGCCACATGGGACCTGTAAACCTTTTGATACACATCATCAGTATGGCTCTAGACTAGCCAAAGACAGCTGGAGTAGAGTGACTGCCATGGGTCTGAGCTGTTCTCCCCACACAGTAAGATGCAGAGAGGGGAACCTGGGGTCTAGCAAGTCCAAATGAGTCATCTCCCATTACCATTACTTTCAGCACATCCTCCTGGGGAGCAGCACCAGCTTGTGAACAGAAATCCCAGCCATATCTGCTCTGCTTCATATCAGGGAGGAGGGATGCAAATGACCAAGGCACCCAATCTAGAGACAACTCAGTGGTCAGGGTGTTGGTGGCACTTTAGTAAATAATACCTTTACACTTTTCAGAGCTGGAGGAAGATTTTCTCCACCTCTGACTCAGGACTGCGCACTGACAACATAACTGAACCTTGTATAACTGATGAGTACAATTTATGTGATGTCACAACTGATGCAATGACATCCCTTGCTAATGACTTTTAATGTATTCCATACCAGTTTGGTATAGTTCAAAATAAAATACAGCAAAATGTTTGGTGTAAGGGAGACATGAAATTGAGATGCATGGAGTAAAAGCACATCCTCTTTGCAGGAGGTAAGAAAAATTCAAGTTCTTTCATTAGGCAGCAATTAAAATGTAGTTTATAGAGGAGGAAAACAGCATAGTATTGAACAACTGTAAGGAAGGTGAGCTAATCATTAACTGCTTCTATTATGCTGCCTTCTCCCAAAATTAGAGTGATTTCCCTCTAAATTAGCATGAATTAAGAATGTATTTCCTGATTACACCTTACATAATGATGGTGTTTCTTTTCTCTTTTCCTTTATCCTTTAGTGAAACATGACAGATAAGAAAATTATCTAGCCAGTGCCATTAACCATTTTAACCACAGTGTATCTCACCCTCACAACAGGCAACTGGCAGGTAGGCTGTGAAACAGAATCAGCTTTGAGTCCATCATGAGCAGGTTTGATGTAATTGATACTGCACAAACTACATCCATTTTATGAACTATCTGCCATGGATGTCTATGCATTCCTGTCAAGAGGCAGCTTTTTGCCTAAGGAATTTAGGACTGGTTTCAGAAGGAGCTCTGCTGCAAAAATTTTCTTTTGTCACCCTCAGGAATTATCTTTGTTTGGAGTGTTTTACAAAGCTAAGAAATCCCCTGTAGATGCCTGGAGAAGGCAGGCTCTGAACAGCAAAAAAAACGCACACCTACACTTGCACAGCCCTCTCCTTTCTGTGCTGTACAGTGCACTGCTGGCTTGTGGAAGCCCTTTTGTGATTCTCCACGGAGCTGTATTTCCCCACAGGGCAACACTGCCATTCATCTTGTGGCTGCAGTGTGATGTGACCCAAATTGCAGCTCCCCTACTCCAGAAATAGCAGCCTGCCTCTGGGAGAGGTCAGCCACAGCTGACTGCCTCATGTCAGCTATATCGGTTGTGGAGGTTTCCAAATCTGTCGTGCCTGGTTGCTCCTTGCCTTTCTCATCTTCAGGAATCATCTCTCATGAGACTCTGCATTACCTCCCTGTGGCTCTGCCCCAGGGCTCCGCACAGAGCTGTCTTCCTGCACACTTATAGGCCTGGAGAATCCTGTACGTGGGTGAAGTTGTCGCAAATCACCCATGGGACAGTTTCTAGTCATCCTCTGCTCCAAATCCATGGCTCAGGGGAGCCATAAACTTGGGATTTGAGATGCACCACTGCAGTGCAGGCAAATTCTAAGTGGACTCTTAAGAATATCAACATACTCAGATTCAGAGCAAAGATGTTTTATTCTAACAGTCTCTTCCTGAGAGACACTTAAGAATAGAGTGTAAATAACAGTCATCTACCCTTACAGATTCTCATAGCCTCTAGAAACCGGAATTTTAAGGAATTCTTCTGGTCACATACTCATCACTGTATGTAATAGCTATTTTCTCTGTGAGCTTATCTAATTTCATTCAAACTCATTTTTCTTTTTGGATAAACATTTAAATTTTGACAGTTAAGTTTGTGTTTTGTTTTTCTTTGTTTTCTCTCATTTTGCTTGTGTTTTGGCATATATTAGAATAAACAACCAAGATGTAGGGATGGCAAATTGTACCAGAGGGCTGGAGATCAGGTGCTGACCCCTAGAACCATTTCTGCCTAGAACACGTACTCTCTCCCTGGCTCCTGAGACCAACTCATGAGCAAACACAGTTCTCTGCCATGGTGGCCAACCACTCCTGATCCTCCTTTTCCCAGCACTTTGGGGGATAGAAGCAAGGGCAGCAGGTGGGAGCATGGAGTGAGCCCTGTGTGGGGGCAGTGGGTAGTGCTTTCAGGAATCACTGAGGATGTTGTTTCTGTGGTCCATCTGGTCTGAGCCAGAAACATAAATGCTTGTGAAGATCAAGCATGTGGATCATTCACCAAAAAGTGGGAGCAGAGACAAAAGGCCCCACATTCTTCCCGAGACCTTCTCCCCAGAGTTCCCTTCCTTGAGCCTCCCCAAGCCATGACTGTCCTGCCCTGCTGCTGACCAAGCCCTCATGTCCCTCTTTTCCCCAGGTTCTTCGTGGCCCTACCAAACAGGCTGGGTTGGCCCTGGGACATGGTGGGGCTGAAAGTGCAGGTGAGGACAGCTCTGGGACACAGGAAGGCCCTTGCAGGAGTTCAGGTAATTCCCAGTGTCAGTGCCGATTTTACTGCTGGCGTCATACTGTGTCTGGTCCAACTGTGACTGGTGTGGTCATTTTTGTGTGCTTTCCTCCCACCTCTCTTGCTGTGTGTGTGGTGTCAGAGCTGTTCATGTACGAGCTTTGGCTGCTCTTTCTGTTTAGTGGGTAGCTTGTTTTCCAGAAATGTCATTCCAGCAACGTCCATGTGACTAAATGTCCCTTTATTTTGGGCATAATAATGTGAATTACCATGATGTATATTAAATATCACAAATTCTTTCCTTGATGAAGACTGCATTTCTCTTTAGCACTTCATGTGGAGCCTAAGGTTATAGTACAGCAGCACTGAGAAAAGTACTCTTTTTATGAAAGCATTGCTTTGGAAGTTGTGAAAAAGATCACTTCTAGGGCACTGGCAGGAAGCATTTTAACATTTGTACACTCCTAGTCTTAATCTGAGACCACTAAAATTGGCAGAGCACACCAATAAGATGCCTATTGCACCAAAGCATATGGGTGATGGCACTGCTGTTGTTTTTATGGCTTGTAGTGTCTGTTATCCAAAGCATATGGACATAGCTAACCAACTAGATGGACTAGGATGAAATAAAACATAACTAATTATTAATCCATAAGTAACAAAAGGAGGTTACTGGCATTATTATCCCTTTCTCCATGTGTATTTATACTACATACAACCCCAGAGGTGGATCCAGATCTTGTTTTGATAGATGATTTACTAATAATAATATGTAAGGAAAATCCCAGTCTCCAAGAGCATTACACAGTAGTTCCTACATGTGTGTGCTCTTATAAAAAAACCTCTATTATCTGAACCACAATTTTGGCAACTATGTTTAACTGGAGTAGTACCAATAACCTCTAAAGCACCTCAGATCCAAGAGCTACACAAATGGTAGAAATGGACACATTAATTCCATTTAAAATAATAATAGTCAATGTCTGGAGGTTACAGGTGAAAGTAACATATTGGACCTGCAAGAAAAGAAAAAGACAAGACATGAATAAGAGTGTTCTGCGAGGACATTTAAACAATCGTAGAATAAAATAGCTGGATGAAGAAAGCCCTCCAAAAAATGGAACTGGCAAAAGAAAGGCCTATTTTGAAATAGCAACAAAAGAGTGAATTATGCTTGTGAGCTAAGAAACTGAATGACAGTGCCAAGATCAGTGGAATGGTAGACACTGGTAAGAGAGAAAGTTAAGAGGAGCACTGTCATTTGCTAACTTGTCTATAAAAAAGAAAATCTTAGAGTTACAGAGAAAGAAATAAAAGCCTAAGAAAATAGACAAAGAAAAAAAAAAAAAGGAAAAAAAAAGAGGTAAAGTTTTGTCCCTGAACACCAGGGAAGTCAAAGAAAGAAAAGGAAGTGGGAATAAACAGCACTACAGACACCAAGAAACTGCAAGTTCTGCAAAACTAGAAGTATAGCAATCTAAAAATCAGACTATCCTTTCCTTTCTCTGAGGCACAAGAACAATTTGGTTATATGAGAGATTGGTTAAACATACAAAAAGAGATTTTGCAGGATGAGAAATGTTTCATTTACAGCTTGAGAAAAATACCTGTGTTTCTAAAAAAAAAGCATGGCAGAAAATATCATTGCTGGTGAGACAAGTGGGAGTGAAAGGGGGAAGAAATCTATATTTGTAATGATCATTCTACATTTTAGAAACTAATGTTTATACTTCAGGACATATGGGAAAATAAATGAGAAATAATATAGATACTATATCAAAGACAAATTAACCATTTAAGTTTTCCATTAGAAGAACTAATGTTTGATTTCAAAAGTATTTTTGAGAGCTACAGAGCACAGAGATATTAAAAAAATTTTCTCTGAAAAATGAAAATGTCTTTAAAAATAGGATCTAGAGAATTGAAGAAGATATATATATATAGATGTGCTTGTCTTGAAAATTAGAAATTCCCTAAATGCTGCATTGCTTTCAACCAGTAGCTTTAATATCTAAAGCAGGATGTGGGGTTTTATTTTCCTCTAATGTGAATCAATAAAGTGTTTAGCTCACCTCTAACAACAATTCCCAAGGCAGGTGTCACAGGGAAGAGGTGCAGTCACCATTGGAAGTGGAAGATGGTCATCCCTGTAAGTCTGTCAGGGCAGGAGCCCTCAGCCTGTGGATCCTCCTCTACTTTGACCTGAGCCAGCAGTGGCAGATATTGCCATCCAGAGAGGACAGAGCTCCTCTCTTGCTACAGCATGTGAAACACAGTGAGAAAGACATAAACAGTGGCTTTAACATCTTACATTCTGAAGCAACAGATTTTATTTAAGTGGAAATAAAGAAACTTCAGTGACAGCAGCTGTGGGGTACAGAGGGAAATTAACTGGATGATGTTTAAGTTTGAAAACCTTGTCCTTACCACTAGCAAGAAAAGATCTCACATCTCTCAGAGAGAGGATCTGCTGGTTTCTACAGGATGTACCCAGATGAGAGAATACGGCTGCCAGCAGACATCTCCTACAGCTACCTCTGATCAAGAGAAAAAGGGTGACTCCTCTGTCCTTGTGCCCACAAGAAGCAGCATCTAAGCCTCCCAGACCCTGTGGTTGCAGGCCCTCTCTACTGGCCCTTTGTGGCAAGCACGAGAGAGAGCCTCCAGTGATGCCCAACTTTATGTTATATAAATGGATTAAGATGGGCCTACACCAGGTATCTGAATCATTCCAAGAGCACTGCTGTTTGTCCAAGAGCAGTTACTCCTCTCCTTAGAGAGTCATAGATCACCTGTGGGTGTTTGAGCCACCTCATCTTCTAAACTTGCATAGAGCTACTTGTTGTAGCTGAGAGATTTTAAGAAATTGTTTAAGTATCAGAAAGCCTCAAGCTGCAGATTCCCCATACATGTTGTGAATAACTTGTTGAAAAATTGAATCAGTCATTGCAATGATAGAATTTACTAAGGAGAAAGGAATTTGGTACTTCTATTCAACCCCTATTGTGCAGTCTACCTCCAAGTGCTTGGATTTATGGCATCTTTTCTGACCACAACCAAATTCACACATGTCCAGACTCTCCATTTTCCACTAACCAGCAGAAAGATGACTCATTAAATCTATTGTCTGCAAAAATGTGCTAAGTGCTCATGCAGTTTCTGATCACACTCCAAAAAAAACTTCAGAGTGCAGGAATGTAGAAACTCCACTTATCTGAACAGCTTTCATCCTGTTTGTCAGGTCTTTTAACGGATCATTACAATTCTAGGGGATTAAGCTCTGACCCTGGGGTACACTGCGTGTGAGCGAGCAGTGCCATCGCCTTTGCAAACGAGGAGCTCAGCCCTTCGAGGGCATCTCTGTGCATCCCTGTCATCTGTGGTGCCAGCAGCCTGTCAGAAGCTCTGTGGGGATCTGAGAACATGCTGAGTACTCAAATTTATCTTTGTTTTAATTGTTTAAGATAAAAGCCTTTGCCCTCTTTTTGGTAGACTGCTGTCAATTAATTTACTGCTGATGCTATCTAAACTTCCAGACAGTGCTGACATTTTCATTATTTGGAAAACTTGCCCTTCATTATCCACTTTACCTCTTATCCAAGCTCCATAAGGCCTGAGATTTAACATAAGTAAGAGCAAATTGAATACATTTCTCAGCAAGAGAAATCTTTTAATCTGCAGAGATCAAATAACAGAATACTTGTACATCAACAATTCAACTGAAGATTGGATTGCCACATGCTTGTGCCATCCTATTGAGCAACAGCAAATCAACAGGAGGGAGATATTATTTCCCAGCTCTGTTTCTTCAGTTTACGACCAAGGAGTGGAGCCACAAAAAAGGAACAACAGCTCAGTAGGACAGAAAGCTCCCTTTAAACATTTTCGCAGGGCTGACATTTTTAGAGACACACGAAAAATACATTTTCCTACCTTTTCTGATTTGCTGACACAAGGATTGAAATGTAATAATTGTCATCACCACTTGCAGATGGAGTGAAGATTCTTATCTGGATTATTGGAGAGCAGTAATAAAGAACCTTGTTGACAATTTCCCCCCATATTCTTCCATAAAGCTATGCTCCTTTTCTGTTTTCAGTTTTTCCTATAAAATAGTCATTAAGATCTAAATTTCAGGCCCTTTCACATGCATGTGAGTGGCAGAGGGAAAGAAAACACAACCTTGTAATTTACATGATGTGAACACAAAACCTTGACAGAATTCTTTGACTATGCTAAACTAGAGAAAAACTAGAAAAATTAGAATTCAGATGACTTACAGAACAGAGTTTAACTTTCTGCTGCTTTTATCATGAATTAAGTTGTTAATATTTTTCTCACAGACTGATTTTTCTTGAAGAAGATCTTAGGGAGCAAAAGATATCCAGTGGAAACACATTGACCTGAAAAGAAATATTGTTTTGCCATTTTCTATTTTCTCATAATAGCGCATAACTTTTATTACACAAAGATTAAAAAGCTTTGGTGTGATGCCTTGGAGTTTCAATCTTTTTTAATTTTGTAGATTTTAGAAGTAGTTATATAGTGAATGTAGATTTTAAAGT
>JAWWLV010000001.1:100866402-100881305 GCA_035041135.1 Platyrinchus mystaceus
GGGGGCAGTACCTGGGTGGTGGCCGGACGGGGATTGGGTGAAAATCATTATAAAAATGGTAAACACCTGTGTTCGGCGCGCGCGCGGTGGTGGTATTCCTGGAAGCCTGGGGTCTCATTAAAGCCTCGTGTATCCTTATCTTACCTCCTACCTAATTTGGCCCGGAGTCTTTTTTTCCTCCACAAGCTTTTAGGCAACAGGTGAAATGCTACAGATAATTTTTCTTCCAAAGGAAAATACAGAGCTTCCAGTAAACTCCATAAAAGAGTTTGGTGAAACAAACACCTGAAGAAAAGTACAAAGATCAGTGTTTGCAGAGCCATTGTACTGTCTACTCTCTTATATGGGTCTGAATCATGGGTCATTTACCACCACCACTTGCGTCTTTTGGAACGCTTCCATCAACGCTGCCTCCGTACAATCCTGAACATCCACTGGACAGATTATGTGACCAATACATCTGTCCTTGAACAGGCAGCAGTCAGGAGCACTGAGGCCACGCTGCTGAGAACACAGCTGCGCTGGGCAGGATCACTCTCGAGGAGAAAAGGCAACGCAGAAAGAATCGCGTCTTGTCGATCTCACCCAGGGAGTCTTTCTGCTGTGCCTTTTGCAACTGGACTTGTCTATCCCGCATTGGCCTTTTTAGCCATCAGCACGCTTATAGCAAGCGTGGGTAGAGCCCTTCTTTGTTCGCGAAGCCTGGCCACGGTGATTTTTCTTCCAAAGGAAAATGCACAATTTCAAATTTTAATTAGACAAAAAAAAAGAGTATGGTGTAAACTCCCAGCGTTTCTCTTGGGACAGATTTTATGAGCTCCCTCTGGAATGATTTTAAACTGTGTGAGTAATTTGCAAGATGTGCAGTGACTGGCAAGAGAATCCAGATCATCATGTGCTGTCCTTGGCAGGTCTCGAGCCCAAGCAGAAGCCTCAGATGCAGACCTGCAGCACCCACTACCATTTATTCAGCTACTATCTTCAGGCCAGACAAGGATTCACCCAGTGCTCTTCCTCCTACAGAAGGAAATGGCAGCATCCTTCCTATTGTAATATCACCTGGCTCTTGGCATTGTGCTGATAAGATTTCGAGTTGCTATTTATAGAGGCTCCTTCATGTCTTTTCTTTCAGTCTATGTTTTTCATATCCTCTGAACAGATAGAGAAGGAGTTTGCCTGATATGCATAAGCCTTACAATCTTTTGAGAGAGAAGCAGTCTTCTCTGGATTAAATTTCTTTGCTTTTCTTTGCAGAAATCTCTACATTTGACTGAAAGTTTGCAAAGCCCAAATGTTGGGGGTTTTTTCTCTTTCATTTACAGGGGGCCGTGTGGCCTTCAAACAAAATACAGAAGGGCATTTTTCATATTGGTCTTGCACTGAAAGGCAGACTGACTGATAACATGTATGGGGAAGCAGAAAAAATACAACACTGTGAGAAAAATAATTCACCCCAGCAGATTCACATCACCAGGTAACATATTTTCATTAGCAATGTGACTGGCAGCCTGCAGGGGGTAAGGGAACAGCAACACGTTACCTCTCCCAAGAGGAAAAGGTGACCCTTTTTCCACAGCACCACATTCGATGTGTTAATGTGAAATCTGAGACATGACAGAAAATTTCTGCTAGCTAGAAACAATTGTTTCATAGGAACTACTATGAAAGAGTTACTGAATATTGATGTGCACCAGATGCTAATGCATATCCTAAGTAAGCAGAGATCGCCCAATTTAGACATCAAATATTGACCGTAGAATGTAGAAGATATGGATGCAGTGCATCCAAATTGAAACTAAGCCTCAAGACAAAATACCCTATGAAACTTCAGTGGGCTGAAGCAGTGCACCTTATGTGCAAAGCCATATTAATTAAAGTCTAATCAAAGAGTCATTACTAGTCCAGTTCTGATGATACTTATTGTCCAAACTATATAATCATTACAGGAAAATCTAATTAATAATACAGTTTAAATTGTGCCGCATGAAATCCCTCATATCCATCCTTCCCATAGCGTATTGCTGACCTTTCCGCTGCCCTTCTGTTTCCCTAGGTGCTCTCCTGGGTTTGGATTTTGTGAATAAAGAATGGCTCGTGGGAGGTGTCACACATGAGCATGCACCTTGATGAACAGAACAATTATGCTTTCATTGCTGTCTTCCAGCCAATATAACTAACTTTTGGAATAGAGCTAGAAGTCTGTAGGATGATGTCTTGCTGGTCTTACAGACAAAGTATTTAGCCTCTGAATAATGACAGCTTTTTTTCTGGCAGCATGAAAAGTTTCAGCTCGCCAGCTGCAGACAATTTCAGTTTGTCAGCTTGTGTGTTACCCAGCACAGTACAAAGAGATGATTGATGTAATCTTTCTTTCATCTTTGCCCAGCCTTGATAGCCACTCCTGGGATTCCTCATGCTGCTCTCCGTCAGTGACTTTCTTCCCCTGGGAATACAAATGTGGAAGAGACAAGTTAAGTGATGTTATTGTACTCCAGAGATAACTCTAGTCTGCAGGACCTTTCATTGAGGTGTCATATGGCAAAGCAGAAGCAAATCTTTATCACGTTGTCCTCTTTCTACTGCAGGCTTCTCCATTTAACTATGGATGATATGTGCTCATCTGTCCACATAAAGGAAAACTCAGATAAAGAGGAATTATTGCATTGCAAAGACTGGAGGAGGGAAGAGTTGGGTTTCCAAAAAGAATCTTCTTTCATCAGCTAGCTTCCTTTCAAGCATCTGTTATATTAAGATGGCCAGGACACTTCAGATTGATTCTCTGCTTTTTAATCTCTGCTGAGTATGTGTGTATTGAAAGTTTTTCTCTTCCTCACGTTTGTGAGAAAATAAGTAAGTGAAGAAATGTAATCTTTTTTCTATTAGATATAAATGATAAAATAGAAGTTCCTTGAAAATTCAGCTTGCTGCCTATTACATCAGGTAATTCCCTGAGATCAAAGAACAGACATACTTGAATGTCAGTGAGCAGTTCAATCTAAGATCTGAGAAATGAAATTAAGCACAAATTATGTAGACAATAGTTTTTTTTACCCAGAGGTAGCAGCATTTGGAACAAAAAGCCATGAATTTGCCAATATATCTTAGACAAGTTTCTATGTGGATGTTCTATGTAAACCGTGAAGTCATCAGAAATGGGAAAAAAAAAATAAACCCTTTCTTTTAACTGTCTTCATCTATATTTTTCTCAGATGTGAAAGTTTGGAAAGGAAAGAAGCTGGTAGGTCAGTTGGTTTTTGCGAGTTTTTGCATCACGAGAACAAAATCTGAGCATCATCTAATAGAGCAGAAGACAATTGTTCAGTTAAAAAGCCAGGTTTTTGCCTCTGTGTTCCAGCAAGAGCTCTCCACCAGCCTCTACTGCCAGTGAAAAACAGAAGCTTTTAACAGCATTTTAAACACACAGCGAGAGTTAGACATCCCCTCATTCTGCTGTTTAGTGTGCCTTGCAAAATCTCCATGGAGTGTCCACGATATCCATGATGAAGGACCAGATAAGGGGATGGAGTGAGAAAGGGGAATGTGTAGCTCCTTGTGTGCATCGTCCTGCTTCATAAGTATGTCCATACTAACACAGACCAAAAATTGAATTCTGTACTGTGGACATTCTTAATAACTAAGCATTTAGTGAGCCCCAATATGATTTAGTGTTGTTTCAAGCTGTTCAATGTGTTCATACTCCATGATAATAAGTTGGTCTCAGGGGCCCTACATGAGTTGTAGTCACAGCTGCTCATGAAGATGGTACCCAGGTAAAGCTATATGCCAGAGAAGTGCCACAGTAACAAGCTGTTTGTGGCAAGGCAAATTATAATGCTACCTGCATTCAGACAGGTAAGATGGAATAAGTTACTTTAAGAAGCTCAGGTTAGGAGTTTAGTTAGAAACACTGCCCTTGTCCCATGCAAACTTTGGAGATAGTGCCATCAGACTGTTAAAAGGGATACTTTGCACCTCCTCTGGGCATGGCCCAGGCTTTCTTATAATGCTAATCAAGCTAAGGGAACACAGAGAGGGCAAGGACACTTCCCTCACTGCGGTGGCCAAGCCAGAAGCGGTTTGCAAGTTAGAAATACTAAAGGAGTTCCAGCGCTCCTGGAAGAAGTGCTGGAGAGAAACAAAAGGCTTCAACTGCAATACCTCAGTTTTCTAAAAAAAGAGACTAAGTCTAAAGCTATTGACATAATACTGGGATCAATAGGTCAATCCATCTGAGCATCTTCAGGTACTTCATTGAGGTGACCAAATTAGGATCTCCACCATGGGCAATGCCACCTTACCTTGGACAACGGGAACTGTCCACCTGAGAGACTTGACGGTGTCATGTACCCCACAGGAGTCAAGGGCAGCTGCCACACACATACAGCAGTCTCTCAGATGTGCAACAGGAGCTCCTCTGAGCATAGTCCAGGTCTTCTGAGAATGCTGACCAAGCTGAGGTGACACAGAAGGGGCAAGGACATTTCCCTCACTGCAGCAGCCAATCCAAGTGGAGAGTTTCAGAAGCACAGAAGGATGCCATCCATGGCTTGCAGCGAGGATTGACTAAACTGGCATCAGATTCAGACTAGTTAGAGCTCTGTAATCCTGCTGTAATCCAACTTCCTATGAGAAGATGCAGTTCTAGCACCAGACTAAAGCTACAAAGTCCAAGAAGATTAGGACTAGCGTTGGGCATATTTTTTACTCATGACAGAATAATAACAAAATAAATGTAGTTAGAAAAGCCATAGTCAATAAGCAAAAGGTGACTACAGAACCTTTGTTTTTTGTAAAGAGAGTAATTACCACTTTGTTTATTACAGTCTTTCAGTCCCTCAATATTCATGATGTATTTCAAGGTTCACGAATAAAACTTTACCTTCCATAAATTTTGAACAGTATGTTCACTGGCCACAACATTACACAGTTATAATTTTCACAAATAATATAATTATCTCATTCTTTAAATTGCTCTTGCTTTTCTTTTCTTTACAAAGCACTGACAAGTGCACTCAGAAACCAGCCTACATGACTTCACCTTTTTGTTTTTATCATTATTCAGAAAATACTTTTTCTGGGCAGTGCAAAGGATTCATGTAGTCTGAACAGAAAATACCGATGAATTTATCAGAAAGTACTCTCCTCACTGCAATAGAAATAGCCTCAGGCACATTCAACTCACGTTCCATTACATCTCCTTCATTTACAGTATGGTGATAGAGAAAAGGAATTAATTTTATGTCCCTTCAAGCTTTCTCTGTCACTAAGCAATTGGTAATGTTTGATTCCCTTCTCCTTGGGTGGTTAATTTTTACTGGTAGTAGGAAAATATTATTACCTTCATTCTACTGTAGTTCTAGGCTATATCTGGTCTCCCAAACATACCAAGAGCATGAAGACTACTTACCAAAGGAATTTCAACATATATATACATTAAAATTATATATTATATTCAGCAACTCCTTTTCCCCTACAGCAACAAATCTGGCCTTTGGAAGCTAGCACTGTATGAAGAATAAGCTGTCCATTCAAATACAAAAAATTCCTTTACCCAATTAGATTTTTTTCCCATTCAAAATCCATTTTCAGGCTTTATTAGCTAATAAATACCAGATCCCAATTTATGTTCAGGTAGAGTATTATATTAGCATTCTTGGAACTCTGTCTCACTATTGAACTCTGCTTATGTAACATGAGCATTTTTCTTTAGACACAGATGTAAACATAAATTGATGAGATTCTCTCACTCCTAATAATTGGTATGAAATTTTTCAACAGTCTCTGCACAGAAATTCATAGCCCATGCCATAATGAGCCATTCAGCTTCACATGAAAAGCTAGCAAGAAAACCACCCTCTTCAAAAGCTAAAATGACATAGTAACACTTGCAAAACTTGGTATTGTACCAAAGAGAATTAGAGCACTTTCTAAGGCACTGAGCACAGCAGCACATGCACAGCTCTGTGTGTGCAGTCCCTTACCTCTCCTTTGATATGATGTTAAGGACAGCATTTAAAATTGCTTATTAAAGCTTTTTAACAGAACGAGTGAAAACTGTTCAAGACTGCACAGGGTCTATTTACAGCTCTAGAGTTAAGAGCTTGTTCGCTTTTTTGTCACAGCACCGTTGTCTTCAACTTGTTTTCCCTACTTCGCATTGTTTTTGTTGCAGATTGAGCTGCTTTCTGGGAGAACCACTTGTGAATACAAGAATTCAAGAGACCATCTAGTCCCTGCTCCACACCGATGGAGAGATAGCACTGTCAGATCAGTGTCCAGTCACTTCTTGAAATTTTTTGATGCAGGACATTACAAAGCTTCCCATGTCTCTGTCACTGCATATGTATAGAATTGTTTTGGTTTTTTTCCCAGAATCAGATTTACATCTTCTTTTCTGCAGTTAAACTGAAGACTTCTTGCCAGTTGTGGAAAACAACTGGACATGGAAAACAAATAGTTATTGTGCTTTTTAATGTTACCTTTAGAAAGACTTATTAGAAATCTGCTTTGATGCTCCCCAACTCTATCCTCTCTGCCTAACACTAAACAAAGCCAGTTCTTTCATCATATCCCTCAGAGGTGACGCCTTCAAGTCATCATTTCATCAATGCTGCCCTCCAGCTTTTGGCAAGCTTGGGTTCACCTGCACCTTTCACGAAGACTGAAAGGTCCAGGTAGGAAAAGGTCAAACACCAGAATGGAACATAAATTCATTGTCTGATTGCTGATTTTTTTTCAAAAATGATCCCCTTTAAGACAGTGGGCACAGTTTAGTCACCAGCACAGAGGCATTTACTGTCATTTGAACTGTCATACAGAACCTTGACGATCCTTGTGGGTCCCTTCTAACTCAGATTATTATGTGATTCTGTGATCTCCCCAGCTGACAGATGCTGCTTCACAATCATACAGCCCTCCCATGTCCGTTTATTCCCCAGTCCAACACAGATGTCTCAGCAATCAAAAGCAGCACAAGTAACACCATGTTCAGGTAACTGAATCAATCTCTCTATGTCTGCTTACAGACCTGGACAAAAAATTATAATCTTCCAAGATACGTCAGCATCAGTTTTCTTCATTCATTTTAGAAATCCTTGGGCTTTTGCAGGTCAGACAGATTTCTACTGCCTCGTGTAATGCAGTTTTATGCTTCCTGAGCATCTGTGGGTGCAAGAAGTGTGATTTCCTGTTCTTGTCCAATAATAAATGAGTTCACTATTAATCTATAGATTCACATATGAGTTACTGTCTGCTTAAATACCTTTTTGTTGTATGGCTCATTCCAGAAGTTCAAAATATGGTTAATTGTGTCAAAGAGTGATATACAACCCCAAAACAGACTTCCATGAAAGTTTTATTGGAGGAACTGGGTGTAAAACTGAGCCTTTGCTCTTCATTTGATTGATTATCTGTTCTTCCAGTTATGCTTCTGCCAGCTTCCTCATGATCTGTGTAACTATGTATGGATGCATGTATGGCCCTCCTAACCTCCTTCTGCAGTTAACACAAAAGGACAGACCCTCCACACTCTGGAATTGTCAGTGCAGAAAAATGCAAAGGGCCAGGAAGGAAGTTTACACACTGAAACTTCGAGCAACTATAACTTTCCTTATCCCTTGGTATATTTTTGATTGCTTCAACTAATTCACTCGAATATCTCCCCCATGCCCAGTCCAGATGACAGCAGAATAGCTCTCTTAAACAGGTATCCCGCTTCAGGACCTGTATCTTTCACATACACCCAGGGAAATCCCTTTCCCTGCCTCATAATTGAAAGGTTATCATCTCCCCTAATAGAGAGAGCTTAGGACAATGAAGTGTTTATTTTATGTGGCACTGTGTATCCAAAAAAAGTCAACTGAAAGCAGTATATTGCTGGGTAATTAGTGACTGTAGCACAGATTTGTGGATCCCATTCAAAGGGGATAAAAAAAAGGTACAGACCAAATGCATGGGTTTTTTCCTGCTCTTGCCCTCATTACACAGTCACAGAGAATTCCTGCAGGCAGGCCAAGGGTGAGGAAATCCTCATTTTACATGTTATGGGAAGTCTCAGTGACTAACCATTTGAGAAACCTTGAGGTAAGGGAGAAAGGGAAGGATAATTTCTCTCAGTGTTCCTTAGTAGTTACATGTTCTTTCATACTGAAGGAAAAACATAATTTATCTCAGCAGAAACTCTCAAATGTTTCAGATGGTCTATATCATGAAAAATCATAGAATCAAATAATGGCTTGGGTTGAAAGGGACACTTAAGTTCATCTAGTTCTGAGTCCCCTGCCATGGACAGGGACACCTTCCACTAGACCAGGTTGCTCAGAGCCCCATTCAGCCTGGCCTTGAAGACTTCCAGGAATGGGGCATCTACAGTTTCTTTGGGCAACCTGTTCCAGTGCCACACCACCCTCACAGTCAGGAATTTCTCCCTAACATCTAATCTGCACCTACTTTCTTTCAGCTTAAGGCCTTTCTCCCTTGTCCTTTCACTACATATCCTTGTAAAAAGTCCCTCTCCAGCCCTCTCCCTTTAGGTACTGGAAGGCTGCTGTAAGGTGTCCCTGGAGCCTTCCCTTCTCCAAGCTTAACAATCCCTGCTCTCTCAGCCTGCCTTCGTAGCAGAGGTGCTCCAGCTCTCTGATCATCTTCGTGGCCCTCCTCTGGACTCACTCCAACAGGTCCATGTCCTTATTTTGTTGGGAGCCACAGAGCTGAACTTATTAACATGCAGAAATTGCAATATATAAAATTACAGCCTTAACTAAAAACTGGCACTGATACAAGTATGTTGTTGAGAAGGGAAATATGTTTTTTAATACTGGTAGTGTTGAACCCCTGTTATTTACTAATGTTTTTATGCATACAAAGCATACATGCATTAGCAGGCCACTTCAGTAAATAAGTGAGGTACAAATGTAGTCAACAATTGCTGCAGCTGAGACAGTACTGAGTACAGGATCTTCTCAGCTGCGCTCAGACATACAGACTTTCCTCTTTAAGCTCATTGCTTATGCTTACGTGTGAAAAAAAATGAGCTCTCTTTCTTTATACGATTTGCCTTTCTACATTATCTGCAGAATACAAAAACAGCAGCAGGGACAAGACCCTCCAGCATGACTCAGAAAGTTAAGATAAGCCACAAGCCACCCTACTAATGTGATGAGAATTCACATGCAGAGCTGCTAAACGCAAAAAGCCTAATGCATCTCTGCTCACTGCCTTTGTATCATATGTACATACATACACACTGGGGGGGGAGCACAGTACAAAAAAAGTCGCCTCATTGAAGTCAGTTGTAATATTCCTGGTGAGTTAAACAGGGACTAGAGTTTGCCTCGGGTCTTGAAGTCAATGTGCCTGTGTAAAATTACACCTTAACTGCAGGTCTGAGCATAGCATGGGACATTTGCATTTTGGCTTAACCTGGAGGAAATCCCAGGCAAGTCAGTGTGTCAGAAGACTGACATAGTGTTGATATATCACAGGTCCCCTGGCTGAGGCATGAAGAACATGCCCCCACCATTATGCTGTGATCCATGATCATCCCACCCTTCCCTAGTACTGCAGCCCAGCCTTTAGCCAGATTTGCCGTTCTGGTAGGCACAGGATCCCCCAGCATCAGTTCACCTTGTAACCCCATCTAGTGCTAGACCTACCTTAAGGGAAAAAACAAAATCGTATTTATTGTCACAGGAGACAAGAGTAATGTACTTTATTTATGAAACTGGGAACAAAGTTAAAAAAAAAAAAAAAAGGGAAGAAAAGAAAACCTAGTTATAAAAGCCACCTGAAGTATTTCTCTGTCCTCATCTGCTCTGTCAGAAGTTGCAGATGTTGCTGCTATGGATTATTCTCACAAGCAAAAAACCATCAGAGTGTTATCTTGGACATCCTGTCTCTTCCTCTGCTCACAGTTCCCTGTTTATATGCTTTAGTAAAAGGAAAAATCTCTAAATATTTATGAACCTTCAAAATTTGATCCATCTCTTTAGTATTCCCCTTTTCAGCTAATAATGTCAGAATTTGCATCATGTTTCAGCTTCATTTCTTTTTTCTGTCCCACCAATCAGTGCAGACAGGTCCCTCACAGCCATTTTTGTGTGTCACTAGCGCTGTACCTGCTGCCCAGAGCACCTAGCCAGGTCCCAGCTGATGTTTAACCACTGAGGCCAATGCAGCAAACTAGGTCAATTTACTGACATTTCACATTTCTGCTGTATGTTTCCACTGCCAGTTCAGCCAGTCCTGTGATTTATTCCAAAACTTCAGACATTATATCTTTACTGTTTCTTAAGATTAGTAGCACTTCACTAACACCCAGTTCAACAGGTCTCACCCCACTCAGACAACAGCACCCCAACACACTCTGTAAGACGGCCAGAAAGCAGAGTGGAGGCAAGAGCTATGAGCTTGTTGCCTTGGGCTAGGTGCAACCTGCTCTGGGTAAGCACTGTGCTTGGGGTTAGGCTGAAGAGGCATTCAGAGCAGTGGAAACAAAACCAGAAAAAAACCCCAGGGCTCAGCTGTGTCCATTCACATTCACTGCCAGGGATACCTGCACTCTGCAGACACCCACATGCCCCCTGCGAAATCCACACCTGAAATGAGGAGATCTTAATCCCCACTTGCTGGTAAAGTCTTGGCCTTGAGCGCTCAGTGGGACAGTGGGAAGCCACACTGCCCCTCCATGCCCAAGCGAAAAACACTGTAATTCTGATTTAGCAACCCTTCAGAGATGCTCGTGTAGCCTGATCCCATCCGCACCAGTTCACAGTGTGAAAACAAAACCCATTACCGACCAGCAAAACAAAGCATCTCAAGAGCCAACCCATTCTGCAGGGAGTATGTGTTTCTCTAATTAGGGCACCTTCCCTATATCTCTGGTTTTAAGTGCTAAGGCAACAGTTGGTAAAAACACTAGCAAATCGAACAGAATGGGAGTGAGGCTCTCAAGACAAAAGAAAGTCCACATTACACAAGTGGACTGTGCAAAATGACACAAAAGACAGTGAGTCTAGAATTGATTTTGTAATATGGAACAGGTACAAAATTTCTTTAGCCTAATAAATAGGGTAGGAGGGATAAAGACTTATCAGCTGAGTCCTGATAAGTTATTTCCCCTCTAATTATCTTAACATCTGGAAGTGCAGATGTGTCAGCTGAAGTGACCGGCATTTGTTATCTACAACAAACCTCAGCAATTACTCTTCAATGTAAATACGTCTTTAAAGCAAATTCAGGCAGTGCTGCAGTGCTAAAGTGGCTTCTGCTTCTCATGACTGCAGTGCTCTCCTGAAGCAGCTGTAGTGTCTGGCTGCACTCTTCTGCCAGGACAGCAACTCATGCACTCCACAGACCAGAAAGAAGTCCTTTCTAAAGCAGAACTGGCAAGCCGGAAGAAATTAAATAAAGCTTTTAGTCTGTAGACAAATGTTGATTCAAAAATCAAAACAATGCAAGGCAAGTGTCTTTCAGAGGGAAAAGACTGTAATATTAGATAATATACTAGATCGATATATTTAAGGCATGACGTGATTTCCATTCTCCTTACTTCTCATTTTCAGTTGGGAATCCAGTTTACTTCTATCTCTCTTTACAGGCAAGCCTCTATTTTTGCACTATGTTGGGACTACCACAAAATACATGAAAATAGAATTTTGTGAGGGCACAAACCTCCTAATTTATTCCCTAACCCCACTGACTGCAGAGTCATTTTTCGGAATTTCTCATATATGTACAATAATGTACATATAGAGCATGATGCAAACAAATCAAGAAAAGGCAAAGTTGCTTTCTCCTAGAAAATCACCAAGAAAATAAACAGAGTGATTACTACTGAGGATTCTTTAATGTCGGAATGCTGCTCACTGTAGCTACTGATAGTTATACAAATATAGTCAAGTAGTTCCACTAGTTACTAGAAGCCATAAAAACAGTAATCTTGTGAACTGTTATCAAACCCCATCTGACTGTCTGTTCATTAAGAACTCTTCTGGGGAAACCTTCGAGGCTCAAATCATGTTTATTTCTCCATAGGTGATGTTCCTGCCTCTTGAACCTCAAAAAGAAAATACAAACTAGTAAGGTCTCTGGCACAGGTCTGTGTGATCCTGAGGATGCACAGCACCTGCTGCAGCTGAGCTCAATCCCAGTGGAGTTTGCAGACACTAATAATTAGTTAAAAGCTATTGTATTGGAAGAATGCACCCTAACTTAAGAAATTCCAAAAAGAAAGAAAAAAAACCCTGCATTAGCTTTGCAGCTAAACTGAGCCTGTACATCTGCTCAACAGAGTCAGGGGCTGTCAGGACCTCACAGGTGTTCACCTGCCTTTGGGGAGTCACAGAACTGTAGTTAAAAACAAATTGCCTTCTCCATGGCAGCACAGCCCTCCCCAGAGTGCATCCATCAGCACTGCTGGTTGTGCCCTGCTGTCTGATCAGAGCTCCACAAACTCCTCATGAGCTGTCAAAACAGAACCTTAATATAGGGAAATTAGCTTGTTCCTCAAACAACTTATCATAACTTTGGCTTGAGTTGGAAATAAGGACTGAGCAGTGGTTTTGCTAGAAATGTTTTCTGCTCTATATAGCAACACAGTAACTGTATTAATGTTCACAAAGTGAAGTTCTCTCTGATCTACTTCATTGTTTTCAATACTGAAACTTGGTCTCCTGTAGCAGACATGCTAAGTCCTCACAATGCTGAATGAATTAATATTTGGTGTACAGTTTAGAAAAGGAGTTTTGCTGTTTACAGGTTTGAATTCATACAGCATGTCTATGAAAGACAAGGCTTGAATGCCTATGGATTGATACATGTTCAGTTTTCTTTTCCAGGTATATGAATCCTATGCTCAAGCAATTCACTATACATAGTTTTCCAAATCCTTTTTAGCAGATATAAATAACTTTATTTTTAGTTCACAGTGTTCCAAGTTTTATCAGCAGAATGCTGTGTCTCATATACTCTTCCAAAGTCTAAATACAGGCTGAAAATAAACTCCACTTATTTTGTTAGCCCTACTTACTGGAACGTTCTTCCCTACATTTTAACTCTAGGCATTCCTGCATATTTATGGATTTGAACACATTTATCATGAAAAGGAAAGCAAGGGGGTTTTCTAGGTACCTTCTGTAAAGACACTCCTAAACAAAACTTCAAGAAGAGCTGGCCTTGTTGCATGTTTGCCTGTTCATCTACCATAGCTGTACAGTGACATAATTTTTTAAAGATTGAAAATAGATGCTGGACAAAGGAAGTTCACTCCTGCTGGACATGTGGAGTTTCCTTTCTTTCTGTGTGAACTAAGTGCTCTGCTATGTTTCATCTAACTTCTTCTCGAAGCCTTAAAACTTCTAGAGAAGCTGATCAGAGAAGTGCTGACAAACAAAGCAGCGTGTAACCAGGAAAAAAATATGTGGAATCATTCCCATATTAGTTTTGAAATTCACAGATGAGTCTTAATATAAAATGATTGGACTTCTTTCAAAATTGGAATAGGTTGCCCAGGGAAATGGTTGAGTCACCATGCCCGGAGATATTTGAAAGATGTGGATGTGGTGCTTGGAGACATGGTTTAGTGGTGGAGGTGGCAGTGCTGGGTTAATGATTGGACTAGATGATCTTAGAGGTCTTTTCCAACCAACGATTCTATGATTCTATGTGCTGTGCAGGACTGCAAAGGTGAGTCATCCCAAGGAGGGCTGCTGTGGGTACCCAAGCATTTTGAGCAGAACTGTTGTGAAATGGGACCAGCCTCTGAGGTTGAGACACCCTAGGCCGTGAAGTTACCAGCACAGCTGAGCCCTTTTCTCCACAACAGTACAGGTTGTCCCAGTGCTATTTCCCTTCTGAACCAGAACAGTTTTTCCCAGTTTGCAACTACCATTAGCTACCTGGACTACAGGCACAGTATGTGCTGGGGACTGCTATTGAGGGGCTAAGACATTTTCCCAGATGAGTTCAGTGTGAGAAGTAACAGTGCCTTTATCAAGCTGTAGCTATCTTCATAGCTATTCCCACCAAGTGAGCATAATCTGATGGTTTGTGACCCGCTTCCCAGAGCCCTGCAAGTAGAGATCCTCCATCAGAGGAGCAAGGGGAAGTTGCAGTTCTTGTAGCTTTGAGCCAAAAGTGATGCAGGTTTCCAGACTTTCTCCTCCAGGCTTCCTACTTCAGGCTAAACTTCCTATTTATCATGCCTCAGTCTCTGTTCCCCTGAAACAACCCGTTTTCCCAGGCAATGGCTGGATGAGCTGGCAAAGACAACCCCTTGCTCTTATGCTGAGGTCCACAGGCAATCAATCACTGGGGTGTCTGCTGGTTGCTTACAGATGGATAAGTGGTCATATGGCAGTGCCTTCTCTTTTCTGATTTCAAGTCATTTCAATCAATAAAAACAGTACACAAAACCAATTTCTGAATTCTAAGTGAGAAGCAGAGCTGGGGCCTCCAGACAGTGGAGGAGCAGCGCCGGAGCTAATCATGAAGGGAGAGATGGGCCTGGGGCAGCCTCACTGAAATGCTGTGCTGCATCAGCAAGGATGACCAGGAATCACCACTCAAGGAATACGGGTCAGAAAAACCATCTGGCTGTTTTATAAAGAATTGACCAAGGGAAAGGGAGTATTGCTTTAAACATGCCAAACCTGTGGGGAGAAAGAGGAGCAGTCTGTGGGAAAGTACTGTTCATAGCACTGGGGTAGGGAGGGAGAATTGGCAGAGTTCTGTGCCCCAAGGGAGGGGAGAATTGCAGGAGCAAGAACATCTGCGAGCAAATGAGTTTGCTGACATATCTTCCAGATATGAAAAATCACAATGATAACAGTGTCCCAGTTTAAATGAGACACAAGGGTATTACTGAGGATGGGTTACGAGTCAAGACCCAAACTCCTCCTCTAATC
>JAWWLV010000001.1:100881405-100898567 GCA_035041135.1 Platyrinchus mystaceus
GGTTTTCCAAGTCAAACAATCCATGGGAGGGAATTAAGTTATTTTCTCTATCAAATGCTTCTTTATTAATTTCTTTCGGCAAATAAAAAGTAAACATCTTAATACACATAATTTGTTCTAAATAAATATAGAGGTTTACTTATTTTCTATATCTTCAAAATATCATTCATTAGCATCAGCTCCTGCTACCTCATACAAATTAATTTATAAGGAACCAAAGGAAATGGAGTTAGATAATACCTTGGTATATAATTAATGAGCTCAGTATTGCAGATGCCTTTGAGTCACATAACTGGACCAGCCTGATTGAAGGGGTTTTTAGTGAAATATCACAAAAGCATGTGATGAGCTATTGCCTGTCAACACTCGCCCTGAGGCAGCAGGACAGGCAGGGATGCTCAGAGCTGACTGTATGCTTGTCTTCACATGAGCAGAGGAGTTCAGGGACTTGTCTAGGGGTGGTGGCAGTCAAAAACTCTCCATCCTTCCCATTTCTGGGAGTAGGAAGAGAGAACTAACCCCTCCCAGACATTTACAACAACACTGGCCAAAACTGTAAAAGAAAGTATTTTCCTACTGGCAAATCATTATGCATTTGTTATTAAATAGCATGGCATAGAATGATGGCCTAGAAGGGAAAATAAAAGTTTCTATGTGTATTGCAAGACACCTGTTGTGAAAATCAAGGCCATGACTGTCGATTCAAGTTTCACTGAAAAGACCTTTAAATAGTACACTAGAAACATTTTCCTAACACCGGCAATCCCCTTTTCAATTCCTCTGCCAGTTTCTCTCCTATGGAGACTGAAATTCAGCTAGTGTAGGGCAGCTCAGAGACTCTCCCTCACAAACTGGGTATTTTATTTATTTACTTAGGCACTATTGTTGGTAGTTATACAGGAAAAAGACACTTTTTTTTTTTCCAGGCTCAGGGCATGACACAGGCCAGGTGAGTTCTTTCATAAAGAGATTCAAGTTGAATCAAATGGGGTGAGCAAAAATCATGTAAGACACTCCACACCACTTGAGAGTTGGCCACTTTCCTGGGTCAGGCAAAGAGGACATTAAGGGGAAGAAAAAGCTCTGTCTTACCCATGTTGGCTTAGCTGGGACTGACTAGCATTGTTTAAAGCAATTGCTCTATATCAAGGTCACAGGGAACTGGTGATTTCACCATGTCATGGATCAAGTCCACGTTCATTAAGCTTCAGCGGTCTCCACCTACTCAACCCTTACCAAACAGTGTTTGCTCTCACCCTGACCCCTAACAGACAAAGTCAGTAGAAAGCCTCCTGTCATTGACCATCTTTAAGATGATGTTACATTTCTCTCATTCCCACTGGCAGAATAAAGCATCTGGAAGCTGTTTGTTTCTATGCTTCTGAAAAAATGTTTTCACATTTTTCACACTGATAGGAGTGCAAACTCCAATGACGTGGCTTTGATGGGGGGGCAGATGATTGTAACAGTGATAACAGATGTTTTCTTTTGCATCTGTAGTGAGATTTATTCTGGAAAGTTAAAATATATTAGAATCATAGAATTGTTGAATCACTACGGTTGGAGGAAGGAAGGACATCAGGTTGGACTAGCAGGACCTGCCTTTCCTAAGCCCATGCTGGCTGGGCCTGATCCCCTTGTTGTCGTGTGATGGCACTCAAAATGATCTGCTCCATGACCTTCCCTGGCACCAAGGTCAGGCTGAAAGGTCTGTTGTTCCCTGGATCCTCCTTGTGACCCTTCTTGTAGATGGGTGTCACATTTGCCATCTTTCAGGCACCTCCTCACTTAGCCAGAACTGCTGATACATGGTTGAAAGTAGCTTGGTGAGCTCTTCAGACACAGAGAACTGTACTGGCATTACACAAGAACAGGCACTGACACTGTAAACAGTGGACCAAGAAACTAATTCCCCTTGTAGGGGCAGACAGGGATGTGAATTTTCTTTCTGTGTCATATCTGCCTCTTTTTAGGATTCTATACATTCAATTCACTTGGAGCTATTCCATTCCAGGAATGGGTATCACACAACTTGCCATACAGCTGTTGTTAATTAATAACAATGGGATATTGTAATAAAATGAACAGCCTATTAATTCACATCCTGGTTTACTTTCATGCCTCACTCTTGAGAAAACCAGCAGGCAGCTGCACTATGACTTTGGACTGGTCCCTATTCATTTCCTACTGGGGTGTGCTTGGACACGAAAATGTATTATGCATGCACACCAGCTCAAAGGAGCCTAGTTTGTGCTTCGAGCGTGTGAAAATAATACATTGGATCTGATGGTTATACAAATAGTAGTAATTATGCAGAAAAAAGCCCATGTTCCCTTCGTAATGGCACCTCATTAATTTTGCTGAAACCTCCCTAAATGATAGCAATGAATTCTGCTGTCAGGTTTGGGTTTGGGGTTTTTTGCTTGTTTGTTTGTTTTTCCCTTTCAAAAGCAAATTGTGCCGTAGAAAAGTAAAAAAAATTCTGCTGGTTGCAGTGGACAAATTGCCCACCAGATAAAACAGTGGTGTTGAGAACAAGAGCTGTGATGTCTAGTATACACTAAAATCGTGCTTGCTAACAGCTGTAGAGGAAGTATTAGTTCAACCAAAAAAATTCAAGAAGTAGTTCCAGATGTGGTTGAGCCCAGTTCCCAATGGATTTCTGTCTTGTGGTCAAATGAATTTCATGAAGGTTGCAGCATGAACTCACCATGTCAGTAGACATGAGAGAACACTCTGAGGAGATAGAAATAATATTAATTTTGAGAAAAATTGCTATTATCCAGTTGAGGTTTTTTATTAGTAGTAGTTAATGCCAGATAATCTCCTTAGGAGAAAACTCTGGTAGAGAAGAGGATTTTCCACTTGACCCTATGCATTGTGCAGCTGAAAATCATCCATGAAACAACTCACTGGAGGCCTCAAAGACAGACAGAGCATCCCTTGGGTCTTATGGATCCTCTGGAAACTGATGCAATTTGAGCTCAAATTGGAATAAGAAAATGAGTGGAAATGCAGTGTTTTTGAGGCCTTCAGGAGTCTGCCAAATCTGGTCAAAACTGAACAGCAAGTTCAAAAGTTATTGAAAAGAGAGCTGATGGTAGGCATATGTCTGCAGCAATAGAGATTGGACTTAGTTTCTTTGGAAATCAGGATAATAAAGAATATGTTTTCATTATTGTCAACTTTATGGTTCCCAGGGCTACCTGATAACAGCGTCACCATATGGATTTGGCCTCTATGTAAAACCACATGCATTCCTCTCAAAATCTCTGTCTTTGGAGGTCCATGCCTTTAATACAGATGTTTCTCTTCAAAGGGCAAACACAAGAGAAGCAGCTTTCTACTCTCTAAAATCAAGCATCACATAAGTTTTCCCACGGAAAACTGCTCCAAATCAATGGGATAAAGGAGGAACTGACATAAGGACAAGACACTGGCAGGTTGTTCTTGGCAGGTACATTGTTAAGAGATAGATTTTCTTGTTTGCTGAAAGAGTCAGTCTAAACATAGATCTATGTTTGTGGCCAGTGTTTACAGAGCAGCCTTGAAGCAGAAGGCTGTAGACACTCCTTTCTCCTCATGCATGGATAAGGAGAAAACAACTACTGCTCCAGTGATGTTAAAATCAAAGAGCTTTTCAAAACATGATTATTTCCAAATATATTTTTTCAGTCTTTATTCCCACTTTTCAGAGACTATGAAGATGCTTCTTCAAAGACTGAGAAAACATTCTAAGGTATTTTGATCCCATTTACAATATATTGGCTAGATGACTAACTGCTAATACATACTACACAAATCCCAGGGGTGAGTGACATTTTGTCCCTTATTTCTCTCTGTGAAGTCCCAAAAGGGGTTTTCTTTGGTTTCTACTTGGAAGGAGAATAATTTTTATTGTAAAGCCTCCTATATAAACTGATGTTGATTAAGTGTTTCTAATGCATATTAATTTTATTCTATATACTACTGGATGCAATAATGGAAGAAACTAATTGGTATAATTCACCATTACTGCCCCACTACACACACAGAATCATAGAGATTCAACTGCCATTTCTCATGTTTGCAATTTCAATTAGTTATCAGTGTTTTCTGCTTTATTTTATTTTTTTCAAATCCTTTGTTAATTTTACTTTATCTAACCTTGTAACTTCTGGTGAGGAAAGTTCCCAAAGAATCACAAGAATCAGCTATTTCATGATTTTCCCTCAGTCCCAGCTATGTCCCAGCTTTTATCTTGTCTGGTTCTCATAATTGAAATCTTGATGAATGCTTTAGTATTCATGTGTGCCATGCTTTCCATCTCTTGTAGCCACAGGATGCAGCTATACAATGTCACTATTTCATTTTCTTCCAGCCTTCCATTCGTTCCTTTCCTAAATTGCGTTCCTGTGATGTGTTTTACCAAACACTTCAACAAATATGACTGTACTAAAGAATCTTGATACAGCAAATAGTTAATGAAGGGGTAAAAATAAGTATTAAAATAAAATCCGGGGAAAAAAAAATAAAACAAAAATTTGTTTAGATGAAGCAATTGGCATGAGTATGTGGTATTTATAAAAGGGCCAGTGAGAAGGTTTAACACTAGGGAATCCCTGGGCCAGCTCTCCTTTCTATTGCACTGTGAGAAGTGTATTGCTTATTATAGCCAACACACCTGCACAGTAAGGTCATCACTTTCAAACCCAGTTAATATGACATTTAGAAATGTTGAATATATACAGACTGTAAATAAGGTAGGAATTCCTGGTGACTGTAAAAAATAGTGTTTTCTAAATTAAATCCCTAAGTCAAAAAAATATCAGCCAATGCCTTTCTTACTAGCTGTTTCAAATTATTCTCTTGTTTCTTTGTGTTGGGTTTACATCGTAAGGTAGCCAGCGGACTGCAGGGGTGGCTCCTGTGAGAAAACACCAGAAGCTGCCCCCATAGATAGAGGTTGGGGATAGATGTTGGACAGAGCCAGTTCCAGAGAACTCCAAGATGGACCTGCAGTGGGCCAAAGCTGAGGTCATCAATGATATTGCCTCTGTGTAGAAGTAATGCCTCTGTGATAACAGTTAAGAAGGGGTAAAAAACATTGCAGAGCATCTGGGAGGGAAGAGTGAGAAAATGTGAAAAAACCAGCTCTGCAGGCACAGAGGTAACTAAAGAAGGAGGACGCAGAGATTCCCTTGCAGCCTGTGGTGAAGGCAATGGTAAGGAGCCCACACGGAGCAAGTTTCCTGACAGGACCTGCGAGCCTGTGGTGGCCACAGGTTACCCATGCTGGAGCAGTCTGCACCCTGTGGAAATGACACATGTTGGAGAAGCTTGTGAAGGCCTGTATCCAGCAGGAGAAGCCCCCCGCTGGAACCAGGGAAGAGTACCTGTTAATCACACATTGTGTCTGCCACAATTCCCATTCCCAGTCACCTTGAGCCACCAAGAGGGTGGAAGATCGAGGAGTGAAGTTGAGTCTGGGAAGAAATGGAGGTGGAGGAGAGTAAGTGGGTCTTTTTGCTTTATTTTATTTCTCACTATTCTAGTCTGTTACAATTAATTGTCAGTAAATTAACTTAATTTCCCCAAGTAGAGTCTGTTTTGCCCATGACATCAACTGTTCTCCCTGCCCTTTTACTAGACCCATGAGTTTTCTTCACATTTTCTTGCCCTGTCCTGTTGATGGAGGGGATTGGTGGGCACCTGGCAGCCAGTCAAGGAAAGTCTGACACAATCATTTTTATGTTTACTCTTTTTCAAAAGTCCTTTTGTGACTATTTAAACTGTTAGTCTCCCTACCTGATACGACTTATTTTCTTTCTCTTCTGTTGAGGTGTTTCTTACGTAAATACATGATCATAACATTGACATAAATACCCATGTTTTTACTAAGCTTTAGTAACTAATTTGCTTCATTTTTATCCACCAGTTGTGCTACTTAATAATTTTATTTTACTTTGTTTGCCTTTCCAAGTACATATTCAGCCTTACCAGTGCAACACAATATTAATTCAGTTCTTGAGGTATAGCGCTTTCAACAAATGCAACAATAGTGTGTTCTCTAACAAGCTTACAGCTCAAATAATGGATGACAGAAGAAGCCTGAGCTGGGGGCAATCACAGAATGATAAGATTTTCACAGTATACAGTCAAGAATGAATTGACCACAGGATATATATAGATCATCACATCCTTGATGGCATGTAGCTCTGTAATCAGTGCCTGATAATGGCTTCTAGAAATCAAAGCAATGAGGTTTTAAAACAACCTTCTTGTTAGAGTTGTGGGGACAACAAAATAAGTCATCCTTAAGCTGGAGCCTTGTGTGTTTCTGAGAAGGACTGTGTGATGCTGTTGCCTGCAGCAGTGGAGGAGTGGATTTATTTTATTTTACTTTTTTTCCACAGTATTCTTTGTATTTGCTAGTTGTGAACAAGGAGGGAGAAGGGCCTATTAGAGTGTAGGTTTACAGAAGGTGGATGTCTAAGCTACATGCATGAGGGACAGCAATCAGGGCACAACACCTTGGGAATGGATGAAGTGCCAGCATAAGATCTAGCAAGAAGCAGGCTCGTTAGATGGCTTTCCACAACCTTGCCCACCTGCACTTGTGGTAGCTCCTGTCCATGCCCAAGAGGTGGAAGTATTTGGTTTATTGCACAAGAGATGGACATTGTGCATTAAACTGAGTATTACTGCAGACTAGCTGATCGCAGACTAACCCAATGACAGCTGTCAATCTGCCATTCAGAGTAGTTGGCATGTGGCACCAACCCTGCTAACTTGCCAAACCATGTTAAAATAAACAATAAACAACTTGCCAAATAGGGAGTAGCTCTAGCTTTCAGAGAGCAAATAAAAGCAAGGAGGAGAAGTGTCATGGGTTTGCCAGCCAGCCCCCTCCCCCCACCGGGGCTGATGATAGTTTTGCCAAGTAGATTTCCAGAGCAAAACCCCCAATCAAAAGTTTTAGTAATGCCTCTACCAGTTACATTTTTAAGAAAACGAAAGAGAAGGTAGTGACACAGAAGAGATAAGAGCCACGAGGTGGCAAGAGAAGAAGGAGCCATGTAGGGGTAAGCAGCAAGGCCCCAAGTGGGGCCAGGCCTCCCTCCTCCCCCGGCCATGGGCCGGGGGCAGGTTGTGGCATTGAAGCCCCTCTGGCCGAGACATGTAACAGAGTGGGGGGAAAGGCTCTAATAAACAACTGCCTGCTGCGGAAGGAATTCCAGGCAGAGAGATTACAGAACCTCCCAAGGTCGAAGCTGGTAGCCAGAAGAGAGAGAAGCCCGAAGGGGGGTGAGATTTTTTCTTCTTCCCCCCCTCTGTTCTCTCCCTTCAGCAGGGAAAAAGATTGAAAACTAAATCCCTGCCGTCTGTGGAAGATTACAAAGTGAAGAGACTCCCCTGCAGCTCACAAAGGAGCCTACACTGAAGCAGGTGGATGCATGAAGAAGCTGCAACCTTGTGAAAGGCCTGAAATGAAACAGAGTCTTGCCAAGGACCTGCGGCCTATGGAGAGAGAGAACCTACGCTGGAGTGGAATCGGCTCGGGTAGGATCTCGGGATCTCACTGAGAGATCCATGCTGGTGCAGCTGAATTTGTGACCCTAAGGGACAGCAGAGAATGGAAGAACTGTTGCCCAGTGAAGGGACCCCACAGGAAACACAGATGGACTCAAAAACCATTATCCCCTGTGACACTGTGAAAAACACCATGGCAAAGCAAGTGTCTCCCTTGCAGTCCATGGAGGACCCCACAGGACCTGGGTAACCCCCGCCTCTGCTCTTAGCCCAGAAGGAGGTAGGCCCAGCCCTGAAGTCGACCCAGAAGAAAGAGAGAGAGACAGTTCCAGCTGCCACGAATCGGAGCTGTCGTCCTAGAGATAACAGAAGAAAAACTTCAAATGCTGCAGAATTGTTTTGGAAGACCTGTAGCTCTGGAAGTAGAAAAAAGACTGTTTTCTCCTCCTGAACTGATTCAAAGGGGAGAGGCATACTTCTGTAAATATATAGGGTTTTTTGCTTAATTAGAATTATTATATATCTATATTTATATAATTCTTTAGTTTTTATTTTGTTAAATAATAAATCCTAATATTATTTCCCCCACATCAGATCTCTTTTGTCTGCATAAACCTTCTCTCAACTCATAGCAATTGTGTGTTGGGGGGGAGTGAAAAAATTGACCCATAGCTAACCCACGACAAGAAGGAAGGTGATCTGCAGGTCAGGAAGATGAGAGGGTGGGGCACACAGCCAGAAAATGATCTCACAATTCACTGATCTGCTCTTCAAAAATAGTTTCTACTCCATCTGCAAACAGAATATTTGATGATAAATGGCACTGCTGGTAGAGTGGCTAGACGTCTTAAGAAAAAGTTAAATGGTTTATTTGATTATATGGGGATGAAGTATTTGCGCAGGCAAAGCATAATTAAATACCAGGCTCTCTCCAGCCACAAGGTTCAGGTGCTTTTTCCCTTGTGCACTGATTGCTTTTTGCCTACACACACATGCACACACACCCCGCAGATCTGTTAGCTTGCTGTATTTGCCTTTTTTTTTTGTGATTTGAGATAGTTGAGATAGTCTTCTCTTACTGGAGAAAACACTTTTATACCACTACCACTAGCTTCCCAAGTACTAGTAGCATTCAGGGAGCAATGATAGGGAATGGCTTATTCATCCTGTGTGTTTCTATCACTGATCATACTTAGAGACTGAATCCTGTTTTAAAAACAGCTACATTTCCTAACTGACAGTTTGCCTAGAAAAACAAATGTCTGAATGAAAAAGCCTGAGAGGGAAGGCAGGGTGTGATTGTAGCCTTTAAATTTTTTACTGGATTTCAAGTAGGAAATTCTATGGTGCTACACAGCAGGGAAATCCGGGAGTTTCTGCACCTGCTGGATGGCTTCAGAGCCCCAGATCCCAGGATCCAGGCTGGCACGCAATCTGCTTTCGCCCTGTTTTCTGCTATGCCTGAGCTAACACCACTGAATATTTCATTGTCTGTCACTCTGCAGAAGCCAAGCAACACTGTTTTGCTAGAGTTTTTCAAGCACCTCTTCGTGCTTTGGCACATAATTATTTTGAAAAAAACGCTCTTCAGCTTCTTCATTCTCTGCCTACTTCACTCTCCTCCACAAGTCCCCTCTAGCTGTGTGGCTGCTGAAACTGTGACACAGAAAAGGCACCTGCTGTTTCTGCAATTGCTGTCTAGCACCCTGTCCATCCATCCATTCGTATCTGCCCAGAGAAGCTTGTCAGCTTATCGTGTTGTCCAGTGGGGGGCAAGGATGGTCAGCACCCAGCATGCAGGGACCCTGCTCTGTGCAAGCACTCCTGAGCAAAACAGCAACATAAAACATATTGACAAAACAGTACTTGAAAGAGAAGTAGAACTGCCACAGGCACTCTCAAGAGCTATTTCCCCTCTCTGTTGTTGCGAGGAGTTTGGTGTCTCTGTGCACCACCTTCACCAAATGTCTTCTGCAGCACACTCAGGGTAGTTTTGAGAGTTTTAAGTGCATTTCTTCCTGAATGTGTGTTTTGAATGCAGACACAGAAGTAACATTTTCCCCTTGATTTTCTTTAAGAGTTTTTTATTGCATGTCATGCTGGTTCAACTAGCTCTCTGTTACCCACTCTTAGGTGTCTTTCTGGCAATATAGTTTCCCTCATGAGAGAATTGAGAGTGTTTACTCCTCAGCTCTATATATCTTCTTCACCTTAGTCCATCTCTTTCAGGATAAGCCTTTTCTATCAGGGCGGGAGAAACAGTACATTGAACTTTCTGAAACAAGGCAGGAGCAAAAAAATCTTGGGTGTGATGGTTCAAACGTGAGGTGACACAACACTTGTGCCATGGTCTTGCTGATGGAAAGAAGGGGTCAGCAGTCCTCCCTGCTGAGGCCCTCAGAGAGAGTCCAAACTCCCTGAAGGGAAGGAGAAATGGGGTAAAATGCAACACGGATGAGGAAGTGAAAGAATCAGATGGGACAGCCATCCTGCCACCAATAAGTGTGGTCAGCAAAAGGACCTCCAGAACATGGGGTACACCATTGCCCTGGGCATCAAACATCACCTTTCTGTTGACCAGATATTTTGGCAGCCAATTTTGTGGGGAAGTTTTGTCCTGATAACCGTTTACTCATTGCTCCACATTGTCTGGAATCAAAGCAAAGAGCCTGAGAAAAGTTTCAGGGGATAACCTGACAGGTTCAAAGGGCTTTATAGAAAACATGACTGTAGGTGCCATGAAACAAAATTCTTCTTGTCCAGCCTTTGTCTGCAGATCCAGCTTCCCTTTTTCCACTCCAGCTAACTTCATTTCAGTCACCAAGAATAGGTAATGCATTATTCCTTTATGTTCATACACAGATAATGGCTTGGAAATGCATTCACTGTGATATCTTAGATCTGTTTCCAGCTCAGCTTTGCTTCAAAAATAATTGCAGTTTCAGATTAAGCCAAGCTTTGCTTTTGTCCGGAGTACGGACTTCAGATCAATCTAAGTTACATGTAAGCTATGTCTAAAGCTGGTTTTGAACTTTCCAATAAGAAAAAGGCCTGTTGTTTGCATACAGACCTGTGTCACTGTATCTACCTTGATATGAACTGAAATGATCACTAATATCTTTAATCTAAAAACATGCTTTATTCTTCTTGAATTTAAAAACAATGGAACAAAGGGTCTGTTTGTAGCTGCTGTTAGGTAAGAAGGGATCAAAATGTGCTAAAACAGAGTTTCTCTAGGACTCTCTCAGAGCCTTTAAATTTTTTCACTTAGTAAAAATTTGGGATATGAGCAAAAACTCATTCACACTGTTACTCCAGGCAATTAAGGAATTATTATTATGTTTTCTCACTTTTTGAAGTATCTCAAGCCATATGTAATTCACTGTAGTTCTAACAACATCTGTCATTTCCTTGGGAATACTTCACTTGTCAGAAATTAGAATGCATTACCACTAATGAGACATTCTGATTTCAGATTGCCATTTCCGATTCTAAATATAAAAGTAATTACCAGCACATATGACCCCCTCCAACTGAACAATTTTACCATCATTCCCAGAAGTAACATCAATACTTTTGTTGTTTCTTGTAAGAGAAAAGCCTTTACAATAATGACCCCCGGTAGTCAAGTGGAAGGCATTACATAGATAGAAGGGAATAAAATAATAACATCAATGATCTAGCAACATTTTCTACTTAAAAGAGTGAGAAATAAATACAAAGGACAACTATATAAGTTCTTATGTACAGTTACATAAGGCAGTTTTTGTTTTGGAAAGAAATACCTAAAATATGCAGCCAAGTCTCTGAAAACTGCAGCAGGAGCAGGCAATGAAGTTTGTGCTACTTGTAAATCTCAGTAAATAAAATATCCTTTCTTTTCATCATACCAATATATCACTTTGCAGACTATACAGCTGTTCATGAGAAGCCTTTTAAATATAAGTAGCAGATTCATAAACAAGCTGGATTTCAGGGATAATTTTGTCAGTGATATTCCTCTTCTGCAGCACCTCTCCTTTTTCAGCAGACCCTTTATGGTAGGCAAACATTTCTGTTAGCATTATCATCCATCTTATGACTTGGCCCTGTCAATCCTGTATGCTCCACATTGGATATCCTGTGTTTGATATAGAATACAAGACGTCTAAGAAGGGAGTCAACAAGTAAACAGGCATGTATAGACTCTCCCTTTATCTAGCACTCATAGTTAAAATTATCTAAATAATTGCTGCATTCTTACACAACCTGTTCCTATCCTGCAATTGCATTATCTCTGCATGTCTGTACATATAACACACCTCTGTATGTCCCCTTCCATGTTTTACAAATTATATTTTTAGATGAGTATTAGTAAATATATTAATAATGGTGATCAAATAAGTAAGAACATTTCTTTATTACTTACTACTTGGTACTGAGAAACTGCATTTTGAACAAACTGTTCTGGTTTATTCTAATAGGAAAGTTTTTCCTATAAAGCACTCTCCTGGATTAGATCAATATTCAGATACTAACTATACCCCCTTTTCCCATTTCATGCCCATGTGATAGAGAACTTGGTAGATTTTTGTCCCAGTTCTCCTCTTTCTCCCAAGGACAAGACCATGAGAGGAAGGATCTTCTAGGATCATCAGATCTAGTTTTCTGCTATCTCTATTAGCCATGTCACACACATTTTTCCACAAAGAGACAAGTACACAAGTTTATTTTTCACTCATATCAGTAATCTGCTACTGGTTAAGGAACATTGGGTTCATTCCAACTTTGAAATTATTCTTGTCCTTGTTTATTTCCAGTTGTTCTTTTATCAGCATTTGGGTCAATTAAATGCAGCAAGGTCCTTTGGTTAGCTGCCAGAAAATGGGTTTTCCTTTCTTCTGATTCTCCTCTCCCTCTTGCCCTCATTCTTACTTCTCTTCAGAAAGGCAGATCCTCCACAACTGTGTGCAGTGCTTTGGATGGGAACTTATCAGTGGTTCATAGAGAGTGAATAAGCCTTTTCCAGTTTCTGCTGGAAGTACTCTGTCTGATCCAGCCACAGGCCCCTTGTTGCATCTCAACCTGCTCACCCTGCAGCTGCTTCGTATGACAAGGTCTTGTTCCCTTCCTTGTTTCCAGCTGATGGACTCCAGCTTACAGCACAAATTTTAGCTACTTAGCAACCTTGTAATTTTGACTTCTGTAATGTCATTATTTCTTTATTACGTCCAGATTTAAGGTCATCCATTTGTTCCTGTACTGTTCCTACCTCCCAGCTGTTACCACCAAGAGCTCATCATCATGTTTCTGCTTTTTCTGCCAAATTCTAAGATTTTTCTCAGTGCCACATCCAGTACCCAAGGAATTCCGTTCATCTTTTTCCTCCTATTGATTAGTTCCCGTCCACTTGCAATCTGCTTATCAGGCATTTCCTTAGCTATCATATGTTAACACACGACACTTCAGCCCTCATTTTTAGTGAAGAAATGTCTTACTGAAATCCAGACAGTTTGGAGCTATTTCACTTCCCTTTTATAAAAAATTAATTGAATCATGAGAGATAAGTATTGGGTTAGACTGACACAATCTACTGTCAGAAGATGGCAAATCTATGTTGTGTTTTATACTATTCCCCATCTAGTTCCTTGCCTTTAATTATACTTTTAGAATTCAGGGATGAATATTGCTGAAATGTCTAGTTTGACTGCATTCAGCAATTGAATTCAAATTTGATCATCAAGTTAAAAATTACTGCCTTCAGCTGAAAACACAGTCAGGTTTAATTATTTGTAAAGCTATCTTTCTGTTATGTAATATGTCTATTTGAGCATCTATGCTGCTGAAGAAAGTTTTCTTATTTCTGCTATTTTTCTGCAGTCATAAACTTCCTGATTTTCAAATTGTTTGTTGTTGCTATTGATCTATTCTTTCATTTTTATCTAATCAGTCTAAAGAATGTCTGTTTCCCTATACAGCGAAAATCCAGAAAAATTTTGACACACTGCTATTTCCATGGTTCTTCATTCTACACCTGAGAAGGTATTTTCCTCATTCATATCGCAATTCTTAAAATGTTTTTTATTTGGAGAAGTACTCAAATATTAATTTACTCAAATGCACCCACACAATGAACATTGGGAAAAAAAAAAGCCAAATATGTGTGTGAAATAATTGTGAATCACACAGTACAATAGTAAATTTGTTTTGTTAAAACTAGCAGAAAAAGCCTTTCTCATTGCCGTTCTTACTAGTAACTCTATAATCACCTGACATGTTTAACTTCACATGTAAGAGAACTAGAGGATTTGTCCTAGTTGCAAGGTTTAAGAGAAACAAGATACACAAAGGAAGAAGCTGGAGATTTTTGAGGCAGGATGTTGCCAGGGTTACAGGAATTTGTTCTCGTAATCCTCTCCACTGCACTTGAACTATCCCAGAGCTGTTTCCTGGGCCCACACACTGAAATAAGTGCATACACCCAGATCTTGAGAATGTCATTTATAGATGATAGGAAATACAATACGCTGTTTTCAACACTGCTTTTGGCTCATTCCGTTCTTTATTGCTTATCAAACCAAATATTCTATGTCAAAAAAAAAAAAAAAAGAATGAGGTGACCTTGTTTTGAGGAAGTTAATTGAATTGTCAAGATGTTTCGGTACTATTTTCAGAAAGGCATCATTTGAACAGAGTCTTAACATTTTATACTGGACTTCATAATGCTGCTGAAGAGTTCCAGAAAAGCAAAACCTACATTTTAAGTGTGTATTAACTCATATGTCACCTTATCAGCATCCAATCAAAACAAAATATTTGTTACAAAATAGCACACTGTAAAACCCCTTTAGAGAAAGCCAAATGATAAACTTCAAAACACATAAACCAGGAGCTTTCCTGGCCCCACTGACTTGTGGAAACAAACCCCAAAACTCACCAAGAGTATTGAAGCAGGTATGTTTATTCATGGCGCCGGGCGCATGGGGGATAATTCCACCAATCACTCACACACATCGCCTTTGTTCAACTCCTTTTATGCAGTATAATGTTACATATGCATTAGTAGTATTACATATATATTAGTTGCGTTACATATGCATTAGCTGTGTCAGCAAATTCCAGAAAAGTGGCAGGGAAAATCATTAACATCCACCACTCCTATAACTCTGCCCTGGAACGCCCCCTTGGGGTTTTCTTTCGGGGGTCTTTGGGGGTCTTTTGGATGAAGTAAGAAGTCTTCCTCAGCTTGATCTTTTTACCTTTGCTAAGAACTGCTGAGTTGGCACTGCCCAATTAACTCAAAACTGGTATCTTCTCCAGGAGCTTCTCTTTATCAGCTTTCAAGGTCTCTTTCTCATGAGCTTCAAAGCCCCTTATCTAAACTCTAAGGTTTTCTGTTCCAGCTAAAGTCTTCATTATAAAATTAACTATATCCTGTCTGTGAGTTAGCATAAGCAAGCAAGGCCTTACCCTAATTCTATCTAAAAATTAGCTAGTAAGCAACTAAGGCTACAATCTTGTATTATTGCTTTATATTTCGTTCACCCTTTATCACTACCACAGGTCCCTGTCCCCTGTGGCATTTGTTACCACTGGCCATCATGGTCACTGTCATGTCCCCAGTCCTGTCCAGCCCAGCCTCCTGTGTGAAGCTCAGACTCACAGTGCAGCACTGTCTCTGCTGCTGCCAGATGGATTCTGGACCTGACTCACTACCTTGCCTTCTCTGGGACTGCTGGTGGATGCTGCCACTACCACCAACCCACCCCTCAGATCCTGTGGGATAGAGCCGCATTGGAGAGGGCAAACCAAACCTGAACTCCAAAGGCAGGAGGACTGGCATTTCTGTGCAAAGAAAGTGCAAGTCCTGTGGAAGTTGTGATGAGAACGAGTCATACTCACTCTTTGGTCCTTCTAGACAGCTCTGATTTTCCAGGTTGAGAATCAGTGCAACCAGACAGCTGGGCTGAAGCCTCATACAGGTCTTCTGTTGGACTATCCTTTGAGCAAGAAGGATTATGGTAGCATATGCAGTAGGTAGTTTTGCAAGCCAGTGGAGAGTTTTCTTCTGCCTGGGAAAGTGCTTCTCTTGACAGATTACAACCACCATACCATAGCAGCTACCAGTTGCTCCCTCTGAGCTTCCCTGGGAATCTACTGGACCCAGGGGAAGCCAGCAATATGTGAAACTTGATTTCACCTCAGAAATATTCAAGGAGCTCTCTGAATCCTGATTGCTACAGATTCTAACACAGGGTGTTAGAAACTAACATGTTTCTCAGTGCCCTGAAAAGAATCCCTTTCCTCCAGTCATGCTGCCAGTTCTAGTCTTTACTTTGTTTTTCATGGCCAGTCACTAATTATCCCATTGATTGATGCAGAAGGCTGTGAGGACAGGTTGCTTTTGGCGTCAAAATTTTTTTAAAAAAAATCTTCATTAAGGAAAGCTGGAGATGTGGTTTCTCAAAGGCCAATATGGATAGAACCAAAAGACCTGTTAGACCCATAAGTAAAGTTGAGACCAAAATGAACTCATGCACTATATTTTCATTAATAAAATGCACCCCAGCAAAGGACTAACATTACTTGAGCATGTCTTACCTGTTTTTTTGTGAGAACACTTAGTGCACTTCCCAGCACATCTTAGGCTTTGAAGGACTCACATGGAATGGGGGCAGGAATGGGTTTGGCCTGCTAAAACAGCCACTTTGCCATTGTGACTGTATTATGGTGTTACTCAAAGGTAATACCAACAGTCCCAACGTGTTCAGGCATGTTCATACAAATGAAATGCAGAGCACTCAGAACAGAGGCATTATGCCCTGCCTTGCATCATAGCCCAGCTGCCTTTTGCGCAACCCGCCCCAGAGCCTCTAAATTCCTGACTCCACAAGCAACTCCTAATGCTCAGCAGCAGAGCAGAAGGGCAGAAGGCAAGCTGTGCTTTCCCCAATTGCCCCTAAAGGCAGCTCTCCTGGCTCCCAGCCCTGGTTCCAGTGGGCGTAGAGGAGGGTCTCTGAATCCCTGGAGGAGGAGATGAGGTAGAAGTTTCTGCTGTAGTAAAGAGCTGGGGCAGGAGAACAGAACTCACTGTGTGACCTTAAATAGCAATGTTCACTGTGGAGACACATCCCAGGCTCATCACCTCTCCTTTGTTCCTGTTCCAGCTGAGCACTCAATGTACCAATTCTCTCCTAATCAGCATCACCCTTTGTGAGCAACACAGGAAGTTTCCCATTTTCTAGATACATCAAAATAATGCCTTGATTGAATCTCCTCCCTGTAGAGGCACAGAGAGAGAAAGACCTTCTTCCACCTCTGCCCCTACACTGAGCCCCTTAGTGCAGCATTATCGACAATACTCAGAAACTGCCTCCAGAAGTGAAAAACAGGGCAATCAAGAATAGCATAAAATCTATGCTGTTGCTACTTTAAAATGCCTTTTACCTGACAGCTCGTAAATCCAGCATCAGAACAGAGGCATGTCCAGGCACTGAATGACTTAGGATGTAGTGTGACAAGGTTACAAAGCCTAGGCTTTTCAATCTCATTTGTTCTAAAGTTTATCTCCATAGTCTTGGACTCACTAAGTAGCTGCAAACACCCACTGAAGACAGTTTGTCTTCTTAAAATGAGGGTCTAGTACTGTGTGACTCTCAGCACTAGAAACA
>JAWWLV010000001.1:100899861-100911846 GCA_035041135.1 Platyrinchus mystaceus
CATGGGAATTTCATGATGTTCAACAGAGCCAAGTGCAAGGTGCTGCATCTGGGTCAGGGCAACTCCTGGTGTCAAGATGAAAGCTGGACATGACCCAGCCATGTAAGCTCACAGCCTAGAAAACCAGTGTTATCCTGGGCTGCATCAAAAGCAGCATGGCTAGCAGGTCGAGGGAGGGGATTCTGCCCCTTAACTCCACTCTCATGAGATCCATCTGGAATATTGCATGAAGCTCTGGGGTACATGACATAGGAAGGACATGGACTTGCTGAAGTGAGTCCAGAGGAGGACCACAAAGATGATCACAGGGCTGGAGCACCTCTCCTACGATGACAAGCTGAGACCTTATAGCCCCTTCCAGTACCTAAAGTGGGCTACAAGAGAGCTGGAGAGGGACTTTTCTCAAGTACATGTAGTGATAGGACTAGGGGTAATGGCTTTAAAGTGAATGCAGGTAGGTTTCGATTAGATATTAGGAAGAAATTCCTGACTGTGAAGGTGGTGAGGCCCTGGGACAGGTTGCTTAGAGAGATGGTAGATGCCCCATCCCTGATAACATAGAAGGTCAGGCTGAACAGGGCTCTGAGCAATCCAATCTAGTTGAAGATGTCCCTGATCACTGTAGAGGGGTTTGATCTACATGATCTTTAAAGGTCTCTTCTAACTCAAACTATTTTAAGATTTTATGTTGAGACAAGCACCCAGGTGGTGGCCTAAGTCCATATTTTGTGCAGGCTCACACACATATCAGTGTCTTCTCCAAGGTGATCTCCATGTGGAGAAAGTTCCCTGGCTGCAAGCCAGACAGAAACTTCAATGCTGTTCAAGATGTGCCGACTCAATGTATTGAGGAAATCCGTGAGGAGGGGAGGAAGGAGAACTGGAAGGAAGCAGACAATACAGCACATAACTAGGCAGGTGAGAATACTTCTGTGAGTGAAAGAAAAAAAAAAGATGAATATTTCTTATAAAAGCAAAGTTCTAATCAATACATACTAAAAAGACAATAAGGCAGAATAAGCACATTAATTATTATTAATCCTTTTCTCCTCTAGCATGTGTGCTGACTATTCATGGGCCATAACAGAAGAGGTAACCAAGCTTTATCCAACCATGCAGCAGAGCCATCAATAACTCTGTCTACAAGATGCCTAAGGGAATTTTCTCCTAACCCATTTAAGTCCCAGTGAGCTTAGGAGTAGCTGTCAGGGCAGATGATCTGTTCTAATGACCTTTTCAGGCCACCAGCAAGAAATAAAACTGAACATTTTATTATCTGACTTGTTGCGGGTTTGGGCTTGTTTTTTTTCATTTCTTATCCGAGAAATTCAACCATCCAAGGACTGTCTTCAAAACCTGTCTACTCACTTCCTCGGGTTGGGGCTTCAAAGTGAAATCTAGCCATGGTCATATATACTCTGCAGAAACGACTGTCAAACCATTCTTTATCACCTCCCTGCTGGAGAGGAATACTTCCTGCTTGAAATCAGGAGAACTGATTGGAGTTCTTCTTAATAAGTCCCGTACTAGATGCTAGGTTGGTTTAATATTCACTAGAAGACAGTTTGACCATGAGATTAGCTCAGTTGGTTAGAGCATGGTGGTTGTGGGTTTGATCCCCATATGGGCCACTCACTTTAAAGTTGGACTCAATGATCCATGTGGGTTCCTTCCAACTCAGAATATTCTGTGATTCTGAAGTTTAAGCTGCCTTGGCTTACTCTGCTGAAAGGTGGACAAAAAGGCCTCATATTTTGTCCACCTGGGGGAGCAATCACTTCTGAAATCATCACAGGTATTCCAGCAGGAGTCATCTGTCTCCAGCCTATACTTACATAGTGCAAGTGCTGAGCACAAAGTTTATGTCCCACAGCATCTCTTTGCTGTCAAAATTTAGTCCATGTAACACTGAAAAAAAAAAGAAAAATGAGGAAAACACAGGTGCTGCTGTATTTCAGTAGTTGTCAAACATTGGGGCTGGAGATCAAGAGATGAACAAAGTAATCTCCACTCTTCATTCTTATTCGCGTTCCCTATAGTGTCCGTCTGTTACAGAAGGCCAGCCTACTCCCTGTGTCTCTTCTCCTGTGAATCTCTATTCTGAAAATGCATCAAAAAAACCCAAACAAAGGCAGTTCAAACATGAATTAAGTCACGCTTTGAAAAAAAAGGAACATAAATTTGCATGAACAAAAAAGGCCAGACACAGGGAAAGCATTAGAATGTGGCACACAGACAGGAACTCTCTCTCTGAGTTTCATCTCAAAATAATTTGGCTTTAATATTCTTAAAAAGCAGGTGTCATTGTACAATACTGAATCAGACATGCAGAGCTATGACTGACAAGAAGATCAACCATCAGTCCAACCTGGCATTTCTGCTATTTTACTTCATCAGATAGAGCCACTGATGTGTCTGCTACCTGTCTATAGCAGTCACGGAGACAGGCATTGTAAGTATTGCGTGATCTCCCTCCAGCTTCCCTATCCACACTGGTGGGAAAGGAGCTATGAAAAAACTGGAAACACTCTTAACTCCTAGTATTCCAATTCTTTCTTCACAAAACAGGTTCCAAAACTGAAATCTTGTTTCAATCTATGCTAGCTATCAGACAATATGTTTTTTTTCAGGGCAGCTTTTGAACTGACTCTTGCCTTGTAAAAAAGCCATGATGCAAGGACCATTCCCTAGACACCTTTAGAAAGCTATCTCTGTGATTCCAAACATGGAAAGGACTAATCCCATTTCAGGCAAGTATAAAGAGAGGGAGAGGAGAACAGACACACACTTTCCTCTCTTCATCTCAAGTCACAAAATTTAATGGTGCCAGCAGTGGTCAAGTCTGGCTGGAAGCCCCTCACATAAGTTGTTCCATGGCAAAGAAGGAAACTCAGGAGGCAAAATCCCAGGCAGGCATCACACCTGTGATCCTCACCCCTTGGTAGGCATGCCGGAATTTAGAGTGTATGGGCCACGCTAAGGAGACCTCAGCAAGAAGCATTAATAACCCTTTTTTCCCTGCACTAGTTCATTAGAGATTTGCTGCCAGGTTTTTTATTTGAGACATTGTTATAATGCTTTGATACATGAAAATAATCACTGATGGGAGCTAGTAATTATCTATTACAGGGATTACAAGAAAAGGAAGAAATGATAAAACATTGGCTATGGAACAGCCCACTACCTTGATGCCTTCTGGTGCTCAAATTCTCCTCAGCCCTAATTTCTTTTTATTTTACTTACTGCAACTCATCCCTCTGTGGCCTTCTATGGCTCCTGATCCCTTTCATCTGAAAGGCATTTATTAAACCTCAGAACTGTCTCAGGCTTTTTCCCAATGAACAACAGCCAAACAAAAAAGAGAATAACAATGAATTGCCAATTTTATAAAGTCAGGGCATGACCTTACCCTCTGGCTTATGATACTTCCAGCTCCAAATATCTTTAATTCATGTAAGCATCAAATAGAGACAGACTATTCTTGTTTTATACAATGTGTCTTCCTGGTCTTATTCCAACGTACATTTGTTGTCATCATTGTAGAAATAGAACATGCAGCTGTTCATAATAAGAATGTGATGTTTTAGCAGAAAAAGCCCCATGGGGCTCATACGTCTCTGTTCCCTCTAGTCCTAGTCTTTTCCTTTCATCCTTGGGATGAGAATACAGACAATATGGCTGCTTGAAGGACACTACAACCTTATCTTTTCAAACCCCAGGTTGCTAAACTGCTTCCCAGTTAATGCCATAAAAAGTCCTTCCTTGCAGCTGTCTTGATGCGCAGGGTTTGCTGGTGACAGGACAGACCTGTGCTCTTCCCCATCCCCTGAAAGCCAATGAACAAAGCCAGTGCACAGATTTGGATACGTAAGCAGCACGTGTTCTTTAACCCTGAACCCTGTGAATAATGACAAAGTTTAAACACCAATGCTTTCATAGGCTCATACCTATGGCATCATGAGCTATTTCACTTTGAGAAACTTCATTAGTGCTTCTGTGTTTCTCATGGCCAACACCAGCCTTGATCTAAAGACACAGCAATTGTTTTGGTGACATTCATGCCCAGATTTTCACAGTGTGCTAAAATCTTTGAAATATCTGGTACCATTTACATTGAAGAGGAGATATGGCCTCTTAATGTGCGTATCATAATGAGACTAAAGAAAGTCTAATGAAATCCATGCTGGGATATTTCATTATCTTGCAGGCAATAAAGCCATCAAAACAAAGCCATTCATTTTCTTTCCTATTAGGGAAGAAAACAAGTGATCTATATCATTTAGATTATCTCATTGTCCTCCCTGGTCAAAAATGATAGCAGCACAATGAACATTAAAAAAAGAAATGTATTTTATTCACTTGTTTGTTTCCACAGTAAGAAAGCAGTGCCCTAGAAGAAAAAATAAGCTTGAGGGCTCAGCTGCATAAAAATTGTCTATTTTACAGCTCATTGCATTGTTAAGTAACATTACAGTGCAATTTGGCCTTTGGGGTATAGTTTTACATAGGGTAGACTAGCACTCGCATCTTTTTTAATATTCTTTTCCCCAAAATGCATTACACACAACCAAATTCAATATTTGGATTTTCAAATCTGCACTAAACGGAAATGACTATGAGTATATACGACAGTAGGCCGCTTCTGGACTCCAATTCTGAAAACATAATTGTTTCTAAAGTGATATATTAAACACTTCAGAATTGCTCATCTCTATTGTCTATCTTGTTAAAACAGATTATAAGGTCTTTATTATAAGAGCTCTGTCACATTGACATGCCATAAGGCTGTGATCATAATAAGAGATTTGGGATGTTAAAAAATACAATGATGATAATGATTTTTGTCCTATTTCATAAGAAAAAAATTACTTCAATGACTGCAGCATTTTTCCCAATCTCTTCCTCAGTCTGACAGTTCTCGTAACTTTCAAGAAATTCTCAAACAAGTGTAACAAAGAACCACTGTGTGTCAGAAATGTTAAGTTTCCCCAAATATTGTGGAAATAGGCAGAAATACCAGGGTAAAATGCAGTTATGACTGCCAAAAGGCACCGAGGAGTCAGGTAAGTGCATCAGCTAGGGGCAGGCTGGGCTGACCTGCACCGCTACCAAGGCAAGGCTTGGCAGGAGCACTTCTGGCCTGAAGTCACAGGCAACTGCTCTGCTCTCATCCCTCATCTCTGACGGTAATAAGAATGCTCAAACAGGGCACACCAAGCTCCAAAATACACATCTTCCACAGCTGCCTATAACACTTGGGACAAGTAAGAACAGCACATCAGCTGCTGCCATGTTTATTACATGATCTGCTTAAGCAGAAGAAGAAAATATACCATAGAGAAATTTTCCCAGGTTTTACCTTCCTGCTCCTCCTTTGCTTTCTCTGGTACTTACTGCAAGACAAATTATATATATGCAACTTCTATTTTTGCTTTATTCTTTCATATAAAAATTTGATAACACTGCATTGCATTAATAAGCTTTACCAGCTCATAAGGACCTGCTTTTCAAGTGACCCTCTAAAAAAGGTCAAGTGTTGTCCAAGGTGAGTACCTGTGGCCAACCATCGGATCTAACATGCAAAATGTGTCTGTGCTGAGACAGATATCTCTCAGCGTTCTAAGCTTAAAACAGAGAAGACAGGGGGTCTTCACCACAGCAGATTCCCCATCGGTTGCATGTTAAAGACACTCAGTACGGACACTGTGTTTAATGAAGATTACACTAGAAGTAGAATAAGGCAACTGTGGAGTAGGTTTATCCAGTATTTGGACTCAACAAAGCTAGTATTTTATATCTAGGGAATGCCTTTTCACAATTTATGTGGCATTTTTATTTCAATTAAGCCAGAATGAGATTCTAGTCTCCTTGGCTGTGGGAAGTAAACCAAAGCCAAAATATCTTGCTTTAGAGGCAGCAACTAAAATCAAAGGGAAATTCAGGAGAATGTGTCATTACAATATTGCCCATCTCTAGGTGACTAAATACAACAGTATATAAAAGAGCAGAAGCATATACTTTGCTTTCAGTCTGGATTCTCCTACAAATAAATAGCAAAAAAACCCTGTTGGTAGTAGGGACAACTAGACTGTGTGAAAGCAAGAATGTAGTAAGTTTTCCCTAAAAAGAAATTGCCCTACAAAGAATATGAGTGGCATGTATCTTTTTTAAAAAAGTTTACATGTAGTAAGATTTTTTTATTTAATAGAATAAATTAAAACTAGGAAAGAAATAGTGATATTTCATGTCATGAGGGGAGAGGAAATTCTGGATTATGTTCTGGAATTGGATTCTTAATAAACAAATGCATAATTATTAATTCAGGCAACTAAAATGGTTATCCTGTGGTAGCACCTCAGTCTTGTATTATTAAATACATAGGAGGTCTCTCTCCAAAGTTGGGCTTTCATCACCATAATACACAAATCTTTACTTGTAAGTTGGCAGTAGAAGATCCTTTGTGATAATTTAGCTATAAAGCAATTAAGTTCTTAATACACTGTAGCATAAATTTTCCCTACCATTTTCAGCTTAGCTGAAAAGAGAGCACCAAACACTGCCGTTGGGCATCTGGAGGACTACAAGTGTGCTCAGGTGGCCAAAAAGGCCAATGGCATCCTGGCCATTGTATCAGAAATAGTGTGGCCAGCAGAACCAGGGCAGTGATTGGCCCTGCGTACTTGGTATTGGTGAGGCCACACTTCGAGTCCTGTGTCCAGTTTTGGGTCTCTGGCTGTAAGACAGACATCAAGGTGCTGGAGCAAGTCCAAAAAAGGGCAATGTAGCTATTCCAGCATCTGGAGCCCCTCCTCTCCCTCCATCCTTCACTGACCTTGGGGTCTGCAGAGTTGGAACCAGCTGGCATTGGCTCTATCCCAGCTGGCATTGGCTCTATCAGACATGGGAGAAGCATCTGCCAACTTCTCCCAGGAGCCACCCCTGTAGCCATCCTGGATCAAAACCTTTCCCAACAAACGCAATACACACAAATGAGAAACTGATGCTTTTTTACATACTTCTGTACCTAAAAACCTTTAAAAACCTGAATACTACTTTAAAGGATAAAACCCAGGTAACAGAGCATCACACCCTAGAGAAGAAAGAGACAAATACAGCAGAAAAATGCTGCTAAATTGTTACTGGAATGTTGAGCAATGATGGACCAAGGGCAAAGTGAGGCAGGATTTGTGGGGAACACCATTTTTGTTAGATCGAGAGATATTGCTTGGAAAACCATACTAAATTTCAGGTAAATAAGCCCTCTATCAGATGACCCTAAAGCTTGTCAAAACCCTTCTAAGTATTTTCATTTCACGAAAACTGTTACAACCACCTTCAAGTTTGCTTCACCTCTCTAACTTCACAAAGTGTTAACTCGTGTCAAAGAGTCAGCAAAGCAGAGGGTATTAATTAAAATAGCAGCAGACAGGTGTTATTTTATCAGGTTCATGTTCCTGAACACTACTAAAATATTACCAGAATTTTTTAAGTCTGTACAGTAGAAACAAAAATGACAAAAATTAGCAGCCTTGTAAATTAAGGCTCCTTACTGTTAAAGAACAAAGCGAGCAGGCTAGGTAGCAGTCTTTTACTTTTTTTACACTCACATATTCCTTTGCCTCAGACAACGAGATGACCAACTGATGTTGAATATTATCTTGGAAAAAGCAGTTTCAGAGAAGTGTCAATGGCACGTTTTATTTTGTACCTAGATTTATATTTTACACAGTCATATTTTAATCTATGCTCTTAATTAAACTTTTACATTTGCATCACTGAAACATTAAATATGAAAAGTACATAAGCATGAACTTTGTGTGATTCCTCTGACCTGCCCTAGTAAGCTTTCTGTCAAAAGTCTCAACTAAAGCAATCCCAGGAGTTCTTCTACACACTTCTCAAATTAACAAGCAATCATGTCTTTGTTCCCCAGTGAACTCAGAGCTGCATTACCCTAAGTAAAAAGCAGATCATTACATGTATAATCTCATCCCTAATTCACTTAGTTATGTGAGAAGCAAGAGTCCTAATTCATGCCCCCCAGGAGGTCTGATTCTCTCCTGCTCACAGTACTGTGCTGCTATCTAACTTCACATAGCCAGGAGTGCTTTGTATCTTCAATGAGTTGGAGAGAAATGTTCGTTGGTGAAAACCTGTCTTTCTTAAAGTCGTGTAAAACTGAAAGGAGATGTTCCCAAGAGTGGTACCCTTGTGAGTCTGTATACACAAATCTGGCAATAATAATGATGTTAGCAAAGCCTACATACACAGATACAACTCTAAACTGGGAACCTGCTCTAGACTATAAAGTAGTACTGACCAAGTGTTGTAAAAGATACCACATTACGCTCCCAAGACTAAACACAGGGAAGTACATTAGCCAGCCACAAGTCTTAGAAGTTTAGGTTTTCACTGTTCAAAATTTTGGATGCCTTTTCAATTTCTCAAACCTTGAGACTCAACCTCGGCATATTATTAGGCAGGTATGTTAACAAGAGTTCAAGCTCTTCCAGGCCTTGGAACTATGCTCAGAACAGCTTTCTTTTATGTGTACAAGCTTCTTTCTTTCCCTTTTGGAAAAAACTAAATTAAAATCCTGGGTAGGACAGATGAATGAGTAGCTCATCCAGCACAGGAAAACATAATAAGCTATTGCCTGAGGCTGGCATAAGAAAAAGCTGGCACAGGCTGTTATGTGCCAGCAGGGACAAGAAGTGGATGGACAAAGCAATGATGCAGCAAGTTCCAGACATAGGAAAGAAAAGAGAGTTGAGGTGCTGTCACTCTTTCCTGTTCAGCCTGTGTGACCCCAGGGAACAGAGGGTTCAAGACTTATTTGGCCAAAAAAGAGAAAGCCTATTTGTTATGGCACTGGCACTGTTTCTGTCTTTTATTCTTAAATTCATATACAGTCTAAAGATATAGGCTCAGGTGCTCTCCCTTCCTCCCTCCCAAGGAACCTCCTGTTGCCTCACCTACAGAATCATATCCTTGCTGTTTCTCCAACACAGGACTAGTGGGTGTTTTTGCAGATTTTCCTAATGTTATGACAGCAATGAACATTGTCACTGAGAACTGGCTTTAACCTTGTGGAGTAGGCAGCCCCCAAAGGAGAGGGGGCCTGGCTGCCTCTGAAACTCAGGAGGAAATTGGTCATGTCTCCTACAGCCTGGGGGAGTGGTCTGGGAAATGGACTATTATTCCAGTATTCCTCACTCCAGAGAGGGAGTGAGGCACACTTCATGATACCACAGCAGATTCTACTGCTGCTGCTGCATGGAACTGGTCCCAGTCAACAGCAGCCAGAGATGCTGGGGAGACACTGGAACAGGGTCTTGCTGGGCTTCAGCAAGAACAGGTTGCTAAATATGCGGCTTTGACTAACATGAAGATGGGTTTGAGGCCCTAGGGAACTGTGAATGTTGTACTCTGGGGAAGCTTCATCTGTCCAGGGGTGAGCCTGCTTATCTGAGCCCTCCCAAAACATGGAGCCAGCTACATCTAGCTGATTACTAATGGTGAGCCGATGGTAATGACTCACTCCCACTTCAGCATCTACACATGAACAGAATCATCTGACCAAACATTGGCATCTGAGCCGTTTGGGCCAGGATCTTCTTTCAGGTTCATGTCAAGAAAGAACCATTATTCATCTGATGTACTCAGGATGATTGAAAAGCACCTGGTACTTCTGCTGAGTACAAAACAAGCCTGTGGTGAGTCCCTCACATATAGGCATCAACATTTAGCTACGGTGATACTGTGCAGGTGCCTATATAAGTAGTTTTAAAACAAGGACTACCTGTGATGCTGTGTTTTGCATAATGTCCCATCACTCAAGTAGAACACTTAACAAGCTCAAAGAGGACCCAGATCAGGCCCATCCAAGGTGACTCCAGGACTGTGCTGCCTGGTTTCTAGTCTTACATGGGAATATGTTCCCAGCAACTCAGAGCATGGTGTCTGTGTTGAAGCTTGAGGAAACATTCAGTAAAACAAAAAAAAAACAAAACAAAACAAACAAACAAACAAAAAAAGCTGACAGGAAGGTGAATACAATATCCATACAGGATAGGAACCATTTTTGGGTGTGACAGAACACTCGATGGTTTAACAGCTTTCTATTGGCAAACACACAATGCTGGAGGCATCCACAGCACTGTGCTTCTCCAGGTGGTTTCAGAACTGAATCACACCAGCTTTTGGAATGGATCTTCAGTTTTATTCCCTCCGAAAGGATCTGAGGTCTGGTGCACAACAGCTGCTGTGGGAAACCAATCACATGTAGTGAATGGAGAGGGTTTGCTCCAAAACTACATTATTTCTCCAAATTGCTAATTTATACTTAGACAATGAGGAGCATGTTCTAAATGTAGCAAAAGCAATATTCAAGCTAAAAGACAACTGATGTAATATTTTTGTATCTCCGATTTACTCTGTGAAATCAGGGGTTTATTGAAGCTGTTATTGGGTGAGCTTATGTCATGTGGAAGCTGAGAGCAGACTGTCCTAAATATTTCTTTAAATATATGGAGTTTTGGACTATGCTTTATTCAAAGACAGGTCAATTCTTAGGATATCCAAACTATGCTACTGTTAACTTCACTTGCAGCTTCCAACTGTAAACTTTCTCAAATTATTAACACAGAGCCCATAGAGGTAGAAAAGACAGACTTGCTTTTCCAGGAGCACTTCTGAAACACAGAATGTCCACACTTCAGGCAAGGTTGGTTTTCTAGGCTCTGATCCAAATCTGTGAGAGCATGTTACCAGCAGTCCAGTAAGGCAACCAATTTCCTCAAATGAAGTAGGATGTTACAAGCAGAGAAAATATTCCATGTACAAACAAACCATCAAAGTGTAAAGATGAAAGTACACAGATTTTACAAGATGAAAGACAGTTTAAGAGACATTACTCTAGCAGTAGGTCAGGTAGGTCAGAGCAGGATGTTAAATCCTGCAATCCATGAGGTATTTTAAGGAGCAAGGAACCCGACAGAACTGAAGATGACTCACTTGTATAGGAATAAAGACCAACAGAACCAGTCCATTTCTGTGATCCATGAAAAGTTAATTTGCATTAAAATCCAAAAAGTTAAAAAAAACCTTGCAGGTAAAATCAAGAGAATCAGCCAGAAATTGGAAAATCAACATTTCTGGAATTGCTACTCAGAGTGAATTTCCAGTTGAGGCAACATAGACATTTTCTTCGGACATAAAATAGATATTTATGTAAATGTTTTGAGTAATTTCAGGGGAATTATACAAATATGAACCTCCTATACAGTAGAACACATGTAGATTTTCATATAATTATTTTAAATGAGTCCTTCCTTCATTTTACCCTGTTATCACATGGTAGTTACCAATTCAGATCCAGCTGAAAACCTGAAAAACCTAGATAGTACTGAGAACCCAACAAATTGAGAAATATCTCAGATACTAAGTTCATAGCCATCAAAAATATAAAGGCTGCTAATTGGCAAAACGTGAAATCCTTGAACAAAAAGCTGACCATGTCAACAGTGGGAACAGGGTTAAGTGGCAAGGGGAAGAGTTTGCCTTCAAGTTAGCACAGAGCTAACAGCTACTGATTCACTATGCTAGCAGGGAAAAGCTAAGCACTATGTGGGATAAAATGCTGAAGCGCAGAAATACACCACAACTTTCATGTAGATGGCCCAGTGAAGAAGCCTCCTCCTTCTTGCATGCAAGGATGAGGTGTTATTTAGTCCTAGGTACAGAAACGACTATATCATGTTTACTTCCCCTGTCATGTTGCAGTGAGTTTCCACAGGATGCTGGAGAACTCGTGCTCTCCCAGGAGAAATGTTAGTCTGATCACCTCCTCGCTGCACCTTGACCCCTTTCTCAGCAGATTTAGTCACCTCACATATGCAGGCAGTGAAGTTGCAGGAAATGAGCTTCAGCCACTCCCACACAGGTTTCCACAGCTCCTGTTCACTTCCACGCTGATCAGGCTTC
>JAWWLV010000001.1:100920261-100985435 GCA_035041135.1 Platyrinchus mystaceus
CAGTGAGGTCCTCAGGACGTAGGTTTGTTTAGAGTGACCTTCTCTTAGATGGATGGCCTTAATGGCTGACGAGCTCCGTCTATCCAGGGGAGTGAAGGAACCTGAAGCAGGTTCGGGAATCGAACCCACGTTGCAGCGGTGAGAGCGCTGCATCTTAACCACTAGACCACCAGGGGTCACCTTATGACTACAGAAAAAGACTTGAGGTGACTAGCTCAGAAGGGTCTTCACTGTAAACATCTAACGCTTAAATGACAAAGTAGCTGACATAACTAACCATTACTAAGCACCACTATGTTTAAGAGAACATTTCCTTTAAAACTCCTCCATAATTTTCTGTAAGAGCTCTGAGGGTAACAAGAAGTCTTTGCTGCCCAGATCATTCTCACCCAGGGCCTTCCCCAATGGTGACTGTCACTGGAGCCAGACTCCTTGCCCTCTCTGGAGACTGCAGTACTGACTCCTGCTGGTCCTCTCCCTACCAGGACAGATGCCCTCCTGACTCCTGGATTGTCATCTTTTGTGGAGCAGCCCCTCTCTTGCTGCTCTCTTGACAGTCTTCAACTCACATAATTTCCTTCACTTTAATCTGATATGTCTGGATTTGGCCAATGGTAGATGCTGTGCCAGATGTGTTCTTGACTGGGGACAATGTACAGGGGGCGTCAACAACAGCCCTGCCCATACTGCTTTTCTCTCTCACACACCAGAACATGTCACACAGGGTGTTTTCTGTTCTGTGCACAGGTGCTCACCCAAACTTTCCTCCATAGCTGACATGGGAGACAGATGGACCATCCTAGTGCAGTAAGCACCACATGGGCAAATTTTCTGAGGTTTCTGGTGGTTTTCTTAATGCACAATGCACCACTCCTTCTGTTCTCTGGCCACTTTTGTTCCTTGTCTCTGAACACAACTCATAAGTCATCTTTTATTAATAACCTGCCTAAAACTCAAGAGAGTACTCCAATGCGATGTGACGGCATTGGATTGGTACCTCACATTAGTATATTCACTAATGATCTGCAAACATTTTTTGGCAGTAGTCATAGCTGCCCACACTTTCTCACCTAGGAACATCTCTCACTTCCTACATTTTCTCCCACCTATTGAACATTTGTGTTTAAATTATTTACCTTCAGCTTTTTATCCTCTTCCTCCAAAGATGTCATTATATTCAGCACAGATTTCTAAATTCCCTACATACTTTTATGTTATTTCTTGGTCTGAGTAGTGCTTTCAGCTCTTATTTAAATGACATTATTTACAAACATAATTAATACACTTTGGCTTACTCTTGCAGGCCATTAATAAAGGTGGTGGTTGAGAACAAAAAAGAAATAAAGCCTGCTGATGCTAAAATTGCTATGGGAAAAAACAAAAAACAACAAACCAAAACAAACCAGCAACATGACTTTATTGTACATCAGTGATTCTGCACACTACACTGTTCCCAAAGATAAGCCAGCTTTTATTACTTTTTCCAAATGAAACTATGTAAGACTCAGTAAAAGCCAACAACATTACATGTGAAGTTCCCCTCTTCATCCACTAGTTTTCTATTAAAACCTGTTTTCTCTTACAAAGTAGTGTATTTGTGGTATTGTATGCTTTGAGAGACTCATGCGGATCTAGTTTTCTCTGTCCTTGAAAATGAAACATGTAAACTGGAAGCCTCCCACCTGCCTCACTTCTATATGAAATGGTGCCTTCGGCATTTCCATGGAAAAATGTGGAAAAGGTCATGATCTAAAACCATTCACAAGGAAATGAAGTACAAGGCTTTGTTTGGACACTCATGCCATAAAGCACAAGAGGCTGAAACCACAAAGGCAACTTGGGTGCAACTGAGTTATTCTGATCATTTGCTCAGTCCTTGACTGTCTCTATACACACCAAAGCTTCTGCGAAATAAGTTTACCCCAGAGGATACATTCCAGTCTCAAGGATACATTCCAGTCTCAAACTACGTATGCTCATACCTATGTGTGCCTATGTCTCTACCAGACTAGGCATCACAAAATTTTAAGAGAAGGTTTATTCACTTTTATTTTTTTAGGGCACTCTCCTGGGAGTTGTAATGCATCTTTAAATTTACTACTAGCTTTGCTTAGAAGCTAGGGCTTCTGTCCAGGTGTCAGATGTTCTAAAATTGCACCCTAATTATGGGGCTGTTAAATGTTTTGGGGTAATGGTTTCCTGTTAAGACTCTCATGCTGAAATACATATTTCCTTTTGTTTCAGGACTTCATCATTACCTCTCCTTTTAGTGTTTATAATAGCCTATTTTAGGTAATCTGTTCAACTTGCTGATCTCCACAAATTCTCTTTCAGGTTACATCTTTGCTCTAGTCAACAGCATGACTACAGCTCATGCAGGCAGTGCTGGATGAGTTGTGCAGAAAATCCTCAGATTTGTTTCAGTCTTGCTATGACGTGCCTTATTTACAGCTCAGTGAAATCACCAGCATTCTGGGGTTTAAAGGTTTCCTTTGGAAATCCTTTCCACTCAGCAGGTAGACATGTTAATATGAGTGGGTGTGCTGTAATTAGCACTGAAATTCCCTTCTGAACATTCTTCCCTGCAAAATGCTCCTCTTTTAGCCTCTAAATGTTCTTCTATTCCTGTGCTCTTTCTCAAGACACAGGGGTTTTGCTTGATTGCTGTAAATGGTAAAATCTGTAATTTTATATATAAGTTTTGGGGAATGAATTTTTGTCTTTGCTAAATGTTTAAGGTTTGGAGTTTATTGCATGAACATGAAAAAAAAGAGTTGTGTATACTTTTTTAATGATTAATTCAAACAAGTCTAAGTGTGGCACATTCACTAACTGACGAAAATTAAAGTCAAGGTTAGATAGCATAGTTGCTATAATGCTAAGGGATTTAAATTAGCAGAACACAGACAGACCACTCATCAAAAAAAAAAGGTAATTTTTCTTTATCTCAGAGAGATAAATAGTTTTACCTACAGGATGAAGAAGTGTGAGAAAAGATATTGGGACCTCAGAAAGAAGATTAAGCGTGAGGCAAAGGACTCACAAAGAGGGAAAGACAGAATATCACTGCGCTCGAAGACTGCTCCTTGCCAAGCACCACAAGAATCTGACCTATGTATTGCATTAGCACAGATTTTAAAAGGTAGCTAAAGTTATGACCACTAATAACATTGACAAGCTAAGGTAATAGGAATATTTCAATCAAGACGTAAATAGGAATATTTCAGTCAAGCTGTAGTTTGCCAATCAAAAATAACCATTCTCTTTGTATGTACATTATTGCACAACTGGCCAGGATGAACAAAGATGAAATGCATTTATAAAGTCAACTGATATACCCATAAAGGAGTAGGGTACCAAAACAGATTGGTCTGGTCTGGCTTGGCTATTTTCCATTACTACTCAAACCTGAATAAAATTTCTATTTCTCAGCTTAACAAAAGGACTTAATTTCAATAGAACACAACACTCAGGAAAAAAAAAAAGAAAGCAGCCCAACCCACAAAACTAAGACGTTTGGTGCCTTGTTTAGAAGAAAAGTCAATATGCCAGAGTTGCATCAGTTCAACATTACTATTCAGTCATTTTATGATTTTCTAAAATTTTGTTATTGTGCCCTAAGTTTCCTTCTGACTGTTTTATTATTGCTATTACAATGAAACTGTGTTATTAATATCATTGAAATAAACAAGAATTAGTTAACACTGGCTAAAAAATACTGCTACACTCAATAAATCAAGACCTCTGTTTCCAAGAGAATTAAGACAAAGAGTTATAGTTTGGCTGAACCATCCAGTTTTGATCTAGATCCAAACCCCTCCGTAAGTCTGAAGATACCCCAACTGTTTTGTTTCAGGCATGTCTCTGCAAGATAGTATTTATTATCTGGCTACTTCAAAATAAACTCAGTCTTTTTTCTGTTGCTATCATCATTCAAACACAAGTAGGTAAGAATTTCACTTCATTGCTTGATCCTCTAACAAATCTCTTTCCTTAGGAAACTACTGTCAATGGAAGTTAGCACAGGAGGCCAGCAACCTCACATGAATTTACTGAAGGTTTTTTACTTCTTTCTGATTAAAATGTGGGGTTCTGGCTTCAGCCCTAATAGCTCCTGAAAAGGATAAAGTCAGGAACTGTGTTTTCTGCTACATGTTATTTTACACTAGGGTTTATGACAGGCATGTATAGAAACAAGTAAATCAATACATGAAGAACTCCTCTTCCTCTTCTGGACTTCTGAATTGAAGGATGGAATAGTCCCTCCAAAAATGTGACTGTCAAACTGCAGGCAAGTAACAAAGAAAGATTACCTTGGAGACAATTTACATCCACGCTGAAGGTATGCATTGAGTGTCCCAGTTGCTGCTAGCAACAGTCCAAGGTATGGAGGTGAAGGTTTCATAGGTCTTGAGGAAAATTCTGGGTGAAACTGAACTCCCACAAAATATGGGTGATCTACAAGACAGATGTCAAAGAAAATTACACTATGTATGAAGAAGATACTAGAAAAACTTGGAGAAAAAAAGTATATTGAGGATTTCAGACAGGTGTCCAGAAGCCAGATCACTACATGTGAATTTAAGGGTAAAGCAGCAGGAAACTTAATTTTTTTTCCACAAAAAGCTACTGACAACAGAGGCAGAAATTTAGTAAGGCAAATTAAGGAAAAATTATCCTGTGATTTAAAAAAGCTGAATAATAACCAACATGTAAGGGGGGGAGGGAGTGGGGCACGCAGAAGAACAGTCACAGTTACAATTACCATGTTATTTTCATCATAGTCTGGTTTCCAATATATATTTATGCACGTATATTCAGAACAATATGCTGCTTCATCTTCTCTTAAATCTTCAGCTCGTTTCTCACTCAGAGCACCTTTCTACTGCTTTTGCTTCCGTTCTGTCTTCTTCAAGAGTGTAAAAAAGAATGGTTTTGTACTCTTTCATGCTGAACACCTGTTCCTTCTCTGAATATTGTTTTAACCACTTCTAGTGCCAGGACATTGGACAAAACTAGCCACAAATTTTCTCTGGTTCTACATTTTCCAAAATAATCCTAAACATTCAAGGAATTTCTCCACAATACAGAGTAGGTGGTAACAAGAAATCAGGGGTTTTCTTCTAGGAAGATAAAACTATATGGTCTAGTATACTGTTCTTCTCTCTGCTGTTGTATCTTAAAGAGCAAATGGATCCTAGATTTATCCCATAACTTCAATGACAGAGCACTAAATAGTTCCAAAACCTAAAACTTTGCCTAAGCTACTGGGTATACTCTTATTTCTGTGCTTCTGCTCCAACCCACCCTACTCCTTATGATGACTGTTTTTCTTTAGTAAACAGAGTCTCTTTGCAGCCCATTATGAAATAGTTCCAGGTTTTACTGCTGCTTTCCTCTTTTCACAGTAACATGCAATTTAAAAATTCTGCCTGATTTATTTCACCACGTTCTCTGCAGAAGTTGTTTCATGCAGGGCAAAGCCTCCCAACACTAGCATGTGTAACAGAGGCAATCTGTCAGGAACAAACTAACCCAAGAACACCCATGACAATTAGTAGTTTACGAATTCACATGTATCCTTTGCTCTCATCAAATTACTTTCTATGGTGCAGCTGCTTGACATTCTAAGTAGGTGTCTATATTCCAAACTTGGTTCAAAATTACAACATACCACGGAGTATATAAAATGAATTCTCAGGTGCGTCATGCAACAAATAGCACTCCTAAGGCTAATAATGTATTCTTATGAGGAATTTTTGTTTCTATATATGGAGTTTATCTTGACCAATGGCAGTTCAGGGCCACATAAGAACAGAAAAGGAAAACAATCTTGTAGAATAGCCTGCACCTTCAGGTGCCTGATACTTATCTAGCCAACAGTGATTTAGGAGCAAGGAGTTAACCAAATATACATGCACAATCAAAAGGATGGTTTTGAAGAATTACTGTGCATATCAGTGAAAAAATATATACAGTGTAGGTCCTTTTTATTGCAGAATCTTTAAGAAAAGACATTGTCTTACTTAGCAAAGTAGTCCAAATCTACTTGACTTCCAAAAGTGTCACTCATCTCTCTGAATTGCTTCCATGTAAGAAAGAAGCTTGCTTTGTATTTAATTTTCACACTGTTTTTCAATGATTCTAACCAGAGGGTGACTGAAAGAGACACAAAGTAAATGGAAGGCACCTTGGGAGGCCTCTATTCCTACCTTCTGCTCAAAGCAGGGACAAGTTCAAAGCGAAATCAGGTTGCTGACAGTTTGTCTAATCAAGCTCTGAAGGTCTCTATTGCAAGGATGAAGATTTCACAGCCTTTCTAGGTAACACACTCTAGTAATGTTTTATACTTTGGTTATATTGTCATCATCATGGCTAGGCTTCGCGAACGAAGATTTGGGAAGGGTTCTACCCACGCTTGCTACAGGCTTGCTGATGGCTGAAAAGGCCAATGCGAGATAGAGGCTATATTGTATGTATGTACATTTCACATACTCAAACAAACTGAACACATATTAGTTATTGGGACCTGACTAAGAGTATTTGAGGGTCCTTAGGGAGCAGGGCAATGTCATTGTGAAGATGGTTTTTATCTTTACAAAGCCAAGGTAATCATAAGAGGTCCCTGATGACTAGAAAAAGGCAGTTACCATGCCCTTCTCCAAGACAAAAAGAAGGATCCAAGGAACCACAGAAGAGTCAGTCTAACCTCAGTTTATGTCAAGACTGTGAAACAAATCCTCCTCCAAGGCATTTCCAGATACATGAAGGACAGGAAGATAGTTTAGCACAAGCTTGAGAACAGTCTGTCTTTGGATGTAGGGAAAGCAGAAGTCTTCCTTATTTTTGACTATAACACAGCTTTTGATATGGTTTCCTAGCATCCAAGTTGGAAGCTGTGACTATGGGCAGACCACAAAATGGCCAGACTGCTGCATTCAAAAAGTAGTGGTGAGTGAAGTCCAAGCAACAGCATACTTGGAGAAACCCCAAACTTGACTGATAGAACTCTTGACAACCTGACCTATATTTGAATGTAGCCCTGTGTGGAAGCACAGGGTTGGACTAGATGACCTCCCAAATCACTAAATGATTCTACACAGCCAAATCCCCTGAGCTAGAATTACAACCTTTTAGAAAAGGAGTATGTTTGTCCCTGATAATCAAATACATGCACAGCCCTTGCAAAGTGTAAGACTTTTCCTAACACTCTTAATTTTCACCCTTTGTAATAGTCCAAATAGTCAGCAGTATCCCCCAACATGATCTTGGCTGTTATGACAGCTTAATATTGTGTCTACATGTCATTTAACAACCTATAATTTATACAGTTTTAACATGCAAAAAGTACTACAAACAAGACACTCACTCTCCAGTTCAATAATTTCCATTCTGTTCCCCTCCGTATCATGGCCAACAAATTTCAAACCTTTCTCTTCAAAGCAGTGAGTCAATTCTGGGTTCACCTGAAATATTGAAAATAATAATAATTGTTATTCTTGGGTTTAACAAACAGTAGTAGTTAATAGTAATTTAGCATGCATACAAGAATGGAAAGAATTGGGAAATGGTTGGGAACTCTTGCTTTCTTGTTTTAACAACTCTCCAGTATAAATTTGTAAAAGTGTGCACGCTTATTAAATAAAGAGATGAATCAGTAATTTTAAAAGTTACTATGCAACATTCAAAAGATTAAAGCCAGGGTCCCTTCTGCTTGCTGTCCTCCTGATTCTGAGCAGCTTCCGTTCCTCCTTTCTCCAATGGCCTACTATACTAGGTGTAGAAGACTGACCTCTTTGAACACGGCATTTCAGGGGTTGTGACACACGCTGTGGTTCAGCTCCTCCTTCAAACTGACCAGCTCTGCAGTGGCTGTCTCATTTCCTCGATGATGCTCTAACCACTCAGTTAATATTCCATCTTTGAGCACGTTTACCACCATTACATTCTCCTCCCACATTTTAAGGAAACAACATTGTCTGAATCAGTTACAGAATGCACTCATCCCATAGTAAAGGCCCCACTCAGGACACTGATGGAGTAAGGCCCCTTCTGAACTACCTCAGAAATAACTCGAGGAGTCCATCCCATGTCCTCATGACAGTATTTTGAAAGTATTTGGACAGCTTTTTCCAGATGTTTGCAAACAGAAGTCACATAACAAGGGACATACACAACTGGATGGCAGGAAGCAAGTGATGTGAATTAGCCTCTGAGTTGGAGATGTCTGAAGTCTGCCTACATGTAGACCGTGAAAGATTATGCCCTACCTAAACATAATCTAAGACTTTAAATAAGCCAAACTGGCCTGTGCATTTAAGGATTACAAGCCTTTACCTTTCAAATATTTCACAAGAAGCCAAGCCAGGTAATCTCTGATACTGCTCTCCAAGACCATTTTGCTAGACACTGCATCTTCTCTAACCCAGAAACAGTACGTGACATTATTCCCCTCTGTTGAACACTTCAAAGAACACCTCTGCAATACTGTGTTCACTCTCAGGCTCCTCAATACAAGAAAGAGATGGAAAAAATGTTGAGAGCTCATAGGAAGTCCAACCAGAATGGTTGGAGGCTGGGCCATGTGCAACATGGGAGGAGAGACTGGATGAGCTGGATTTGTTCAGCCTAGGAAAGAGAAAGCCAAGAGTGGATCTCATGGCTAACTTCAACTATCTAATGGGACAGTATAAAGAAGACTGAGACAGACTCTGCTCAGAGATGCACAGCACATGACTGAGAGTAAAAAGACAAACTGCTCAAGGAATTCTCCTGTTAGGTACAAGGGAAAATAGGGTTCACAATAAAGTGTTTAAGCATTGGAACAAATTGTCAAAAGATGTTGGGGAAACTCTCTCTTGAAAGAGATTCAAACTAGATGGAACAAAATCCTGAGTGGCATGATCTAATTTCAAAGTCTCAAGTCCAAACATGGAGCTAGACCAGAAGACTTAAGACTCCTTTCAATCTAAATTATACCATCTAACCACTAGTAAATTTTGCTTATGTAAGAAAACTCCCATCAGCTTTTTTCTGCCTACCAAGAAAAACAGTTTGCTCGAGTTTTAACTTTTGACCACAAAGTACATTAGCAGTGCTTACCTCATATCGATGCCTGTGTCGCTCCTCTACAAATGTTTCATCACCATAAAGCTTCCCTGAATATACAACAAAAAATAAATTAATGCTAATGTGTTGCTTTAATAGTTGTTACAACTATTTCTTGTAATTTAAACCTCAAAAAAGTCATATGTAAAACATAACAAGACACTATTCATCTCACTCCAGCTTTGTGTCTTTCCTGAGTGATGACAAGTTTCTCTTAATTTAGCATTACCTGAGTTTATTCAGGATTCCTATTCAACATTCCTTGACCAGAAACACCTTAGGCAGACTATAGACTAAAGGACATGCTTAAACTAATTTAAATTATAAAGCTCAAAATAAAATTAAAAAATGTTTGAGCGAAAAAGCAATATAAAATCCCTTCAGGCTTTTACAACAGTGGTACACAAAACGTGCAGGGAAGGAAGGCTTTTAGTAGCATCTGTTCCATTTTAATAGATCATGCATGGCAGCTGGCGTAATACCTCCAAAGAACAAACAGAGAATATTGCTTTTTTCTGTTTTCCTGATCTCATTACCCAAATGACTCTTGCAGTCCCCTGTGTAATCTGGAACACTCCAGATTTCACAGCAATAAGTTGGAGGTATGCAGTAAACCAGATTATAATTATATCTCTCACTTACAATCATGGCTCAGACTTTGCTCTCAATTTACCCTAAGGTCATTATAATTACTACCTTGCTGAGGGGTTGGTACAAGAACTAGACTGCCAAGAACATTTCCAAAAATTGTAAAATGATAGTATTGCAATTTTATGAGAAGTGGTGCATGTGTTAATTTTAAGGAACCATCTCTTAAAAACCATTATTTCCATTCAAGTTGTAAAGCATTAGGAAAATACCAGTTTTTTAATGGTTCTTTGATAAATATCATCATCTAAACAATTCATAATACTGGTCAAGAGTTACAACATTTGTTAATTTTTATTAACTTCTCTAAGTGTTTGGGCCACAGAACAACTTGTGCATATCTGTATCACACCTAGGGAAAGTATCACCCAAGTCAGCGAGATCACTAGCATAAGCATTCTCTAGAAGGGCACATTTTTCATTAAATATGCACATGTATTACACTTTGGTCTCCTGCTGAAGCAGCTGTCATTTTAAAAAAGTTCAGAAGGATGCATTCCATAAGTTCAACATAGCTAAATATAGTAATAGCTCAGATCAATGTCAGGGGCAGGGCAACATAAGAAATATGGCCGTAAGTAATCAATGAACAAGAAACTATGTTTTACACATTTACAGCATCATCTATATTACTCCTGTATAATGGGCTAACTAATATGAGACAAATATTACTTCAATTTCCCAAAACAACACTGTTTCCAGGGCTGGACTAGGCCTAAGGCAGTGCTGGATCAGAGACTGGTGTTAAGGAGGGCCTGGCTACTAGCAAACATTGTCAAGACAAGGTAAGGACTAAGGCAGCAAGGCCACATGATGTTTAAAGCTGAGGTGCACTGGCGACTCTAGGGAAGCAACATTTAGGTCTGGGAGGAGCATAAGGGGAGGAGTTTGGGTTAGTTCTACCAAAAAGCTTCAGGGGTAAGGATAAGAAGCCCTGGTCCACACATCTTATCAGCTCATAAAGAAAATAGGAAGAGAGCACTCTAATCTTCCCAAAAATACAATGAATTAAACTACCGTGAAATGTATTTCAGTTATCTCAACATTCTCCTCATTGTTTATTTAAAGCATTGGACTCTAACTGACAGTTTCACTGGGAATTATGGATGTCTCCCATGTCTTTTTTACATTCCAGTCCTCAGTACATGTATATAGGAACAGGATCAGAGTGAATGAACTCAGGGAACTTGTCACCCAAAACGTTGCTTGACCTTACAGTCCTTTAACAAAATGTGCTTCGGCACTTTTGCTTTTCCATGTTACAGAGCTCCAATCCAAAGAGCAAGTCACAAGAGTAGAAAAATTACTTACTTAAAACAGAATTTTCTGTTTTGAAAACAGTCCTCCTCTTCCCCAGTCTCATTGTTCCACCCATATCTCCTGGATTGTGTTCTGGCATGTCAATAACCTGTAGAGAAAAGCTGTTTAGACATAGTTTCATTCAACAAATAAAAAACCCCTGAACCACAACTGCCTAACAGGTTGCATAGATTTTTAAAAGGCAACTTCATATATTTTTCCAACACGTATTCCCAATTATTAATTCTCTTTGTTTTTTCTAATGCTTTTTTCTTCAATATTGGCACTGTAATAGACTGACGATATCAACTAATTAGTGAAAGACTTTTTCATTTAATAGTAAAATCTCTTAATTTAATTTTGGGGTGGAAAAAAACCCTTTCTTTTAAAAAATATACCAAAATGTTAGCAATAGGATAATTCTGGCCAAAGCTATTCTTTGTGCTATGAGAGTACATAGATTTTTAAAAACTCAAATTCATAGACCAGAAATATCCACCAAGTGATAAAGACACCATCTCTGAAAAACTAAGTCCTCAAACACACAGTGTTAGAGGCTGAAAGATTATCCTGGGTAAATATTTCTGTACACTCAGCCATTTCTTATATTGTTCTTTATACAAAATGTTCTTTCTTATGCTAAGAGCCAGAAACAGTTGTCTTATCAAATGAGAAGGTGACCTCTTTTTTGGAAAGTGGGAAGAAGAGGAGGGCATGCAATAGCAGAATGAAGGAAAGACACTTGTAAGACTATAATTTTGTAAAAGCAGAGTATGAAAAGGTGAGTCCAATATGTGTGTGGTAATTCAGATTACATAATTGATTTATTTCAGGGAAATGGAGAAGCCTACCCCCCAATTCACCTCTACTAAAGGGCTTCTCAGATTGCTAAATAAATCACAAAATACTTTGTATGAAGTATGAAGACTATGCTATTTAACACAACATTTAAAGAAGAGAATATACAAATAGTGGGTTTGAGGACCAAAGCAGGTGGGTTGAATGGATGCTATGTGGGTCAAGTGAAACTCAGGATGGTGGGATTCAGGGCATTTGAGAAACCACAGCTTCGTAGAGGGAGTGTACTTAGTTTTGCTCAGTTTGAAAAATCTTGCAGGGTCTCACCATCAAGTTTAAAGGAGGTCTGTCTCAGAGAGGTAAAACAGTTCAAAACTGTAGAAATGTGAGCTGAAGCTTTGACCTACATATTTGTATTCACATATACACAGACAGTGAGGAATGTAATTGACAAAGAAAGGTTCTACAAATACAAATATTCACATATATGGGTAATCTGGAATTAGATTTTTATTAACCTTAATTTGCCCTCTGGGAGTAATGAAAACAATTTCTGATGATACACTTCATAAAGTGAAGTTATTCAATTTAGGAGGGATGGTGGAAAGTGCTTAGCCTTTGGCCTTGTGCCAATGCATTTCAGCTGTATAATTATCTCTGTATAACCTTTTACCTTCAAAATGTTATTTATAAGCTATATACTCATTATAAAATGTAATGAGCATGAGTTGTGATCAAACCAGTGGGATATTACAAATCCTTTAATTACCCCTCAGATCACAAAGGTGAGGACTATGAAGCACATTCAGCTACAACCCCCCCACAAATTCAAAAAATAAAAAAAGCATTCATTGAGTCCTTATTACTTTTTAAAAAAAATTAGATCGACTGATTTTATTTCCTTCTCTTTATTTTTGTTTTTTTCCTGAAGCAGTGGCCACAAAAAACCACAGATATCAGAAGCAGTAAGAATGCATACATCAGACTGTGTGTATATGTCATATACTCTGACCCTCTGAAATCAAACACAAGTTTTCCTTGAGGTATTATTTACTTACCTACACCCATACTACAGATAACCTCAAAGATGTGCTACTGGCTCTTGTTAAAAGAAGACGAATTGGCAAAAAGCAGTTACTGAGTATTTCAAGTATATGCTTCTCTTCCAATTACAAAATTTTCACTTTACGGGCTGTTTAATGAGTATTTGCAGTTGACAAGAAAAGCAATGAGGTGGGTTTCTTTGTTTGTAAGTTTGGGTTTTCTAAAGTTTGGAGGCTAGTGTAAAGATTAGACATTCTTTCATTCTCAAAGTGTAATGCCATAAAAAGAAGGAAACATGGTGATACAATAAAGTCAATGGGACAATAACTTCTTGAAGGACATTGCCCAGCTCTTTAAACTCCTCAGTCAGAACTCTGGCTCCAAATGAAGTGGACTTGTCTAATCAGTCCTTAGCAGATTTCACTAGTTTACTGCACTTAAATGCATTCAGAAACATCAATTAACAAATACATAGTTTCCTGTTCATTAAATAGAGCATATCAGTTTAAACATGTTATGGCCATACTCTCAGCTCTTCCTTCTTTCAGTGGGCAAAAAACAAAGACTGGATTCACTAAAGCTCTAGATAAAGGTCTGGAACGAACACAGTTGCATCTGCTCTGCTGAGGGCTTTTGTCACCCTTTGGGTCAGAACCCGACATGAGGCTACAAGCCCTACAAAAATTCCACTGGAGAAGTGGATTTTAAGGGAAGATTCAGAAAAGTTTCAACATGAACTGTCTGTGTTTTCATCTCTTCATCTTCCCCCAAATTGTTAGATTTACAATAGTAAGAAATAGACAAAGCTTGAAATAATAACTGTTGCAGTCAGGTGAGGAAAAGAGCTACTTATGAAATAATACATCAGAGATACTGTGACTCTGGATCTTGATTTTTGATACACTCTGTGGCTTGGATGAACTTCAATTATCACAGCACATCCCTCAGTGTTTGTATATTTTACACGAATTTCACTGCAACAAAGTCTGTGCACCAGCAGCAGTGCCACTGACACCAAAGTGGCACTGCTGCTCTACAGTCCAAGAACAATATGAAAATCAAAGGCAACTCATGATTAGATTCTTCAAAGAGTTTATGCTTCCTGACACAGAATAAATCTGCTCTTACTATGCATTATTCTTACTATTCTTTGAAAACTGCCAATACTACAGGGATTTTACAGAGATCATGTATTACACCAGACAGCCAACATGAAATAAAAAATGAATTACTGTAACATAACACAAAGCACATTCTAAATATAAAACAGTCTGATCAGCACTAAATCATGTTACTGATGAAGAGTGACTTCAACTACCCATGAACAGCAATCTTCTTTCAGAAATATACTGCTTGGATTGTTTCACTGTTGTTAGAAAAAGCTAATGAGAAAACCTTTCAAGCCCTGACACTCAACATAGAGCAACCAAAGCCCTGAAAGCCTCACACCTATTGTTTTAGTAATCATCCCAGGACCATTATGTTTTATCTTTGTTTTGGATCATGTCCTGCAATGCCATTTTGAGAAACCCATTTACCCTGGTTACCTTGTCAGCAGGAAGGTGGGGAGTAGGGGGTGTCTGGTTGGGTTTTGTTTGCAGGCTTCTTTTTTTGAGGGTTGTGGAAGGTGGAGAACATTACTTGATTTGAACAACTCATTGGTAAGACAGCTTTGAAAACATGTTCTTATGAGGTTTTTTTTCTTTTTACTCTGCCCTTGACTGGTGAGCAAAAGATTTGTGACTACTGAAATAAATTGCTACACATGTGAGTTCTGATCAAAGAATCAGGAGATGCCACAACCCTGAAGATTAACTGAACACTGAATAGAGGCTCTAAGACACTTGGCACACATGAGATATGCAGAGGGAAAGTTGACAGGAGCAGGGAATACAGAGACAGGTACTGATGAATACTAACCCCTGCTGAACATGACTATGAAAAAAAAAATCCAGCAATATAAACTGTCAAGGACTCGGCCCAAACTTAAGGAACTTATCCTTTTATGGGCTCTTCCATCATTTCTCTGCAGGATTAGTCAGTACTTGTTATATTTGATCTGATCAATCAATCACAAGTTTATCAGTAAACAGACCCAAACACTTACAAATAGGATGTTTATACTAACATTTTAGAAACAATAGTACAAACATTTTAAAGAAAAAGTTGACAGATTCAACACTAAGAGCGGTACCGACAACTTCCAACTTGGCAAGTAAACCAAAAAGACACGCCTTCCCTGTTCATTAATAAAACAGGTTTTAACATTTTCAGTTACTGAAAGAGAGTGCAAGGATTACATCTGTCTGAATCCCTTGCTCCCTTTCCCCCCAAAGATATCCTAGTTCCAAGCAAACCCCATCAATGCCTGGCTTTTTAAAGCATTCAGCCCTCTAGGACTGAACCAGCTGTCACAAAACCACTTACAGATTTCAGACTACTCAGAGCTCCATTACTGACTGAAGTAATGTTTGTTTTTAAAAAGATGACCACCATCATGTATAAGATCAAAGAAGAAATCATTAGTAGCTGATTCATGCAGTTACATATTGATATGAGTAACTAACTTGAAAAGTTCTGTCCTCTACTATCTTCACTGAACTATAGCACAGTATCCAAACATTCCAGCAAACACTAGTTTAAATTTCTTAAACTCTTAAAATCCCATAGCATGCTACTGTCAACTACTTTTCAATTTGGGTGACTCTCTTTTCCAGAGATTTTTTGTTTCCTAATTTAGAATTAAGTAACTGCCATACAGTATTTATTTCATTCAAATCTGAAAGTTGTCTAAGAAGGATTTTGCCTGAGTAAGCAGAATTTCATTTTGTAGCATTTTCTCCAGAAAAAGTCATAAAGGGTGTGACATCCTTTTCTAACAGTGCTTGTTCACTCATAAGTATAATGCAGTGAACTGAGGATGTTAATGGAGAGGTTGATACTCAAAGTCCATATAGATATTACTTAACAGCATTTTAAGAACTCATTCTAGTTATTCCAAACATGTTCCAGAACCAACTTAAAGACTTAATCAAGTAGAATGTTTCAGACTGTTAGTGTTAGCAAAAGGAACAGAGTCAGACAGTGCTGGCTGCAGAAATACACTGGAGTGCCATGAAGGGCAGGATTTGACACAGACTTGAGTAACTAAAAAGAAAGTGGAAGAGTGTTCTCAGGCTTTGGACTGATCCAGCTCACATTATAATTAATGACTGTAATTGAATTTTCAGAAAGATCAGCCCATCTGTAGCTAGGAGAAATCCTTCTTTCTACCACATAGATCTTTTAAAAAAAATCAGAAATTTATCACTGCCTTTGAAGGGGAAACCTCCAACTGAAATTGCTAGTAGGTGAAATTCTGCCCTTACCAAATGCACTTAAATCCACGTAAGGTATATCAGAAGTAGGAAGGCATGAAACAAGTCCGTGTCTCTGAGCATCCTAAAGCACAAGGAAGAACCTAAAGAATGAGATAGAGCCTGGTGTTCTCTTCATTAAACATCCCAGCCACAAAGGTGGGACAGGGATAATCAAACATGACCTGAGACTGTTTAAACAGTAATATGCTTGATGGTCTCTGACTCAGAGAACTATTATATCCAAGCCCCATTAGATAAGCAATGCCAAAGTAGCCAAGGAGGCATGAGATAGTCCTTAGCAGAGATAAAGCATAGCAGATGTTTTACCCTCATCATGCTCCAGTGTTCTGTACTTGCTCTACCCTGAGTTATGCACGAGCAAACCATCTGTTGCAGTTGTTTCTCATTAATTAACATGGCAGTGCTAGTTAGAATCACTTCATTATCAGTTCTCACCACCTTCAGCAAGTGAGGAAGAAGGATAATTGTTTACTTCAAGGAAAGTAAGCAGGAAAACTGCTTATTTCAAGGGGTCACTACTCCAGACCTTCACTGAGAATTACTGGTATCAGCTTTCAGACAATGCTCAGTACCATGATCAGCACTGTCCTAGAACAAAACATTTGTTCATCTACCATTAAAATCAGTATCCTCAGAGGGAAGATGAGGAGAATTAGTTTTTCATCCCATTTTCCTAAAGTAATCAGACCACCACCAGACTTGTGAGTAAGAAAGGCTGCCTGGATTCCAACTACTGATCTGTCTCCCAGAATAGTGTCACCAATCATCCTGACATTCTCTTCACCTTCCAGATCTGCAAGTACTTGATAAACATGGATGCAGAAACTGAGTCATTTCTTTTAGAAAGGAAGCAAGTGGGCAGCAAACAGAAAATTACAGATTGCCCTATCTTAATTTTTATTCTAGTTAGAAGGTACTTTTGTTGTAGTGTAAAACTTCCCAGCTAACCGCAGAGCTGAGAAGAAATCCCTGGACAGGTCCTGGGTCAGCTGAAAGACTTCTTTTAAGTAATCTCTCTCAAATTCTAATCAAAACAGCAGACCACAGCCATTTCTTTCTAATTATTTTCTGCAAATTCTCCTCCTTTTTCAGACCTGCCAAGACAGGGGCGGAAGCACGTTTGCCATACATTTACTGAAATTGTGTGTGCACATGCTAAAACATAAAAGTTGCAGCAATGGAAAAAAAAATACAACTGTGGACTAATTATTTTATTTATTGAATATGGAAAAGCATCCTATCAAAAGAATAGCTATTTGAATAGAAAAAAAAAAGTAAGGTACTTTGAAGTTGAAAAAGATACTGAAAGTTTTCAAGTAAGAGTTCTACTCACAGAAGAAAGAAAGAACTGAAAACTCTATCTAGAGCTTGAAATCCATGTCAGTTTTAAGAATACAAATCTAAATATATCTATATTTTTGGTGGTTTAACCTCTGTTTTAAGAGAAATTACTTTATTCTCTTTTGGATTCACCCTGATAAATAATTTTTACATTATCTGACAACACATGCTTGCTTGACTGAGATAACTTCTAGCAGTTAAGATGATTTCACCACCTAGTTTTAGTTACTGTACCTCTGACTAAGATTTCATTAAATTGAGGTTTTAAACTCAAGGACAAAAAAATACAATCACATTGGTTGATACTGACAGAAGAAAATGTCTTATTTAGAATCTGAAGTAAGCAAATGAAACAGAAATAAAGGATTCTAGCTCCAAAAGGATTTCTCTGCTACCAATACATAAGAAGTAGCCCAGTACCAGTCAATCCAATTAGGATATCATGCTTCATATTATGCCCAAAGATCAGGGGCAGACCATAAACTTCAGTGGTTTGAAACGAACACCAGGATTTAAAATCTGATATTTCTACATTAAAAAGAGAATTTTCTATTAGCTGGGCTACATTGGTATCTCTCACAGATGAACATTTTATGAAAATCAGCTGAACAGAAGGAAAAATTCCCTAGTGTTTAACTCTTAACTTCGAAGAACAAAAACCACATAATACAATCCAAGATCCCAAGGAAAGACAAAATAGTAAGAAAATACCTTGAAATGTTTTAAAGACACTGCTGAGCAGCATGGTAAATGGCTACAAGGTATTTTGCAGGTTGTGTACCTTTGAAAAAAAATCCCAGTAAAGTTGTAGACAACTGCACACAGTTGTGAAAGTAAATGTTGCTCTCTAGCTAGTGTCAAAATCTTGTGCCAATTTGATTCTTTTAACAAGAAGCTCAGCTGAATCCACTCTGCAAAACCACAAAAAAGCACACGCCAACCACTGTAACCTTTAACTGAAGCAACCTGTTCTGATGCGCAAGTCTATTTGCTTTTCAACTCTTCTTTTACATTTAAGCTGTAACTTTGTAGAAATTAAAATAGATGTAGATAATGAAGAAATGTAAATAATGAAGGCTAAAGTAGTTCTCATACTAATTTACAGTATAGTCATGCTTCTTCCTACTTCCACCTCATTCATTTCTTTGTTCTCATTTTTGCCTGGTTTTGGAAGGCAAGCAGGATCACCTTCACTGTTTAAATAGAGATTCATATCCACCATGCCGATATCTTGAAATATTTCACAAGCATCTTTGTACTGTTCTCCTCTCTTCCTCTTTGAAAGCTTCTGGTTTAGCTAAACTCCTGTTTAAATGTCATGCCAGTTCCCTCACCTCTACTAATTATTCCCCTTAACAAGGCTACGAAATGAAATGGAATTGACCACTGCATTACTTAGTAGTCCCCCCCCCTTCATTTACTAATTTGAGACATTCTAGTAATGTTAATCTTATGGACTAAGAACAGACATATTATAAGAGGGAATTTCTAGGCAGAAAGCCTCTGGCACAATCACTGTATTGTTAATTACTACTCTTGTCTTCCATGGCATGTCTAAGACAATAAAAGTACCATGGCCTATCTGATCTTTCATGCCTGTAACTTTTCCTAAATTACAAAGAACAATCTGAATGCAGGATATCTCAATAGGCATATAGAATGGACATCTAGTTCTCCAGCAAAAAGTAATGGGATTTTCTTTCCCCCATGAATTCAATCGCAGCAGCGGAGACTACTTTCATGAGTCCTTCTCCTCCCTTCCACACACACATCAAAACTTATATCAGAACAAACAACAACAACAAAAGAGAGCACAGGTTGGTAATTACAATGTTACATACAACTCTGACCACTTAGATTATCTTGCAAAAAACTAGGTTGGCATCTTCATTACTGTCTATCCAATCCAGTACACATCAGCTTCAGAAAACCAAAATCATTTCTATTAATATTGCAGAAGAGATTAATTACCTTGATTACCTCTGCCAGCCATTTCACGGATGCTTTGAGTCACATGCTCTACGTTACATTCAATAGTTTCCTGCTTCCACTCAGAGAAGCTTCAGCTGGCCAAAGATCATCTTGCCAGGAAGAACCCTAATTCTGGTCAATTCAAAGTCTAAGACTTATGACCTACAATCCTTTTTTTTTTTTATTTCACAGAGAAACCATGTTGTCTTTACTTCTGAGAAGGATACTTCCTGTTTCACTTTGTCTGTTCTGCCTCCTCCAAAAACCTAATTATGTCCAGATCATAATTTAATTCTGCACTTCTTGTGATATTCCCCCCCCCAGCAAATTAACTCTATCCCCTTCAACACCAAATTACAAGAATTCTTTGGAATTTTCTTTCCTTAATTGTGTTTATAAGGTATCAGGGGTCAAGTTCAGACAGCGTTTAAAAAGACAACTGGCTTGCCCAGTTGCACCCATTCCACCTACATCAGCAGAGCTCACACACTGATTGCTTCCTCCCCCAGCACCAGTGAGCAGCACTAGGATGCCTTGGATTCATGTATGAGGTCCAGAGTTAGCATGACAGTACAGACATAGCTGTGCAGTTGTTTGCTAACAACTGGTTTGATCGTAAAACAGAGTTACAAACCTACATATTCATTTTTAGGGATAAACACATTACACACTTTTAAAAGATAAACCGACAGGAAGAGCTACACATGAGGAAGTAGAAGAAAGAAGCAGAGAGGATTGTGTGCGTGCATATGGAGAACCACTAGCAAAAAGGTCTGAGAGGAGGAGAAATGGATCTTCAGATCACTTCTTATTTAGCAGCAAGATGGTGAAAATACAGAAAATATTTTACCAATGTTGTTTCCAAGAAAGTAACATCTATAAAATCATCTACTTTAGAGTACCATAGATCAGTAGTCATCTAATTAGCATGACGTCAGCTGGACACACCCAGCAGAATTTCAGACACCCGCTGTGAAAAGTGTGGGTGGCTGGGTACAGATTAATTCAACAGATAATGCAGTGATCCACTCAAATGCTACAAATGTTTACCAAGCAACCAAAAGATATTGCCACACAGAAAAGTTCTAGGCTGTGTCACCACCCAGCACAGCAGCATACAACACACAACTGGCACAGCTGCAACATTTCGTACAGAGCAACACAGAGCAGCTACAACCTCGCAAAGGAAAAGTAATCAGTGGTGCCCATACAAAAATCATTTTTATCCTTTACCTGCACCTTCAATTGTTTGTCTGCAATGGCAGAACAAAAAGTCAGAGAGCACAAGAAATAATTTTTAGTTAAAAAGCACATGTCTTCAGTGAGTCATGGTCAAATCCACTGTAAATGCAGTTCTCTTGTTCAGTGCCTAACTCCTCAATGTGGAACATCTTATTATCACATACAAGTCAAGGATGGGAGACAAATTGATACAGACTTAACAGAAAATCTCATCAACAAAAAGCTGGAGAACAGTCTGTATTTTTCTTCCATTATATTGATTTGATGGGGGCAGAGTATTTACTAAAAAAAAAACTTTAGCTAGTAGTTTTTCCTTTATTTTTAATAAAAATTAATAGTTCACAACATAATGAATAGGCCACTCACATCTCATTAAATACACCCTCCAATACAACTATGCAACTGGTTTGAATTTGTCATTTTTTCCTGCCCATGCACTTTTAGGAGCATGTTCAATTCCAGTTCACTTCTGGGTCTCTACAAAGCTGTTATGAAAAGGGTGGAAGTCCTTCGCTTCCACACAGACCTTTCTTTGCAGGTATCAAGCCACTTTACAAATGCAAGTGTGTTTTATTACCTCTATTTGATATGAGAAAAATAAGGTAGATTATAAAATTTGTTTAACCAAGCAGAACTAGGACTTCGTGACATCTAATCTTGTTCTTACACTTTAGAAACGAGGCAGTTAATGATATAGAAACCATGCATTCCCAGGCGAGCTCCTAACATGGCCTGTGCTTTAATGCAACTTGGTCATCTATATAGGTAGGAGAAACTTCTATGGATATTACTTTCATGATGTTGGACGTGATTCCATGTAGTTTTCAACATATGAACTGCAGTAATCTATTGAATCAGAACTGTGCAGAAACAAGTGAACAGGCAATCTATTTTATGTGCCCTCATTTTTAATTTTTTTTTTTAATACACAATTTCTGCAAGCTTATTTGTGTGGGTGCTTTTTTGAGGCTGGTGGGTGGGAGGAGGCGTTTTGAAGGTGTTAGTATTCAGTGATATAATCACAGCATTAAGCAATCTGGACAACCCCCTTCCAAATTTATTTTGTTTCATTAATCGGAATTACATTTTTAACTTCCTAAACAGGACAATGGTGAGGAACTAGCAAACCACAGTGCTTCTGAGTTATTCCCTGTGCGTGGGAATCACCCCACATAACTTCAGTCGGGGAACTTTCAGATAGGTAATTTAAGGGAACCAGCTGAGTGTTCCTCTCTGTAGGGACAAGAGCACATACAGAGCCAAATACATTCCAGCTGGAGAATCACACTAAAACATGTGGAAGCTTGAAATGTTCATCTAAGCCATGAGGTAACAGTGCTGTTCTGCCTTAACGTGTACAACAGGCTTGCACAAAAAACAGTTTTTTGAATGTCCCTTCCACATCCATTCTTTGTCAACACTATATATATCACCCCAGACCATCCCCAGTTCACTCTGAAGTAACACACTATTCAAATATATTGCAGCATTACCAAGGCAGACTTGGGCATAGAGTCCTTCATTAAATGTTCTCTGCTTGTTAAACCAGACACGGACAGATACTCACCTATGTCCACTTCATCCAGAAATATGTTTTATACATAGCATAAATATCCTTATTTGATTTACAATTAAGTTACACATAATTCCTTATGCAAGTACAGGAAAGGTCAAAATCTTTTTGAAAATGTAACATGCAACTCTATTTAGAAAAATCCTTCTTTATAAAGAAAACCTTAAGAGAGAAAAAAAGTAGCAGGGTATTAAGAGCGAGAAGGGACCCTTCAGAAAAACTAAATCTATGTCCGAGTGAAGGTAAAGAAACACAAATATTTTTAAGTTAAATATATAAATATCAAATCATTATCCCCCACTCCTCAAATATTTGAGAGGCAACTTCTAAAAGGCATCAAATAATTGAGAGTCGATTATTTTCATTTGTTTTCATTTAAGGAGAAAAATCTAGCATTATAAAGTTAATCAATTATCAGGACTAAAAAAAATAAAATAAAACTCGTACTCAAAGAAACTACGACAATGGCATAAAAAAATGAGTATTCTGCTTGTGTGCAATGTCAAGGAATTAGAAATACTTTCCCAAGCTAAAATCCTTCTTCTGGGGAAACTCTGATGCTCCCGTTTCAAACTGAAGTGTTAAAAGAAGTGGTTACATAACAGACAAAATAGAAATCAGAAATCATTTGACACAGATGGTACTCATTCAATTTTGAAGCAACTGAAGGGTGAAATAGCTGGTCTAGTACCTGTGGTGAATAACCTCTCATCAGCCTGGTCACCCACAGACACCCAAATGGCAAATGCTCAGAGATCTATAGTCTGAAACACCTGATGCCCACGCCAGGCAACCCAGCAGATCCTTTAACAGAAATGTAAAAGTAGGGGTCACTTGGGCAGCTACAACAGGTTGGGACACTCCCAACACAGATTTTGGAAGGGGTGAGACAGGTGATGGGCCAAATGGGCCTTTGGTCTACATGGAGCTGTCGTCTGACCTAGCATGCTCTTCTAAAGTAAAGATAATACCCTAATATGCACTGGAGAATGGAGAACACCACACACATTGCCTACCTGTGATATAACCACAGGTGTCTTTAGTTCACAAATATATTTCATCAGCTCAATTTGAGTTGTAAGAGGAAAGAAGGGTTCTATCCTTTTAATTCCTAATCTCTAATAAAGCTCCTCACCATGCTACTTGTCACTTGAATTTCACATTTTGTTGAGTTTGCAAAGATGTGGTGGAATGAAGAAAATAAATTCACTGACAAAAGAATTATTAGAAACTTTTTCAATTGTTTGCTTAAGTACTGGTTCTCTAATGCCTCCAAGAAGACAGAAACAATTAAATGTCTCACTACTTAAGTTTCATCTCAGAAAATACAGGTAAAAATGAATTAAGTTGGATGTGAAGGTGATAATATAAATACATTCACAATATAATGGTGGTAATGATACTGAGTTTCAAAAATGGCAATTTATTTGGTGTTAGAGAATTCACATAATTTCTCTATAGTATCACTTACAATTCCACATTCACAGCAAGTGAAACAGCAAGACAACACAAACCTTGAAAGTACTCTGATTATCTCTGTTTAAAATGGATTATTCTGAGAAAGATTAGAAAATTTTTTTGCCACAAGACAAAAAGTTGTGTACAAAGTCAAGCTGTGCAAGAAAGCACCAGTCGCTGATCTGTGTTATTTCCAGACACAGCATGTCTGCTGTGATTTGTCAAAACTAATTTTTCAGTTTATAGATTGAGCAATACTGAGGCTTTGGTATTTTTCCAAGACTCTTGGGCAACTGTTGGGCTTCCTTCTCATCAGTGAAGACCAATGATAACAGTTTCATGGCAAGTTACATCTCTGACTCCTGCACAGGCTCTCTCTAATTAACCAGGCCAAATGATAGTGTCAATGGAAGCCACCGCTAATTACATCTAAATTATCTTTTACCTGCAATGCAATAATCACTAAGTGCTTTTATACACGTATTTTCATTATTCTCAAATGTATAATTCCAGATTCTTCATAGCTAGATATTAGGGCTTTTTAATACTAGGATCTGATGGACAACAGAAGGTGACTGCAGAGAGGGGATGAGAAAAATCAACTTTAGTAATGTCTCAGAGGAAAATCATTGTTTACCCTTTTTAAATGTTTTGATAGTTCTAACACCCAAAAGAGACACAGCATGCACAGGTATCTTGGGGTTACACAGGTCTGCTCTAAGCTGATACTAGACTTAAGGCCGAGTTTCACATGCATTTGGTGCACATCCTTACAAGCTAAAGATACTTAAACCCTTCATATAAAATTGTCTCCACTCTTGATTCTGTATCCTGGGAAATTTTTTTAAAGCTCCGATTTGTTACAACTTAGCTGTGAACTCCTGTCTATTACAGGGAAAAAAAACCCCAAACCAAAAACCCATGAAAAAGCAAAGTCCTTTTGTTTTGAAGGGAAACTAGTCACTAAGTTAAAGTAGATGAAACTGGCTCCAAGGTAAATTCAACCTAATTGATAGTTGGTTTCCTCACTAGCACAACTGAGAAGTGAGTTATGACTGACTTGGATAATTTGTTAATTTCAGTTTACAACAAAATGCAAATCTACTTCTTCGAAGTTCTGGTTTACAAATGTTTATAAATTGCTTATTTGATGCATTTGTGTAAACTGAGAACTTCCAAACTACTACTGCTGTTACTTATTGAACTTATTATAATTTGGTTTTGATTAATAATAAAATTAGTTAATGAGAAAATCTAAAATTAAGCTATGTATACAAGCAATATTCCTTCTGGACTACAGTTTTTGTTAAGTAACAATAGGTTAGTTTCTTTCAATAGGCTATAGCCACTTATAAAATAGACAACCAATTGCTCTGTACTGTTAGTTAGACAACAGCCACTCCTCTCGTAAGCCTCATTAGCTCCTTCCCTCTGATTTCATCTTTGGTTTTCCCTCATGTTCCACATTAACTCCTGACTTGGTCAAAAGAGAAGATGGGGGAGACTTCTCTAGCAGCCTTTTGCTTCCATGGTCCCAAATTCTCATATCAGAGAGAACTGAAAGTTATTCATGGTCATTTTGACAGTGTTCCTTTGGAAATAATTTAGCAAAACATCTATTATATCTAGATAATGATACATCAAAATGCTAACAGATGAGGGATTTCTATAACAAAGGTAAAGCTATTACTCTGTAGCATAATTTTTATGTTTCACACTGATAACGAAACATTCCCCAGAATATCACTAATAATCTGATTTTACACAGCATGGCTCCCTTTCAGACTTCTGACAAGATTAGTAACTTCTGGAGCTCAAATGGTACATATAAGCACATCTTTCTCTGAATCAAAGAGAGAGCTCCAAGGTTCTTACCACTATGCAATTTATTTCTCTGCCTCCCCATTTTGTGCTGCTGAGTCTGGACCAGGACAGCAAGGCTGACCCATCTACACAGAGTGGAAGGTAAAGAAGTTGAACAGAGAGATTCAGAGGTTGCTACCAAAGAAGCTTTGCAAAATGACCTCCATTTCTTTCTCCCTAAGAGGACCTCTCATGGTTGGTGCTGTTTTCCCCAAACTTACCTGTTCCTGAAGGAATGCAGGTGGTCATTATCTAACACAAGAACCTTTAGTTCAGTATTGTGGAACTGTCTCAATAATTCCCTTCCACTTCAGCAGCAAGGTCAACACAGCTGCAGCAGGTTCAGAGTGACCTAAAGGGTCACTGCAGCACAATTCTGATAAAAGACCTCAGTGCCTGATTTGTAGGGGCTTGAACATTGTTAACTGTGGTGAGGGCCCACTATCCCTACCCAGTGTACAAAGACACCCAGAGAAGAGTGCACGCTGGTCCGTATGGTCACAACATCAGAATACTCATTCTCCCAGCTCTTGCTGTTTAATATAAAAGGCAAAATTGTTTCAGACAGACAAGCCAGAACCCAGGATTCCCTACCTTTCCCACATGCTCACAAAGAGAATCAAGAGTATCCTGATATCATACCATCTCAAGCTGTAGGCTTGCTTTAAAAGAAAGCATCACTAACTCATACTGTATCAGGCCCCTGCCCATCAAATCATATTAAATAAACTGTAAGAATACATAATGGATTAGATCCTTCCAGGATCGAGACAACCAGGTTTGTCATTCCTGACTCACTACTAGGATTATTACATTGACAGACAGTAGTCCTGGACTTGCATGAAAAGCGATTATAGCTATTTCTAGGCAAGAAAAAAAGCTAAGCAAAGGAGTTTCTTATTAGTATATTCACACTGTGAGATTTAGGCATCTCAGTGCCATGTAATTCCTGAATCAGCTGCCCATGTGGTTCATTAGATGCACCTCTAGATCTCTTTTGAACAGTCTATGAGGTTGCATCATTGAAAGCACAAAAAATGCTCTGAAAATGAACTACACATTCGATACTATCTCTCCTCATAGATTTTGTTTTCAGGATGAAGAAAGGGTCTTAGATACAGCTGTGACACCTAGAGAGTCCAGGCATCTCCAGGGTCAAAGGACAGCTGAGAGAAGACTTAGTATCACCACAGACAAAACAAACTTGCTAGTGCCCCTTGTACAACATTACCTTACTAATACTCCCTTTGCCCTACCTGAAACTCAACAAAAGTCCCTCCTCCATAAATCCATATATGCTCTGCTGGAATGGAGATTTACACATTTTTGATCACTTTAAGAATTTCAAAAAACAAATCTGAGTTTAGTATGGAACAAAAGGCTTTAGGGTTTTAGCAATTACACTAGCTGCACATTTCAGATGCAGCAGTAACAACTGTATTGCACTGCTGCACGAGTCAAGGTTCACAAAGTGGAAGGATAAAACCTCTTATTGAGACACATTCTCCCTCAAAACTACTTTGTGCAATAAAGAATATCTACATCACAGGGAGTTTCAGTAAAATAATAGTTTGTCTGCCAGATATGCCTGTATGGCAGCAACAGCTGACACATATAGCTACAGTGAGTAACACATCACCAATTTAAAGCTGACTAAAAACAATGCATCTTATTAAATCATTTATCCCTGCAGCAGTCGCACGCAGTCCTGTTTAGGGAGACACCTTCAACATCCCATTTGGTATAGGTCACAAGGGAGGGCCTGCAAGAGACTCTTGTCAGGATAACCCATATAGTTCAAGTGTAATTTGTGAGATGAGACAACTCTTTTACACGTCACCACCAGAGGTTTTACAAACAATGGCTATTTTAATATAAAGAATGCATCACCAGTGACACATAAAGGATTTTACAACTCATCCTCAACTTCCATCTAACAGTTCCATCCCTCAAAGCAATGCCAGGTTCTCTACATTCGCTGTAGTGCTGTTTGCTGAACTTCTCACCCATAACTATTTGATTTTTTTCAGAAAGTTTGTTCACTGGATGTTCCTTTTCTCTCAGTCTCCTTTGTCTCCTCCTACCCTGACAGTAAAAACCCAACTTGCAACACTGTAAAGTTCTATCACAACTCCCCTATTTGCACTACAGAGCTAGTTCCCAACATCTGCCAATATACAACTTGAAAAAAGTCTCATGTATTAGACTCTCAATATCTCAACTTTAAAGCCTTTTCCTATTTTCAAACAGGTCAAGAATGTCTGAAGATGACTGGCTACAATGGCAGCACTGATTCTCTGCAGAACTCACCAAAGCTCTTACAGCTGAAATGAACACACACCATGGTAGCAGCAGACACCTACATCTCCACGGCTTCATTTGCAAATTATTTACAGTACAACTACTTAAAAAGAAATATTACTACTATTATTGTATATATCCAACATTTAACTTCAGATGCAGCATGGGGATTGGTACTTTAAAATAGGCACAGACACATGCACATTCTCTGCACTAGCATTAGTTCTATACAAATTCTGCTCTACTTTACTCAATAAGAAAACAAACTTACTTGACACCTGTGCAAGATTTCTTTGCAAATTGGATAAGAAACAGTATGTTCCACAGAGTTCCTAATCCAGCCCAATTTACTTCAATTGTCCCAGCCCAATTTACTTCAATTGTCCCATCATCTTTCTGCACTTCCACCCCAGAAAGTAAGCAAAGTTAACAAAGGGCTTTGAGCTAGTAACAGATGTATGGAAGCTAGAGATGATGTACAAGCAGTATACAAGTAGAAATAAGTGAATACTAAGGACAGAGCCACCTCTTGCTCTTGCTTTCCAAAGGCACAATGTCCACAAATATATATTCTCAATTCTAGCAAACTTCACCGTGACAGCAGACATGTCAATACTGCAGCCAGGCTGTAACATAAACCTCACAGAGATTCCTCAACGAGCTTTAAAGTAGTTGGGCTCACATACAAGTAACAGCAGTGCTGCTACAAGAAAATACACCAAAGAAGGTGGAAAAGTACTGGAGGGTTAGGGTGTTAACCCATAACTGGAGGATTAAACAGGATGATTGAGATAGTTGCTGCCCTCAGGTGACAGCCCCGCCCTTGGGGAAGGTGCTCTGTCCCTTCCAACAGTGTCAGTGAATGGCACAGAAATCCACTTGTAGACCAACCCAATTTATAGTCCTGCCTGCTAAGGAAAACAAGGAGCACAGATTCACATACCATTCAGCCATCAGTGGTTGGCAGGAAGGACGTGACAGGGCAAAAGAGACAGCAGCTGAGTTACCACCCCACTTCATCCATCATTAAATGCACATGACCATGATGCCATAAATTTCACCCCTCCTACCACTAGCGGTGGTGTCCAAACTTCAATAATCCCTGCATGTTGTATTCTCTTACTCTCCAGTGTGACTGGAACTGCTTGCTCCAAATACGCCAGCAAACCAGTTTATTAGGGCAATACTCACCCATAGATGATTTTGAGTGAATATTGAATCTGCACACATCACCAGTGAAAGAAAATGACCCACAATCATCACAGGGACATGTGACATGCATCCCTAAACAGACTTACAAGACATCACCAACTTATTCTCTTTTTGCTAATGGCTTTGTATCTGAGCTACAATAAAAATGTCAACTCCAAAAGGCTACTGTGCTTACTAACAGCCCAGGGCAAACCTAATTCAATTATGTCATAAACTGCAGGAACGATATATTTTCATATATTCAAGAAAGAGCAGCAAAACACTGTAACCAAAGCTAGACTCCAGCTTCTACTCTGGGAGTCAGCTTGCACAGACTTCAAAGCTTCAAGTGGTGTTCTGTAGCACAGATAAATGCTGCTGTCTGCTAGTCACATATCTCTAACAGCGGTAACAGTAACTTCTTATGTTCCCCCACATTTGTTCAAATTCTTAGTCAGTGACCAGAATTCATTACATCATTCATTACATCACTACTGGGCTGTGCTGAACAAGCTGGACCTATTTCAGAATAGAACTGATGTCCTACAAAGGGGTCTTCTGGCAAAGACAACATACCAGGACTTGTCAAACTGAGTTCTGTGGCTGATTCCAATACAGAATTCAGAGATGCCACACAAACTACTGGAACAGGGCACTGCAGTCTAAATGAGAGTGAAGAGATGCGAAATCAAACTACAAATCCCAGTTCTACCAGTCTCACATGCAGATAGCTCTAGATTACAGTGCCTTGTGAATACAGCTGATCTGAGGAGAATGGATTCCTCCCCTGATTTGGCACACAACTCTTCAGCAGGTCACCCAAATTTCCAGACATTGGTCTCTCACTTTTATGGGAAGATGTTTCAGTAGAACTGGTTATGCCATTTTGCAATTAGATGGTGTTCTGTAATGAACCCTTAACAAATTAACAAGGTTAATTGTGCTGAATTCCTTGAGTTGTAATCCCTCAAAACACAATTTCTCCATACTCCTAAGCATCTTACTACTACATTTTCAACTCAGAGAGGTGAGTTAGGTACAAAGACGAGTAATTTGAACACTTAAATTTTGCAACGTCAACAATATAGATCAGGCACACCAGCTTCCCGGCACCACTTCCAAAAGGATAAAGCAGTTCCCGATGCCTCAGGAACTATTTAAATCTGAAAAACCATGAGCAGCCAGATTGGTGAACAAGCGGTACAACTTTGGAGATGGCACCTCAAGATGGGAACCAACTGAAGAAAGTCAAGAAAAGATGAGCAAATCCAAGAAGTAGGACTCACAAAGGAATACTAAACTAGCAAGGATTTCTGTATTAAAAAAAAAAAAAGAGGACAGGGAATTTGGCTGATGTTAAAGGCCATTCTAAGAAGGAAGATGATAGGTCTGTTCTCCCTATCTATGGAGACAGGAGAAGCAAAGGGCTTAAGTGCAACAAGGCTTGTGGACATACAGTAATACAGTCTAATAGTAAGATAAGGAACCACAAAGAATAGACCAGGCAAGGAGGTTGTGGAGTCCCCACTATTTAAGGCACTTAAAAATACATTCAGCTTATATCCAACAAAAACACTGGTGACCCCCTCCAGGGTAAAGGGAAGAATGAATTATGTGATCTCTGGAGCACCTTCTCATCTCTCTGACACTTTGGGAAGTGAGTACAAGCACATTCAAACAGGCTGCTAAATGCAAGGTGCATATCTACATGATTCATCTAGCAAAGTTTGCCTGGTCTTCCCTGGTCTTCCCTCCTGCTTACCTATTATGGAATCCTACACCAATATACCTGCAGTTCCAGAAACATCCCTTTGAACCCATCCATCTCCTACAGACCCACAAAGCTCTTGGCTCACAGGTATAAGTGATGCATTGATGAGTGATTCTCAAGAAGTGATGGATGGGGTGAAAAATCTAATCAGTGGGCCTGGGGCTAAGCACCTAAAAAAAATGAACACAAGAGACAGCAGACAGATTAGAAACCACACGTAGAAACCACAGCCAGACCCAGCAACTCAGCAGTTGCGAAATCAGCAGTGTTGGGTCATGAAATATCAACCACAGGCTGAATATCAAAATGTCCCACAGATCATCAATGGAACATGATAAATTGGAACATTCAGAATGGAACGTTCAGAACCTGCAGAACACAATACTCAGTTATGAAACTGTTCCCAAGAAGTTTTTTCAGAATCTCAAATTCAACTTTCTCATTTAAAATGTTTCAGTCTTTTTTCATTCACATCATGGAATGTTTTGATTCTGAATAGTAGCAACCAAAATTTTATCTCAGAGGAAATTCATCACCCTCCTGTGCTAAGAAACAGCACAAAAGCTGGAGAAGTGTCCTTGCAATGGTGATTATCTTCTCACACAGAGAGCAAGTAGCTTCTTAATATGTTATTCATCTGGATCTTTTTAAAACAAATTTATATTTACCATTTTCAAAAAGGCCACTACAATGACAAATGCTATACATATCCACCCATATGAGTCTGTTTCAGGCTTCTTTGAGTGTGGTTCATCTTGAAATGTAAAATACAAACATTCAAGAGAGAAAACCTCTACAGGATCACCTAAAAAGACCAAGGAAACCTACATCAAGTGCAGTGGAGGATGAGGACATTTCAAAGATAAAAAAAATCAGTCATTTCTAAAGCCAAAGTATCCTATTCCTTTGACTACTGAAAACACAATAACTAGTGCACTGACTCAATGACAAATGCCAGTTCCATAATTAGGGTGGAGCACACAAGCAACTATAAAGGTTACCCCAATCTGAGACTCTCACTTCTGCCAAATACATTTGAAAGCTCCAGATTCTGAGTGAGGTAAGCATAACCTAAACATACTGGGTGTTTCAAATCCTTGGACCTAACTTGGATAATTTCTTTTCTTGGCAGAGTTGATCTAATTTTACAGAAAAAGCTCAACTTTTTTCATCTAGGTTAAGTATTAATCATTTCACATGGTTAGTAAACCAATGAAGAGCGTGTCAGATGTATTTTGAATTCTGAGGATTGCTTTTATCTGCTTTGTTTACAGTTATTCTTCAAGACAACATCTGAGAAACATGGAACATTTACTCAATGAAAACCTTCTGAAGTATTTTACCCAGTATGCTTTAATGGAGGGCAGCACCAGTGCACTGTCCATTGGGGGGCTGAAAAACTTACTTCAGAATCAATTTGCACAGTACCTGAAGGTAAGTTACGCTCTTATTTATTTACTGTGCTTCCTATCAAATGGATAGGAGAAAGGAAATACAAGCAATGATGTTCAAGGCAGATTATTGTGCCCAAATGGTTTCACTGACTCTATAAATAATTCTTAAATAAGGTTTGCCTTATAAAACTTCATTTAATGAAGAGTAGTTCCAAAAAGATATCTAAGCATGGAGTTTATAACAAAGACTTATGAAACAAAATGCAAAAAATCTAAGAAGCTCTTTTGGGGAGAGTTTTTTATGGTTTGTTTTGGTTTTGGGGTTTTTTTTAATGTAAGCCAAACTTCACCTAAAATATTGCATCCGAGTCTTATAAAATATTTGTTGTTTCAGTTTAAATAATTAATCTTGAATCTAGAAAATACAGAGAAGAAAAATCTATAAACCAAGTAAAACAGTAGGACACATTTAAAAGCAAGAGATTTCAGCCAATTTCTATCTAGAATAAGTTCCCACTATCACAGAATAAAAGAAGTTTGCCATTGCAGCAAGATGCCAAATAAAGAGATTCCTCCAGGCTAGAGAAACACTCATTTCCTGTAGCTGGAAAAAATCTAGGTTCTGATTTCATATATATTCTCTGCCAAACCTTTCCTGAACTGCATTAGGATTCAATTTACGTTCTTTTGCTAGACAAATCCCTATATACTGTGTTTTGGATAGCTGAAATAAGTGGCACCCCAGCAGAAAAATCCAGTATTTTGAGAACTACAGTAATCCAGTTTAGTAATTTCAATTAAAAATAAGTGGCTTATTAACAAAAACAAAGGTTGGTGTGGGTTTTTTCCCCTTATAAAACATGTTAGAAATTAATTGTCAAAAATTAATAGAAATGTGATGGCAAATTCAGAAATATAATGTGTTTTATATGGAGATCATTATAGAGATCATTTAGCACCATACACATTTTGCCAGATAGGTGGAAATGGAACTGTTCAGAAAAAGCAATACTCATGTTTTCTATCTGGACATCAGACAATTTCAAACAACTGGTCTGTCTGCAAAAATTTATGGCACTACAATAAATCAACATAAAAACATAACAGGTCACTACAAAATACACATAGATATAAGGTATTAAAAAAGAAAACATTTTAAGAATTTAAATTATAACTTCAAATTTGGTTTATATTATTTAATTAGCCTGATCAGGGTTGGTATCAGAATACTCATTGCATCAGGATGTTACATACACTCTTACCAGACACAACATATAAAAGAAGCTAATAATCTAAACTACATTTAATACACTATAAAGATTTTTTCAGCAGTGGATACAATATCCCTAATGCAAAGGGGAAAAGGGGAGGGAAAGAGATTCTCAGCTCCTGGCCCAAAGAGTAAAGACAGTAGCTCACCTTTTCAAACAGTTTATGCAGGGCCCAAATTAGTATCTAATAAAGGAGTAGGTGGTATGCATGTTAATTTTTCATTGGTGACTGTGTACATGATGCAGCTATTCCACCTGCTGTTTTGTACATTCCAAATTTACCCCAACAAGACTGAAGTAACCCACTTAAGTGATATTTGATATTTCCCAAAGGTCACCGCATCTTTGTTAACATTTTTGGCAGACAATAGCAAGCTGTTACTTCCAGTTTAACCAGTCAAACTAGTAAATACAACACTACCAGTGTTACTTCAAGTAGCACTGACTGTTACTGTGTCACTTCTTGGCAACATTCTTAATAGGGAAATAGTCATGGCAATGTACTTATTTAATTCTTCTTTTTTTCCTTAATTCTTGTCCTATAAAAAACAGGATCAATTCTCACTTGATAACATAATTAAATCGTTGGACAAAAATAATGATGGAAGCGTCAGCTTTGATGAGTTTGTGATGCTTATAAAAAGGATAACTAATAGAGGACAGTAAGGCATCTGCAAGAACGAGTATCACTGCTTTGAAGAAGAGCCTGGCCTTTGTTTACATTATTCGTACACCTAAACCCACAGATCTGTTATTATTTTAAAACATCTGGAATAAAGATTTAACAGATAACAAAGTATGTCTGTATTGTGTTTCCTGCATACTCACTAGCTACGCTTTCCAGCCGAAATGCCTTGCAATTAGTTCAGAACTACCTGTTTCTATTTCACGCTACATTTGAGGTGCCATTTAACAAACCCTGCTTTACCTGAGCTACTCTTTGGACCTCTGGAGCAATTCAAATCAGGCAGTTTCTAAAACATACAAAAAGGAAGATGTAGCATTCCATCTGAGGAGTGTTCCCTAGTGGATACCATCCAATACTCCTCCCAGTTCAGTTTCATCCTTACATAAGACAACACTGCCATAGGGCAAACAGTTCAAATTTTTAGAACATGAAGTACTTATTTTCACTAACAATGTAACAATGCCAAGTATGATAACTGCAACATTACATTGAATTATATTTATGTAAGTACATTACTTTTTTTTTGTTATTACTCCTGTAATAGGTAATTCTGTAATATAAATTGTATATAAACTGCTTTTGCAACTAAAATATTCATTACTTTTCTTTGGTGCAGCTTTAACCTTTTCATTGCATGATTCCTGTGACAGATGTGTTTTCACAGAAGTAATTCACGGGCATTATTATTTACTTTAGGAAGAAATTAGTCAAAGAAGAGAAATGAGAAAAATGAAAATTTTGAAGACAAGTAATCAGTAGATTAGGCACTAATCCTGCTAGATAACTTGGAATTTTGGACTGAATTTTAGCACCAGCATCCTCCTTTATCTTGGTAAATTAATTAGATCTCAGAGTTACTTAAGGACTTAAAGACTCAGATTAATTGCAAAGTCTGTCAAGTGCATTCAAGACCCCATATGACTGTGGTTCCTATCCTTGAATTTCCCCTCCATGAAATGAGGAATAAAGTACTCCACACCAGTGATGCATGATAGAAGCCTCAAAAAATGTTATGCTTAGACATGATATGAATGTTCTAACAGGCTCCCTGGCCATTCTTTTACAGAAACTTTAGTTGTTGAAATATATTGTTTCTTGGAAGAAAATCATAATATTTATTACTTTTTTCTAGTTTACGAAAAAAAAATTCTCAATTAATAGCATGCTTTAAATTCAAAACTAAATATACCACATGCACATTTGCTTACTAAGCTACAGTAGCCACTTTATACACCTAATTTTATACACAGAATTTTAAGAGATGCTTTTGCATGAGTGAAACATGTTCCTTTATATCTCTTAGACAACCTTAGAAATTTTGGAATTCAATCAGGTTACTGAGATCCTGAATAGGAAATGTGGGCAGCAAGAAACAAACATGTTTTAAGAGTGTCACCTACTGGCAAAATGTATTTCTGCATTTGAGTATATAGAAAATGCAATTTTATCCAGTGCAATAAATTCAGTTTCATGATCCTATATAAGGTGCAATAGGTCACAAAGAACAATGGTCACAATTAAAATTAGCTTATTTAAATCAAAGGAAAAAAAATTACAATTATTTCTGGAAAGTGTATTTTTTTTTCCTCTGAGCAGTATTAGATGCAGTTGCAATAAAATTGATGAAGAAAATAATTAAAAGGCTCATTAAAAAAAAAATCCAATTTTAATAATAGAGGAAGATAAGGGAAATGGAACAAACAAATAACTCTTTGTCCATCCAGTGAATCCACTACATTAGCAGTTCACAAACTATACAGTTTCACTTTAAAGGAGCTGTTTTTGAAATTATCATTTGCCAAATCACCAAATTATCACTGGTATGAGAAAATTCATACCAAGCACTATACTCAAGCAAATGCATTACTTTTCTGAACAGCCATCATCCTGCAAAGAACACTAACAATTCATCTATCATTATTTTCCAAAAAGGTTAGAAAGTAAAACAGAAAGCTTAAGAATACCTAACAGGAACATCACCTGCAAGTATACAACCAAGATGAGATCAAGAACTTGAGGAGCTGTGCTTGGAGCTCATCTACCTCCCTCACCTTCCCTACTGAACAATGCTAGGCAATGCTCCAGGCTTGGGGAAGAGTGGCTGCAAAGCTGCCCAGGTGAGCTGGGGGTGTTGGTTGACAATGGTTGAACACAAGCCAGCAGTGTGCCCAGGTGGCCATGAAGGCCAATGGCATCCTGGCCTGCATCAGCAATAGTGTGGCCAGCAGGACCAGGGCAATGATTGTCCCCATGTACTCAGCACTGGTGAGGCCACACCTGGAGTAGTGTCCAGTTTTGGGCCCTCACTACAAGAAAGACATTGAGGTGCTGTAGTGTGTCCAAAGAAGGACAACAGAGCTGGTGAAGTGTCTGGAGCTCAAGTCCTGTGAGGAGTGGCTGAGGGAGCTGGGGTTGTTTAGCCTGGAAAAAAGGAGGCTCAGGGGTGACCTTATTGCTCTCTACAATTACCTGAAAGATTGTAGCCAGGTGGGGATTGGCCTCTTCTCCCAGGCAACTAGTGACAGGACAAGAGGAAACAGCCTCAAGCTGCACCAAGGGAGGTTAAGGTTGCACAACAGAAAGAATTTCTTCACTGAAGGGGTTGTCAAGCATTGGAATGGACTGTCCAGGAAGGTGATAGAGTCACCATCCCTGCAGGTGTTCAAGAAATGACTGGACTTGGCACTTAGTGCCATGGTCTAGTTGACAAGGTGGTGATCGGTCAAAGGTTGGACTCGATCTTGGAGGTCTTTTCCAGCCTCAGTGGTTCTGTGATTCTCCGTAATCCTGAGGTACACGATTACTTGATAATCTCAGTTTTTATTTCCAATAAAAAGGTTCAAATTTCCATAGATGCAGACAAAGGGAAGCAAAGAAGACCAAGATATTTTTTAAGTACTTTAGAAGAAACTATCAGCTTTGCTAAGTACAGTCCTGAGTACTGAATGCTTGGCAAACTAAGAAGGGATGTAAGTAGCTGCATACTTTATGGTGGCTCCGAGTTCTCCGTCAAGCTACATATTTCGACTTTTGCCTTTTTCTTGAAAATAAAAGGAACTACTTCCTTTCCAGTACCTGTCTTCCCCCCCTTCAATTTCCAAAGGAGCAGGAACCAAAAGAAAAGGACACTGTTTGGTCCTTAGCATACAGTAGCATCACAAGATATTACTGGTACTGATACATTCCAATTGACTTTCTTGCATAATGAAACATCTACATCAGTTAGAGATTTCACAAGCTTCACTAATGTGCTTCTCTTCCATTCGTTTTTATTGATTATATAGAAATACCTAAACAGGTTTTGCACCAGACGGACTCTGCTAAAGCAGATTATTTAGCAGATTTAATTATTAGTAGTGCAAATTTCGCCCTTGGAATGATTTATATGTGTTTTTCGTCCAGAACTGAAATGTCAAAGATCAGTTTAAGATGCTGAAATATGAGTGGTAATAACCAATTTCAGAATCTTAATACAGCTCAGAACAAAAGAATATCCATTATACACACTGCAAGCATACTGCTTCCCTTGTAAACAATGTATTAATCTTCTATGACACATACAGTCATTCCATTATTTCCTTAACTTTATGCCCACATAACTTTCTCTTTTAACATATCTACCTTACGTGTCCTTGAATGCAAACTGCAAATCACCCAGTTAATTACAATTATATAAAACTGGCACTCAAAAAGCTCTAAAAACAAAGATGTCCCAGAATCAGTCTTCTGTAGTCTCCCTTCTGCTACCCAAAAAATTTACAGTAAGTGTACAACATCTCCCACATTTTACAATATACTGCTATCATGAAATTGAACCCCCAATTCAAAGTGAAAGGGTATGTTTTTGCACAAATTCAAGAAAGAGGAAGGAAGAGACCTCTTACATGACGGCAAGGCCACAAAAGTTTACCTTTGCTCACCTGAAGACATCTCCAAACACCACAAAGTTTTAGCAGGAAGTCTTACACTGAAACTTTTAAGCCTTTAATTTACCTTCAAAAGTTCAGACTAGGTTATCTTTCCTATGCAAATAAACAACCTTGTAAAAAAGGTCAAATGCTTCAAAACCCTCCTATTTGCACATTTCAGACTAAGCAGACATGAAAAAAAGAAGTTTTATTTGCAAATCCCAACAAAATACTTTTGAAGGAAGTTCATACAGATACAGTAGGTCACTATGAGCAACCCACTTAATTTATCACTAGAACAGATGTTTACATCTTACACCAAGATACTTCTTTATTTCTTACATTTTTCTGTTCTTTTTCGTTTTCTTTAAAACCCTTGTTCACTAATCATTTTTAAGCTTTACTACAATGACAATGTGATGAACTTCACTCAAATTCTGCCATCAGCATATGATGCAGAAAGCCCTGCCCTACCTACAGCATTGAAATTTTTGTCAAAAGGGAGACTGTAAGATGAGTCAGGAGGAGGGGTGTAGTGGTTATTTACGCATTTTATATAAAGGAAATACAAGAATTTTTCAAACCCTTTCCATTTAATCCTTATCTTTTTTATATAAGTTTATATTTTGATAAAAGCTTTCTGCTACACTTTTCAGCTCCCTTCCCTACTAAAGCCAACCTAATCATTATTGTCTACTTCCTGGATCAGTTTACAGCCAAGGAAATATCAGAAAGATTAAATAAGTAAAGCTAAGGCAATTCACAAAAGCGACCAGGTAATGGTAACACTATCAAAAGAAAATACCTTTTCAAACAATATTAAATAGGGACAGCAGAAAACACCTCATGTCCTACCATGTAAAAATACACAGAGATCTTAAGTAACACAGAGGTAACTCCCCTTTTAACAAAAGGTGTATGTTCACAAAACATATGCAGGAAAAACTGTACTTACAACAGGGTTTTTTGTGTCTGGGTCAAATTCTGTAGAATTTGCATCTGAAACAGAAGTTCAAAGTAAACACAGTACATTTGTTCTACATGCAGTACAAACTCATAACAGTTCTGTAGCATTTCAGGGCTTGTCTGCATTTAAGCTACAATCATATGTTGAAATACATTCCACACCACTTCTGAAGCAAGCACAGAGAGCATATGACCTCAGACACATTCCCTTTCCTACTTTCCAAAACTCTTTCCTCTCAGCTCTTAGTAGTAGAAATTTGTTGATGAGCTAAATCTCTTCATACTACTGCTGCAATGGCTCTGGTTTGTCTACTCTGGTTTGTCTACTCTGGCTTATCAAGGCAAGTGAGAAAAGCACTTTTACTCCTCACCACCTGCACACTCCAGAAAGAGACTAGAGGTGAACTGTAAGCACACTTTCTCCTACGCTTTAGATCAAGAAACAGATCTGCATTATAAAGAATTCAGACTCCATTGCACGGAGAGGTAGCACAGCGTACATAGCTGAAAATGATCTTGCTGCAAGAGCTAAGTATCTAACAATGATAGGATCTGTAAATAGTTCTAGTAATAGACATACATTTCACATAGAGAATAAAATTTCTTCTAAGCAAATCATATTCATACTAGGATACTGAGCTCACCTTTCCAATTCAAACAGTTTCTTGCAAATTCCACAACTGCTAACTGCATTCCCAGGCAAACTCCTAGAAAAAAAAAAAAAACAACAAAAACAACAAAACCCCCAGAATTTAACAGGACAAAGCAGGACTAAGTACTTGCTCTTCTGTCTTAGACTTGACTACTTGAAATCTTGGTACTCAGTGTATATGCAGACTTACAAAAAGCTAAATCAAAAGTGGCTCCTCAATGTAAAATTCACACTTCAAACTTGGCACACTGTAAATACCTGTGACACAATTATGTGCTTTAAGCCCTTTCAAAGATTTTTTTTTTCCTCCTGTCTATTTTACCAATAATTACTGCAAAGACAAACAGAAGCTGAAAGCCTGGGTATATGCAGATTCAAAGTTTGCTTTGACAGCTACTCAGACACTTAAAAAATCATAAGAAATGTGTAGTAGGAACGAAAGCTTAAGAGGCACTTACACAAAGAACACTAAGCTTATAGGCCATAGCTTGAAGATGACTTTACCATAATTAAAATATACCAGTAGATCAACAAAAATAATTTAATGTAACAAATGTGTCCAACAAAGACACCTATGTTTTCTGCACACTATTTAACATATATAATTATAGTGATTTAATTACAATGAGAAGCAAAGACTCTCCATTTAAAATGTGAACATAGCAAACAAAATCTTGGGAATAGGGATATTCTTCATTTCCTTCCTTATACAGATGTAGTACACAACTATGACCCTGGGCATTAATTACATGGCAAATACCCACAACATCACATGTACTTCCCTAAGACAGAATCCTTCCTTAGTGTGGGTTTAATTTTTTTTTAATCCAATCAATTAGCTTGCTATACATCTCCAAAACACAGTAATTTCTAATTCTAACAATCTTACCAAGAAAAGGTTTTTTTTTTGATCTTGCCCAGGAGATAGCTTGGAGTTTGCCTTCTGTTCCCCTAATTCCAAACCCTCCTGGGACCAGAATGCCACTGTAATGACAGCGATATATAAAAGAATCAACATGTAGAATCACGCCAGCAGAGAAAATCCATACAAACTGTAGACTTTTGAGGCAACTAAGCAAGAACAATGCATGAAAGGCATGTTTTCTACAAACATTCCAAATACAAAGAATTTAACTCTAAATTTGGAGATTTGTTTCATCTACCCACCCCAATTCCCTTCTGACCAGCCTCATGCTTCACAGTGAAATTCCGACTGCTTAAATACATATTGCTCAAATAAATTATCTACATATTCACTACTCTAGGATCTCAACACCAAAACTTTATATCTTCCAAGCAATAATGTAGAAACTAAATGCATTTTGACAACTAACAATATCCCTTTACATATACAAATTGAAATACTTAAATTCTTAACAGAGACATTTGCAGAGTGTCCACAGCATTTACAAGAACCTTTCACTGACATGCACTGTAAAGAAAGTCCAGCTATTCAAAAAAAACAAACAAGAACAACCATAACCCAACAACCAAACAACTGCAACTTATCTAAAGAGACTAAAGCAGAGTTTGAGGGTATAGGTTGATACTTCATTTGCTATGTCTGAAGCTTGTCACCAACCACATAATACATCCTTTCACGTAACAGAGCTTTGGATGCATTGAGAAATTATCTGATTTACTGAAACATTTTTCAGCATATGCAATCAATAGCATGGTCTGCATTTGGGATACAGAATACCCCAACATCACTTACTCTGCTTTGCACAGTTTGTGCCATGCCTGGTGATATTTCACTGAGTTCTCAGCTTCTGTAGAACGTTCAAGTTCTGTTGAATCTATGTACTATTAAAGAAAAACAGGCAATGAAATAGTCTTTTCTTCCACAGAAATAACAGCATACAGTATATAATCAAGCATTAAGAAAAATTATTAAGCATTTCAAGTGAATTTCCAAATAAACCTCTAACAACTTCACTGAAGACCCAGTACTTGCTTTGAGGACACAGTGTTTGCTCCAGTTGCAGCAATCCATGCCCCTTTTTTTGCACATAGCTCAGAAGTTCTGCCTGTCAGTAGTCCTGCTTGGCATCCTCCAGGCAATCAGACTTGCTAGAATGCTTCACATAACTGTGTACCCAGGTTATCTTCCTATGGCAATTAGGAACCAGTCGAGGAGTGGTGCTGACCTCTTCCTGATAGCCAGGATGTTCACTTTCCTGCCTTTTGGGTGCCACAGTTTATCTAAGCTTATTATAAGACTGGATAAACCTGCATTGTCTGTGGAAAAGGCATTTCTGGGGAATGTTGTGTAGAAAGGGAGACAGACACATTATCTGTGCTCTACTAGAAATACTGCATTAGAATCTCTAGTGCCATTAAACAGCACAGCTCCTTACTTCACCACTAGAGTGAAGTACGATGGCTATGTACTGCACTGGGGACACAAAAGATCAGTTTGATTCTGGGTTTTGTCAGTCTTCTCCTCAGAATAACATAATTAATCACATCCTGCTGTAGAGTCCATCCTCCACAAAAATGCGATCCTCTGAACTGACAGAACTCACCTGTGTGCAGAGAAATGAACCTTGCTGACAGTTTTCCAGACAGACAGGACTGCCTTCTAAAACTGCTTCTGAATGTTGTTATTTTACACTAGAATACTACAGGATCTACTAAAAGGACATTTTATCATGCTTGGAGGTTGGAAAGAGAAACTAATTACAGTTTAAGTTAATTGTGTTTTCCTTGACAAAGATATTGAGCAGGCACATTTATCACTTCAAGCAGCATCAACATTTCATCATTCAGATGAAGCAGTTCCTTCAGAGCATGGCATTCTATCAAGAGCCTTTGGGCAAAACACTTAAAGGAGGTTAGGACATGCAGGTAAGTACGGCAGGAGCCCTTGTCTGTTAACCTTTTAGCACTGCACTGGAGCTCAGCAATCATCAACTCCCATGCTTGTTAATTCAGAAGCCCCACCAAAATTAAGACCAGCTGCACACAAAGCTAACTGTGTTTGCAGACAGAGCACCTTTCACTTTTTTGCTAAAAGCAAAGCTATTTTACGTATCAAAAAAATTTCCCACCATGCAGCTGCCAGTAACACTATAGTGACAGAATCACATAGGTCAAAAAGGACCTTGCGAGGTCTCTAGCCCAACCCTCTACCCAAACCAAGTCAAACTAGAGCAGGCTGCTCAGGGTCATTTCCAGACAGGATCTAAAAATCTCCAGGGATCAATTCCGGCTGTTCCCACTTTCTTGTTTTTCATGCACACAAAATCAACTTTTTATAGTAATTGCTCATAATCTTCCCAGGGAACAAGGAGAGGCTGACCACCTGCCATTCTTACCTTTTTTATTTTTTTTTAAGATTGGTACAACATTTGCCCTGTTCTAGTCATAGAATCATAGAATCACTAAGGTTGGAAAGGATCCTTGAATCCAGCCACTAATCCAGCACCGCCAAGTTCACCACTAAACCAATTCTCATGAGAACAAGGGAAATTTAACTTTGGTAGTAAATACAAATTTGCAGGGAAAGTCTGTTTTTTCATCAGATCCAGTTTTTAGTAACTTCAGTATTCCCTTCAGATAACTTTAGTTCCAAAGAAAATAATTAAATCTGTAAACATTTCTTTTAACAAATTAGATGTTTGGCCTGTCTGTATTTCTCTGCATGATTCATTTTCTAATTTTCACATGAATTAAAACTGCCTCACATGATGGAACTACTAGGGTATTACAGAATTATACAATAGTAGATTCAAACTATTGCTGAAAGCAAATGCCAGAAATATCCTCACCATTAAATCCAGTTTGTAATTAATTGCCAGCGCAGAGTGTTCCAGAGCTTTGAAAACAGATGCGTAGCAGTCACTTAGCTTTGTGTACTTGCCAACGAGAGCTATGGAACACACCTTCAGCAACCTTTCATATCTGACAAAAACAAGTTTTTCAGTTACTACATCAAATTTCACAAAGAAAACATTTTTAAGTGTTTGCTTTTTATTTAACTCCACAAAATATCTTATGAAATTTCCAAACTGACCATGTTTTTAAACTTAGACCATTCACAGGTGTTGATCAGCACCTGAACTCCAGTCTAGTCTGGTGACTTCACAGTGGCTAAAAACCTAACTTGAATTAAAACACTTCTAAAAAAAGCAGCAGGATGTAGACTACCTGCAAGCCATTTTCTTCCATTTCATTAGAAGATCACTTGGCTGGTCATCAATAGGTAAATTTAACCTCTGTTTAAAATACTTAATGATGCCTTGCTCCTCCAACAGGATCGGTACTCGATAAGTAGAAGAAACATCATGAATAAATATCACCTAGCAAAAGAAAGCATAACATAAAAGACTTACCTAAAATTTTTCATAGGAAACATGCATTCTATTTTTTGGATACTACATGCATTTTTTCACTCTATATACATTCTAATTTTTAAATACTTTTCTTTTGAATGAGCAGGACAGCTTGGCAGCTACCATCCTAAGGACATAACATTAAGAAAGAATCACTAATTGCTCGAAGTTACAGCTATGCTGACTACAGAGATTGCTATAATCCTGAAACAAGCTAAAGACATTGCTTTTTTCTTGACAGTACATACAGTCAAGAGAGCAGGGAGGACTCACTTCAAATAAATAAAATAAAACTCCACCTAGAGGAAGACTGTGGACAAAACAGCACATGGTCGTCATAGACTAGTTAAGACAGTCCTGGAAGCCAGTTCCAGGCACACAGAACACAAGAAAATGATAAGGAGTAGTCAGCATAGATACACCAAGGGAAGGCCATACTTGACCAATCTGATCAACTTTTATGATTAAGAGACTGGCCTGGCAGATAAGAGGAATGCAGTGGATATCATCTACCTGGACTTCAGGAAGGCTTTTAACACTATCTCCTCTAAGATCCTCATACACAACCTGTTTATGTATGGATGAGCAGACAGTGAGGAAACTGTAAGAATGGCTGGGCCCAGAGGATGATAATCAGGAGCACAAAGTCTAGTTGAAAACCAGATAACCATTAGCAGAGTACCCCAGGGGCCAGTACTGGGCCCAATCCTGTTTAACATCCTGATTAATGTCATTATATATTATATTATACAATTATATATTATGTAATACGTATTATATTATACTATATTACATTATTAAGTCTGGATGATGGGGCAGAGCACACCTTCAGCCAGTTTTCAGATGGCACCAAAGTGGTCTAAGTGGTTGACAGGGCAGAGGGCTGTGCCACCACCCTGCCAACAGGCAGAAGAAATGGGCTGACAGGAGCCTCATGAAGTTCAACAAGGGTAAGTGCAAAGCCCTGCACGTGGGCAGATACAACCCCAGGCACCACTACAAGGGGCCACCCAGCTGGAAAGCAGCTTAACAAGAAACGACCTAGTGGAGACCAAGTTGAACATCAGCCAACCCGTGGTACCCTGGGCTGCACTAGGAGGAGCGTTGCCAGCAGGTCAAGGGAAATGATCCTTCCCCTCTACCCAGCACTGGTGAGGCCACACCTGCAGTACTGAGTCCAATTCTGAGCTTCCCAGTAAAAGAGAGACATGGACATATTTATTTCACAAAAAATCCAGGATCATTCTAGGGAAAATATGACATGCAGATAAGTGACTCCTGAAGACCAAAAGTGGTTTGTTAATTTTAAGACAAACAATGGACTTAAGAATGGTTTTGCAGAATTGTGATGAATATAGTTATGAAAAAAAAAAAGAAAAAAAAAAGAGAAAAAAAAAAAGGCTGCAACAAAGTGTGGCACCTAACAGTTCAGTCCACTGGGTCTAACCACTAGACACACATATATTACACAATTCAGTGCTGAGGAAAGACATTTGAGCTAGCCAGAACAGTGTAAGAAGAACGCAGCACTCTGCCCTCATGAAAGTTGTGACTGGTACAACCATTCAGGTTGAAAAAAGGTAGAAATTTGGAAAAAAAGGAACAGTGCCATGAAGACAGCTCTCTCCCTGTCATGGAGCTCTTAGGGAATTTCAGTTATGCATGTTGTTCTTGCTCCCGTTAGACTGGCATAATAACTGCAGTTGGGATCTCAGCATGTATGTGCTTACACACGGCCTGATACTGCCAGAAGAGCACACAACATTTCTCTCTGATTGAATTTTCAGTTGTCTCTCTCTGGCTGGAGAGGAACCACAAAGGCATTTCTGAAGGATTTTCTGGAAGCTAGCTTGATAAAGGACGTTGTCTTCCACAGATAATATAAGATGGAAGGAATGAGGGGTGAGGGGTGTGAAGCAATGGCCATACTGCTCTCTAAGTCCTCATCTGGAATCTTGGTATCAAAAGCTTTTTCTTACACATCTGCAGAGAAAGAGGTCAGCACTGATACATATTTGAAATACAACATAACTACTTGCCTCTATTTTGCATTTTTACTATAGCAAAAATATTAAAGAGTATTTAATTTCTCAAAATTAATATCTGAATAGCAATTAATCACCAACTATTAGGCAAAAATCACACATGAACTATAAAAGGATATATGACTACACAGTAGATGTTCTAAACATGTTGAAAGAGCTTAAATAGCCTATTACATACGATCACAGAGTGTTCATGTGCCTGCAATCACCTATGGACATAAGCAAATCACCTGACTTTAACCATACTTTGTTCATCCATTACTACAATCACCTGAGATCATTTATGGGCAATAACCAACCAGAGTTGTGAAAACTGTGCAGTTTCAAGCTATGTATAGCAACTAACTATGCACTCAAAATCTATTGCTTTGATTAGCTTTTACATAACATGAATTTAAATTATTAATGACCGTTGGCCATAAAACTTATCATACAAAGTTCCAGTATTTTTAAAATGCTATAGTGTAAAGGACAGCAAGATAAAAATGAGAAAAACAATTACATGTTAATGAAGCAATCTGAAGTTGAAAACAGAAATGCACAGAAATATTTGTATGCTTTCCTACATGTTTAAATAATGACAAAATATTAAAGTACTGACCTGCTCAGGCTCCACATGACAAAACATGGAAATCTTTTCCTTCACTGCCATTTCTATAGGTTTTGCACTTCTGCAGACTATCTGTCATAACAGAAGGAAAAATTTCAAATATTTACTAGGCAAACCAATAGAAGAGCCTCAATACTTCATAGAGAAATTCATCTCCTTTGGAAGCAGAGCACAAACAAATGTGCCTTTTCTATTCTTTCCCCTCTTTTAGAGTTCTACAATATATCATAGCTAACAAATAATCTACTAGCAAGGCAGAAGTAAACCAGTCACCTACCCATACTGATGAATTTTTATTTATCTTTCACTGACACTCTACAATACTGCTTCCTCATGCTCTCCTTTCCTGCAGCTACTACTGTAAAAGTCTGTCTAAAGTCTAGCAGGTCTGTAAGTATGAGTAATATAATGAATCAAAAGGAATACTATGATCTTATCAGTAAGATCAGATTTAAATTTAGAGCATTAATACTTAGCTTACATGCATATTTCTAGTATTTCAGTAGTTTAGCCATCTTCTTGTAATTTTTAATTGGCACATCATGACAAAAAGAATGAGGCCAAATGTGTGGGGTTTTTTACTGCTTCAGTTATTCTGCTAGCATTTTGCTGATACATTTAAAACTCAGTAATTTTAGAAAATATTGATCATTTTTAAACAATGAAGAAAATTACTACATGTTTTGGTGTTTGTTGAAAGGGGTCTTATGTAACTCCACGCAACTAGCTCAAAATGCAGAATTGCTCTATCAATGTGTCTGTTGATTACTACCTTAAGTTATTTTGAAACTTGAAAGTGAAACAGAAAGGAGGATGATCCTGTTACAAGATTAATTCATTATTTCGCCATCTTTCTAGCAAATGCATCTACTTAATCCATTAAGCCCCATCATTCCGAAACTTGTAGCTGACCTTTGACCACCTTGCTAATGCAGTTTAGTTACACTGATATTGATGAAGTCTAATTAACTTCCCCTACTTAGTGCACGTTCAAATGAAAAAAGAATCAGGAACCAATCTGTACATTCTATTCAAGTAAGCACAACTCGTACTTAAAAATTTGGTACAACTTGAAGGTGAAGGTATAATTCATAAACCTTGACAGTATGAGCACATGACTAAATTCATTTTGAAAACTATAATTCGTTTTGCCAAGGCAAATTTAAAGCTAATGCAGACAGAGAAATCAAAAACATCAGAATCAGCATGAAAATAAAGAAAGTAATATAATAACAGTGGCAGAGATGCATCTCAAAGAAACATAACACACAGAAGATGAGGAACAATTCAATTGAACAGGGCAGCACTGACAAGCGTATGCTCAGTTTACTAAGTGCTGCAGCAGAGTACATGATATCGTCAGCTGTAGCGTGCTCATTAGGCTCTTTGGACACCCCACAGAGAACAGAAAGGCTCTTGCACACACAGCTGAGACCATCCCAGCATGCCACCTTCAGGAAGCCTGGGAGCAGGCAGTGAGGCAGCAGGTATTCAGAATAGGAGAGCCCAGTTCAGATCAGGCAGCCTGGCAGTGCAGCTTATGGAGGAAGCCCTCCTGACCGCTGCAGGAGGAGCTTCCCCGTGCGCTGTCTTGGCTTTGGGCCCCTGCCCGAGAGAGTTACCATATAAAGATTGTCTTGAAGCAGCACCCAAGGAACTTTTTAAGGGCGCCAGGAGGCCTCACTCCGAGTGTAATCTCTTGCTGCTTTAGCAGTCAACAGTAGCAATCACAAAAAATAGAAAAAAAGATCCTGTGCTTCTGGCAGTCGCAGAACTGCCACAGGCAAGAACTCAAGATGTGAGGAAGTGACTACATTTGTCTGTTTTCTTTTCATTACACACACCCCCTTAACAGGCTTTTAAAAAAATTTTATTTTCTGGGTGGGGAGGGGGAGGGAGAAGTCAGGCACTGGCAATTATCTTAAAGGCCTTCAAAAATGACATGCAACTTCCCCTACGCAATTAGCACCTCAAGAGGGATTTTGAAGTTTAGGCCCTGAAGCTTGGAATACAGCATTGCATTAATAAAAGTTCTTCCCTCCACAAGATGATTACAATTACCGAGTCACAACAATTTGAAGTTAAACACATCCTTCATATATCCTGTTTATAAATGCATTGGTTTTGTAGTTATGAAAACACTCATTTGCATGTGTAAAATGCAAGAGCTCAAAAAAAATCAGAGAGAAGCACAACACAGAATTTAACTGTGTGACTATACTTCTAAGAACAATTTTTCCTTTTTGAGGACATACACACAGCTTCTTCTTAATCACGCATAAAAAGAAATTCGTGAGAACGTTAGGAGCCAGAAACATTCTAGTTCTTCCCACAAAGCAAACTGAGATTTCAGATTATTTTTAGCAGTGAAGAATTATTTTTGCAAAAAGATGTCTTTAAAAGAACATAGCTATAGTTCCAAGATATTGCAAGGACTTAGTTCAATTAAGTTAACTTTGAGTCAACTTGAGTAATTTGATTTCCTGTGGCTTTAGTGAAGCAATGCAGCACATATTTTGCACTTCTTGTTTCTCCTCAGAGACTAAGGCTTATTCCTTGAACACAGGTTATGCAAGGACATTTCTAGATGAATTATCAATAAAAATCTGTATTTACTGACTCACCAAATCTGGAGACAAGCCTAGACCCCTCAGTGCTCGAACACTGTTCTGTGTTGGTTTTGTCTTCTGTTCACCAGTGGCGTTAGGCTGGAAAGGCACATTTTGAAAGCTTGAATAAACAACCAAACTCTACTAAGAGAACAGTTACAGATTAAAGGAGAAAATTCATTGCAAGTAATATTTGCAGGACATAAACATATCCAAACACAGCCAAAATATGCCAGAAACATTTAAGTAATTAACAGTGGTGCCATTTCTAAGAAATACTCTGAAGAAACCCCAAGACCCTAATTCAGGTCAGGTTTATTTTTTTTTCCTTCAGAGAAAAGTTTCAATATAATTGACTCAAAGAATCATAATGTTCCAAAAACTGGATTTTGTTAATAAATGGAGAGTGTCGAACACAGCACAAAGCATCCAGTGACTGTCTTTGGAAGTATTCAGATGTATTAAATAATTCTGTTTTCAAATACACAGAATTAATCCTAACAATTGCTGATCAATCCACAGCTGTAGTTAATAATAAGAACCTTTTTATCTGTACAAGTGAAATCACATCAACATTACCAACCGTTGCTTACAAAAATCTCCTCAATGAATACTTAAATCTTGTGATGTAAAATTTGGAGTTTAAATGAAAAAGTACTTTTAGCCCTGTACAAAGAGTTGTAGTGGTCTTGACTTGACTCCAGCATAAAAGTTAACGGGACAAGTAAACAAATACAAAGACCAACACAGATTGAAATTTATTTTATTAATTCTCATAACTTACCTGGGGTACTAGGCTAACATGGATGTTACAGAAGTTCTCTCTTTTTGCTTTGAATTGAAACTGTCTAAATGCTTCAACAAATGGCATTCCTTCAATATCTCCAATGGTTCCACCCAGCTGGAAAGTAAAGCTTAGATATATCAGTGGCAGAAAGAAAAAAACAAAATTAAAAAAAAGTCTCTCTTATATACTTCAACATGTTTTCTGAACTTTTTGTCTTAAAAAAAACTGACAATTGAAGTTTGCAGGCACACCCTGAAAAGAACCCTCATCTACTCTGCACATTTTGTTTCTTGTGGAAAACATTAAACAATTTTCCAGTTTTGTTATAATCATTTTACACCAAATACATAAGCTTCCCATAGGAAGATGTTTGGTGCTACTGAATAATACACGCTTTCACACTGCCATCAAAGTGGTGAACCAGTAATCCACAGTTAAACTGATGTGAAGATCTGTACAGAAGACCTTTATTTTCCTGTCAGATTAAGAAACAGTTGTGATCAACAAGATACAGATATTTCCCACTATCACCACGGTTTTCCAACATCAATAAATGTTTATTACCAAATATTTATTACCAAACCAAAATGCAAGACTAAGTCCATGCTAAAACTTATTTATAAAGACAGAAATTAGATGTCTTTCAAAGACTAAGCACTGAAGAAAGCAGTTGAACACATAAGTCTGACAAAACAGTTGTGTTTAAGAATGATCTTGCTGTGCCACCAAGTGGCTTTTGACAGAATTGCATATTTCTGTTCATCCAGTATCAGAAAAACTTCTGAATATAGAAAGAATATAAAATATGTCTTTACATTGCTACTCTCCACAAAACTTCAGTCTGACCTTTTCACCATATGTAGCAAAGAGAAAGCAAGCTACTATTTATGTTCACTGCAGATATATAACCTAAAAAGTTCCATACTTGCCTCAATTACACAAATTTGTGGCTCCTGTCTGTCATCATCCACCGGAACTTTTGCCTGATTCATTACCCATTCCTGAACTGCATCAGTGATGTGTGGAACAACTACAAGACAAAACCAAAGAAGGTAAGATTAGCTTACTTTACCTTAGTTTAATTTTTGCACTCAAAGGGGGAAAAATGAACAGCAAGTCAAGCGGAAACTACTAGGGCCTTTCTCTATTCCTCCTTGCCTTGAGCCCAGAACCCTAACGTTACATGAACATACCCATATCTCTTGGGAGAAAGTGAGGTGCTGCAGCAAGGAGCAGCCTATTCTAGCTGATTGCTTCTTTTGTGAAGACTGAATGGACTAGTATTCCACAAAATTAAAAATATTACCTTGAACAGTTTTCCCCAGGTAATCGCCATGTCTTTCTTTATTAATGACATGCTGATATATCTTTCCAGTGGTGATATTGTTATCTTTATAGAGATTGATGTCCAAAAATCTCTCATAATTTCCCAAATCCAAGTCAACTTCTCCACCATCATTCAATACAAAAACTTCACCTGAAAAAAGACAGTGAAAACAGACAGGAAAACAATTAAAAAAATCAGAAATTATTAAACACCCAGCAGGAATACCACAAATGTCTTAAAATAGAGAAGAATTATTCTTTTAAATGACAGAACAACACATCAATTAAGCACATACTGCAACTCATCTATATTGCCATTCTGTGAGACTTAATATCCAAGTCATTAGTTTTACATTTCATGTCTGTCCCTGAGACACTTAGAGTTTTGCAAATAAATAAAAGTTGTATTGCCAAAACTTATAGTGACTTATAAATATTTAACCAGCATTTCAACAGCGCTACAATCCGTCATCAGAAGGTAACAATCTCCAGGAATCATAAAGCAGCAACAAAATATTAATCTACTTGTAGGAGAAAAAATCTGTGTTTTTATACACATGAATTATACATGGTCAAAGTGTTTCACCATCAATTCTTGTTGTTTGGATCTATTCTAGTGATTAAGGTATGGATCAGGAGTAAAGTTATGATGATGATGTTTCTTCAAACATGATCACTGTTTCTTATTCAGTTGTTCCATCCTGTGTATTTGGTTCACTATGTCCACAGTGAGGGTTATTTCTGACACCGAAAAAATTAATTAAAGTATCTTTAAGGTTCAGACACTCCTTAGGCCTCTAAAGAGTCTCTAAATTCTGAATCGTCAACTTCTGAAGGATCTAAAGGTGCTAGATCTTGAGGAAAGGCTGGAAGCTCTTCAGAAAAACTGTAAAATATTTTGCCCGATGAAGCAATGGCTAAAGAAGTTACAGGACTAATGCACACACACAAAAACCCCCCACTCCAGCTAACCAACCAACCAAAAAAAAACCAAAACAACAACAAATCCCCTCAGTTCCCCTGAAGGTATAATGTGGACTATGGAAATAGTTATTCCACCAAGGTACAACACTCCAATGAACAGCCTAACAAATCACCCCAATGTGTACAACAGAGTGGAAGATTTATCCCTGATTATTTGAGGCACTTAGTACCTCCTCCATATTAAGTCATCACTTCAGCCAACAAATGATTTGAGTCAACAGATGTAGAGTGGAACCAAAGTTTCTCTTAAGCAGGCCTTGGAAGAATAAAAAAAAACCACTTTGTTAAAAAAACTCTTTAGTTAACTGAAAATCACTAAATTGAAATTCTTTGACTCAATAATATTTTTGTCAAAATGTTAACAGAAGAGGATCCCCATTCTGGTATGTGTGAATTTTCATGTACTACCCAGCAAGCCAGTTTTTCTTCATGAGCAGTGAGAAACTCAAGTGAAGAAAGGAATTACATGCCATAGTGTTCCCTCTCCTCTGTACCTGATCCAAGGAAGGAATACATACATCCTCACAATCTCAAGTCATCACAGGAGTCTTAACACCTGCTCAAGTGCCTAAGTAGCACCAGATGTGCTCCTGGAAGTGCAAAACTACTGGATTAGTTAAATTTTCCTTTTTGAGAGAGGTCTGACAAGCTGTGCTTTTCCTACACTTAAAAAGCAAAATGGTCTTTTTTCATTTCAGGAGATATACACATTTATCTTCAGTTCTAAAAATTTTGGTCTGGACTAAAAGTAAGCAAATAAAGTTCAAAAAATTAGAAATGTCTATTAGCTGAAGGTGCTTCAAAAACCATTGCTTTTAATAAATGTACAAGTAAAAAGCCACACAGCTGAAGGAACATTCAATATTTTAAATGCAGGTTAGACTGTCTTGTAGCTCATCAGCAACACAGTCAATACAACTAAGGTGGCTTAGACAGCTAACCAACCAAACTACTTTTCATCTACTTGAAAATTCTATCATTAGCTGGCTCTCTAAGCTTCACTGATGTTTTTGACTACATCCTCTCTGACTAAAATGAGAACTTCAGCTAACTCTCATGAAGGCACTTACACTAGAAGGCACTGACACCCAGAGAACAGCATTCACAAGTAACTGTTGAGGACTTCACTTTCAAGTAAGTTTTATAGCACCATTTTATTTTTTTTTAATCAAGCTGAACTGAAGATAGCATTAAATGAACAAGGCTTTCAGCTACGATTTTCCCATTAAGGTGGTATTTTATAGAAAGGAAGCATCTGCTCATAATATATCTTCAACAAACAGGCTTCTCTTTACTTAGAGCAGACAGTGCACTTCAGAACATACAGTAAACAATAAACTTGCAAAACAATTCTGAAATTACTAATAAGTACCATACTACTGGCTTTTAAAAAACAAAACCAAAACACATTATTGTGAATATATATATTTATGCAAAAGGGAACAGCACCAGTCTTCATACCATGTTCATATGGCGAAAAGGTTCCAGCATCTATGTTTATGTAAGGATCAATTTTGATTGCAGTGACACGTAGACCACATGATTTCAGAATGGTGCCAATGCTGCTTGCAATGATCCCTTTGCCAATGCCTGAGATGACACCACCAGTCACCAGGATGTACTTCATCGGAAATCAGCACACACACACAGACCTTGAGCTGGAAACCTAAAACAAAGATGTACCTCTGATGAATACAATTTTGTAACAGGGAAGAACACAGACTCAGTCTACAAAGAATCTAAGTTGAAATGACCTATGACCATTTTGGAAACTGGGAGCAGCTTATACATTAATACATAAGCGAAGCATCTATGTTGACCCCAAACATGTTCTTTCGCCCAGTGCACAAGAAGCTGATCCACACACAGAGTCGATGTATTTCATTTATTTCTGGTTCTGTGCAGAAAAGGGTGCAGAATGGCAAATCCACAAAGCCAACAGGGTTCCAATTCACGATTTATACTTTTTAGCAAACAAAAGCACTAATGTTCATTGACTACAAGTTACATTTCTCCAATCCATCTGAAACAGGATGATGTGTATATCTCTTCCACAACTGAATTCATATTCCATTCAGCTGTGGAGGCTAATCACTGGAAAAATTTTTGAAAAATGACAGCATGGCTCACCACAGTGCAAAAACTTTAGGGTCAAGAAAATCTTTCCTTACTTAAGGATCCAATTAATCCAAAACAGCATGAAACAGCATGGGATCTAATGGCACTCAGTATAAATCAAAGCATTACAGTTCTTCATCAGATGGTAGTAAGAAGCAGCTAGTGAATAAACATTGTATTTTTTCCTTTTACTATACTGAAATAGCATAAATAAGGCCTGGATCTTCGGGAGACTGAGTTCAGGAACGTAACAATGTTATCAATGCTCTTGCATTTATGGTAATAGGAATTAATAAAATACTATATACTTTTCAATCTGGACAAAAGGAAGACCACAACCATCAAAACCATCAGGAGAAAAGCATCATCAGAAATTAACTTTTCCCTGCCATTTAATTTGTTATTTTTTTAATAGCACAGACTTTATGATTTGAAGCCTACCACCTCTGTTTCAGCCTAATACCTTCATAACTCAGCTAATGCACTTGTCACATTTTATGAACATCTAAGCCATTTTCAAAGCTGTTTTCAGGAAGAAGGGGGATAACTTTAACAAAAGGTATAAATCTTGAGTACGTGCCAATTCAGAACTCTAAAACTTTGCTTACAGGAACCAAAATTAAAAGCTTGCTGTGATTTTAGAAAAAAAACCAGCGATTTCCCAGCAGCCTCAGGAAACGCGACGTTTACTCGCAATCGAAACAGACAACTCCGCGTGGTTTCGGGAGTCACTGGTAAAAGCAGTGCGAAGTAAGGGAGGGAGAGCTGAAAGCGTACACTGCAAGAGATCATTTCGCCGGGAACACGAATTACTCCGTCCAGCCTTATCGCCGGGAGCCGCCGCCTCCAGCCGGGACTCGCGGGCGCTGCACCCCGGACGAGCCGCCCGCGCTGAGCGCTCGGGGCGCCGCGGCCGAGCGGGGAGAGGCCTCCGACTTACGTGGGTGCCGCAGGCGGGGGCGACGAGGAGGAACCGCCGCGGGGCCGCCGGACCGCAGCGAACCGCCGGGGGAGGCGGCGGCGCCCCGGGGGAGCGGCGGGTGAAGAAGCGCCTCGGAGCGCAGGCGGGGCGGGACGCGGCAGCGCCCGCAGCTCGGCAGCGCCCGCAGCTCGGCCCCGCGGCGCTCCCCGCGCCGCGGCCGCGACACGCGCGACAGGTGCCGCGCACTCCCGCCCCGCGCGCCCCCGCTCCGCCCCGCCCGCTCCCGCCCCTTTCCCCGCTCCCGCGGCCCATCCCGGCGGAAGTGGCGCACGCGGAAGGAGCGCGGAGCGGCCGCCCCGGTTTGCGCAGGGCGGCGCCGGGACCTCCCGAGGGCAGCGCCGGGACCCCCCGAGCGCGGCCGCCACCGCCCCCAGAGATGTTGCGCGGCCTGGGCAGCTGGCTGGGGCTGGAGCGGGCCGGGGAGGAGCAGCTGCTGCCCGCCGGGAAGGGGAGCAGCCCTGAGGAAGAGGAGGAGGAGGCGGGTCCGGCCGCGCCGGAGCAGGAGCAGGGGCAGGGGGAGCTGCAGGAGGACTCGGAGGCGCTGCTCAGCCAGGCCAGGGGGCTCGGCAGTGAGTGTCCGATGCTGCTCTAACACGTGAACAGAGGGATCGGCTGCGAACGGGCCTTTCGGCTGCCGTGTCTTTCAGAGTTGTTATTAAAGCGGCAGCGTTTCCGCTCTGTTGGCACTGTGGGAGGCGGACTCTGTATTGATAGAATAGACCTGTCTGTATCGAATTAATGCACTTCATGAATTAGGTTGTGGGGTTTATTAAGAAAATAATGGGGGTTTATAATTTTAAACTTGTCTGTCATCGTAGAATCATATAATGATTTGTGTTGGAAGGGATCTTAAAAATCATCATTCCACACTCCTTGCCGTGGGCAAGGACCCCTTGCTGCTCAAAGCAACACCAGGTTGCTCAAAGCCTCATCCAGACTGGCCCTGAATATTGCCAGGGATGGGGCAAAACTGTAATTTGTTATAAGATACCTGCTTTACTATAGGTTCATAGATAAAACTAATCCAAAGTACAGATCTATAGTCGTTACTAAAGGGCTTTTTTAAATTGATGCTCTGAAATGCTGGATCAGTATAATCTGAGAGGTTAATCTGAGATGTTTCTTGACTATGCTTTGTCTTGGGAAATCTGAACTGCAGCAGTTCTGCCTGTGTAGTTGGATCAAATACTTGTCCTGTCGCGTTGTGGTAAATTGATTCTAATCTGCTAATTGCTCTGGTTATTCAGGAAGGAAAAAGCACTTTGAATTTCAGGGGAAGAATAAGTGTTGACTGTTCGCATTGTAAAAGTCCATCCCGTATTTTGCTCTGGAAGAAAAAATTTGGTTTAGTGATCCATGGGTTCATTGTTCATGACACCAGGGTAGATGGTGGTAGAAAAGCTTTTTTATAAAGATTTGGACATCACTGTTCTAAGACATAACTCTAGAAGCATCTGCATGGCCAACAGCCAGGGTAGCTATGTGGAAAAGATGGCACATAAAAAATTTCCTTGGCACATAAAGAATTTTACTGGTAAAACCAAAGCCTTACAGATGTTATTTTTTGCTCATTATCACACCATTATAAAAGTTATAAAAGTTTTGCCAGTGTGAAGTAATAATAGCATTATTGCTAGATACGTGTTCTTAACATAGGCATAGATTTGTAAGATGGATAGTAAGTTTTTTGGTCAATTGAAAGTGGAAGTGTTGTTTTCCACCACTAATTCTATTTTTCTAAGGCTAATTACCACCTCATAGTGAGGTTTTATAAGTACCTCACTTCAAAAATATATTTTCCCGTTAATGAAAATAAAAAGCATTTTGCTCTTCAGCCCAGTTCCAGGACTGGCCAGAACTGCTTTGTGCAACAACACCAGAATGTCAGCAGAAAGCAAATGTCTGAGCACCTTTTGCACCTAACACAATTACATATGAGAAAGTTTCCAGAAATACATGAAACAACTAATAAAAGCTGGTAGGGAGTAAGCAATCCAGTAGGCTGCTGCTTCCTCTACTTTTGTAAGGGGAATAGTATATGTATTTATATCTAAAGTGTAGAAGTTAAGATTTCTTTTGTATTTGAAGCACATGATGAGTTGTAAAGCCTGATAACAGATATGAAAGATGCTGGCAAGTACTTCAAGGATGTTTGGTTGCCACCATTCTGTGGCCTACAATTGGAAGTTACATATAAATCTGGCTTGCTTAAAGGCTGGCTAGACCTCTGCATATTTCAGTATTGATTTGGTGATATCATAGCAAAGAGAATATTTTATACACCCCAAAGAACAGTCAGCTTTCCGAAAGGTGACATCAGTGTTCCAAAGTAACTCATTCTACCAGTGACTGACAATTGTGTTAAAGGCACTTGCATTTTTTTTTTTGCATGGTAAGATTATTTCTTACATTTCTAACCCATAAGGAAACTGGATGTTTTGAGAGGTCTTGAGAAGGAAGGTTGTTCTGTTTCTGAAGGTTTATGATAGACATCTTGCTGCTTGCAAGTTAGTTCTCCTTAATTAAAAAGCAATAATACACTGCAGATGCCCATGCTACATAGTTCTTCCCCTGCCACCTCTCTTCACTTCAGCTACTATAAAAAATATGAGTCTTTGGGAATATTTGTCACTGCTGTTCTGACACTGAGTATATATTCAGAAAAGTAAGGGAATAGGGCCATGGTGCTTTTCGTAGCGATAAAGAGAGGAAAACAATGCAAAATAGATAAGGGCAAACATCAAGAGTTAGGATTTTTGAAGGAATATCAAGTGTTACTTGCATGAAATTTTTCATGGATTTTCTGCTTCACTTTATGAGATTTTACTGTGCATGTTGGTTTTCTTTCTAAAATATAATTATTAATATAAAATTATATGTTACAAAATTATTACTATATATAGTAATATATAATGATTTAATACTGTGGCTAATTTAATTTATTGCTTCATGTCTCTGAAATGCTTATATGAAATCAGGAAAGACCCATTTTTTCAGGAAGCTCATTGGAAAGCAGTATTTCAAGGACCAGTAGGAATGTTTGATTTAGTAAACAAGGTTCTTGTATAAAAGTTTGATTTACAGAATGTTGTGATCAAGCATACAGTTTGATCATCATCATTAAAGAATATATACCAGAAAAGGATAAATAGAATTTTAGGAGTTCTTTGTAGGCCAGAAGCTGGGTTAAGTTATTTTGAAAGAAACTTTTAAGTAGGTATCCAAATGTCTAAGGAGAAGGAAAAATAAATCTATTAAAAGAACTGGATGTAAAGAGATCTTTTCTCAGGTTTTTCTTTTTTTTCTCTGTGAAAGGTTACCTCTTCAATTTTGCCACTGCTGCTACAAAAAAGATATCCGAATCTGTTGCTGAAACAGCACAGACAATAAAGAAGTCTGTAGAAGAAGGAAAAATTGACAGTATCATTGATAAGGTATTTTATTTCTAGATACTTTCTGAAAAATCTGTTTGCTTTCTCTTGTTATAACACGTGGCAAATCTGGCATGTGATAACATTTCTTTAAGCTGTCTTTAGATATTATGTATTTCAAAAGATACTGTGCATCTCCCGTCATGATGAATGATGTCACCAAAATGTTTATTCATGGTAGACTTCCCAAAAAATGGTCACCCTGCTTTACTCAGTACTGCACCTGTGTTCCATTCCTTCGGGATGTTCATAGGCTGGAGAAAAAACAAAAGAAAATGTGGAAAATGCTGACATCAGAGGAAGGGCTGGAAGAATTTGAGACAAGCAGTTGGGGGAATGTCTGTCTGGAGATGTGTGGGCTATGTTTTTTTTCCCCCAGTTTATTTAGTTGGAAGGAGGAATGCTGTAGCTTGCATCTTAAGTGTATCTCTGAAGCAAGAGTCAGAATTAGCTCAGTGCTGTGGCTATTAAATCCTAAGACCCCAGAGGTTTACAGGTTCAGTTTCAGAAGAGCCAGTGAGCTCAGGAAACACCTTGCTATTGTCCTGTTCTTTTCCCCACCCTGACCCTGCCACTTAGCTCTTGCCCTCTCTGTTCCTGGCTGCCAGCTCCAGTTAACTTCTGCCAGCAAGTGTTCTTCCAGTGCTTTAAGTCACAAACTTGGCCAAAGGGGAAAAAAACAAAAGGCAGTAAGTGCTTTGTAGTGTTCTGTGTTTGTTACTGAGGGTAACTTAAGAGAAAGGGAACTGCTCCAAACCAGTGCAGCTGCAGTAGGAGTGTGCCTCCAGGAGTGTCTGACAGGGGAGATGCAGCCAGATTGCTCTTCCTGCTCCTGTCTCTGACAGCCCTTCATGGGAATTACAGTTTTGCCTTTTTTTATTTTTTTAATATGATGAAATTCAATTTCTTGATATAATTAGTGTTCACGTTGTCTTCCAAATCATCAAGTGACACTTCTGAATTTCTGTTATGATCACATTTTATTTTCAGATTTCATTGACAATAGTCTACAGTATATTAGAATTTAATGTACTTTTGATCCACATAAAAAAGAAAAAATCAAGTAAGAAGTTTATTTGTTAATTTAATACACAAATAATAATGCTCCCAAGAAACTGTAGCTAAGTATTTACAGCATATTTTATGCCTAAAATATAATTTTCTTTTTTCTGTGAATGTCTTAGAGTAATATTAATTCACTGTTTCAATTAATAAGTTTTACATACAAGAGAAACAGGATTATAGCTGTATCATTGTTACACTTTCTTCTTTTACCATATAAATTATTTTATTCCATAAATAGAAAAAAGTCATGTAACTTAGAACCAGAAAGAACCACAATGACCTATTTGTATAATTGGTACTACTGTAGTTCTTGCTGATAGTAATCTTAAGCTGAAATAGTGTGTTGCTGAAGGAAAAAGAATTATAGTAATTGATCAGGAATTAGCTTGAAGACTTGGGTGCTTTATGGCAGCTTTTTAAATGCAAAATCAAATGTTTCGGTAAAGGGAAATGTATGATTGACATGAAACACCTTCAACTTACAAAAAGGGCTGCCACAGATATAAGAATACGCTTCTGCACTGTATTTGAAAGCATTTGCTGAATGAACATGAAATAAGAGGAGTGAATTTTTTTTTTAATTGTGGTTCCCTAATTTTTGTTTTAGACAATTATTGGAGATTTTCAGAAGGAACAGAAAAAATTTGTCCAAGAGCAGCAAACCAAAAAATCAGGTAATGTATGCTGTTTTTCTTAATGACTAACATCACATAAGTGAAAACCTGTGTAGGTGAGGTACATCTAAAACTAATCTATCAAAGCTCTGCTTAATGAAACACATTATGGCACAACTTAATGCATACTGTGCAATAGGAAGATGATATTTTTAAGTGAGGTTAGTATTACATTATTTTGCTTTTTTAACCAAATTCAGCTTTATGAAATTACCTCAGAGATCACTGTGCTAGCGCAGAGCTGATCTCTTGCTCTGTTTTGAATCTTACGCCTGTGTATTTATTGAAAACTGGCATGCTGATTTCTTCTGAGCTTTAGCAATAATGTCACATTTTCATAATGAAATTAAAAACATAGGTTAAGGTTTGCACTGTAGTATTTAATTAGTTTTGCTTTAGGAGTTACTCTGCTTACATTAAAGACATAATTGCTCTTTTGCTTTCCCATAAATCATTTGCTTTGTAACTATCTGTGATCTAAATTCGTGGAGTTATCCACCCATGTACTATTAACATCAGTGGATCTATTCAAGACTTTAAAGTAAGCACAGTTGTTTTTTCACATCGAGTTTCATCATTGACTTTTATCTATTTTAATGTGTTACCTGATTGCAGTACTTTCTGACAGTTTGAATAATTAGTGACTCTATTGTTAATCTTTAAAATGAACTGTTTTAAGTGGATTGTGATAAAATTTTTCATGCTGTTTATAGTTAGTATGTTAGTCTGGTTTCTTCTTGCAAGATTGCTTATGTGATCATGTCTGCAATTCTTTTTGTCTCTGTTAGTAAACTTTGGCATCTCTTAATCTGTTTCTACAAGCTTTATGAAAATAGGTAGCTAGACTGGCCAGAGGAGGAGTAGCAGGTGGCCTGAGTGCAAGAAGCATTAGCATCAGATGGGAATCCATGTGGGTGAAAGATCTTGCTGATATCAGGTGTACAGGCAAAGAAGCATTGTTAAGGGCACAAGAGTTATAAGTTAACTGTTACAGGTGCATCCTGTTGTCTATGTAGGCTGAATTTGCACTGACAGTGCAAAGATTAATAAATATCTATACTTCTACAATAGTTTATTTTCCTTTCTGTACAGCCTATAGAACTATTTTGAAAGTATCTGCATAAATATGTAAATCAGCTGAACTCGAGTTGGCTTATTCAGTGTATAACATGTAATTTATAACAAATTTATAACCTTTTTCTCCATTGTTAAAGAATTGGTGTCTTCTGGGTGTCAATTATTTTGAAAACTTAATTTAGACAAAGTTTACACATTCAAAGTGAATCTAGAAATGCTATTTGCAGACAACTTAGCCAGTTATACAGCACTACTTCAGTAACTAAACTGAAGAGACACCAAGTTCTGACTGGTGCGAAGAAATCCCCACAGTTTTATTTTTGCAACAACAGAAATCAGCAACTATTTAATTATTATGTTTTACCTCTGATAAGTATCCATTTCTACAGCTTCTTTCCATGCCATGAACTTAGTTTAAGAAAAAGGAACAATGAATAGGACTACTGGTATAACTCTGCTTATTTTCATGACACTATACATTACTTTATATGAGGTCTGTTTTGTTGTTTGATGGGTTTTTTTTCAAGTAATACTCATGCAATTATCTTCCTCCTTCTAATAACAGAAGCCGCAGTGCCTCCCTGGGTAGACAGCAATGAAGAAGAAACAATTCAACAACAAATACTGGCCTTATCAGCAGTAAGTATTTAATTTCCTCTAAGATTTGAAATTTTCTCTTGGAGAGATTAAAGCTTCCTTTTTTTTTTTTTTTTTTTTTTTTTTTTTAAAGTGAGTTTGTTCAGCATTATTAAATTACGTATTTTCAATATATTCCTAATGTGTCTGTCACTGCGCTGATCATGTGCAATAGTAAATAGTTCTATCAGTTTTAACTTGAGCCACAGCAGATCCTCGGTATAATCTTTATTTTTGTAAAGGTTTTACGGGCTGCTTTGCTGATCTTGTGTGTGAAATATGGTGTCCTTTGTCCAATATCAGTTAATGACCATAAATATGTTCTTCAAAGGACAAACGGAATTTTCTGCGGGATCCCCCAGCAGGTGTGCAGTTTAATTTTGACTTTGATCAAATGTACCCTGTTGCACTGGTGATGTTACAAGAAGATGAACTTCTCAATAGGATGAGGTTTGATCTCGTTCCCAAACAGTAAGTAATTTCTGCTGGTAACTATGTATCATTGTACTTTTAATGTTTCTGTAAGTACTGATAAATTACTCTTTGTTCTTTTCACTTCCTTCAATTCTTTGTGTTCTTCCGATGTATGTTTTTTATCTGCTAATGTCAAATGTATGGAATACTGCATGTGCATGGAAGTTTAGCAGTTGGAGAAAAGAATAGAAGTTCATCTATTAGACCTTCAGAACCAATAAGGACCTGTTAAGTATGGGAAAGGCCTTCAATTTTTCCATGTCCGATCTGCTAAATTAAATTTTTTTTTTCCCCCAAACAAAGGTAAATGCAACAACAGAAATGTTCAAATCTGTTGTTGTAACTGACACCCCAAAAAGGTGGTTACAGATAGTCAAACACCCCACTGGAGAAATGGTAAAAGAACGTGTCACAAAGCAGTGGCAATGCAAGCACGAAAAACTGGGTTTGAATAAGCAATGGGAGAAGCTCTGCGTTGCAACTGCCTTCCTTCTAGTGGACCTTACTAAAAGATCCAGAGGTCTTTGTCCGAGCAGTTATGGCCTGTTCCAGTATGCCTTCTTGGTCACAGCTTTATTGCCCAGCTGTTCTTCCTTGTCCAGTCCCAGACTCTGCTCCTAAAGCTTGTTTCACAGGTCAACATTATTTTGAAGTAGGAGTCCCCAACACTAGTCTCCTTGTCTAAGGATGAAAACAGAAAACATCTTTCTTTGTGACCTTTTCTGTTTTAAATTTCCACCTTTTCTAAGCCTCCCCAGCTTCGCATTCTATTTACCTTCTCCCTGCTTTCAGTTCTGAAGATCTGCCCATATTCTAGGTTTTCATCAGATCTGTCTCTGATGCTCTGTCTCCAGCCTCTGGTCATGCTGTCCTTGCCTCTTCTACCATATTGCTTAATAGTTTTTTTTCCCCTGTTCTTAGTCTCAGTGGTCATTTCTCTCTCATTCTCTCTTTTCTCTCGACCTACATACCTTTCTCCCCACAGGTCTTGCCATTTCTGCCTTCTTTTTCCTCTGGGTTAAAGCTGAGTCTTTTCTTGCTTGCTGGAGGGATTTCAGAGGGAAATGTTACCTGAGATGTGGGATACTCTCCCACTTATCCAAGCTGGTCATTCCCAGGATGTCAGTTTCTAGTTACTAAAGGTTACTGAGATGTACAGCTAAGTGAAATAGTTCTGCTATCACAGGAGTTCCCGTTCCACCCGATGTCTAGGGAAGATGTAGATGAATATAGTTTGACAACAATAGAATGTTGAGTTTAGAGAGGAAGTAAAGAGAACAGGATTGTTTGGTTTGTTGGGTTAGTTTACATCATTTGTCAAGAGAGATGGAACAGCATAACATTTTTCCATACAATGTGTTACTGCATGCTGTTTTTTCTAAAGTCGTAACATTATTATTATATGTTCAAGTCTGTTGCAACTGCCAAGTAAGAGATCAAGAAATTCTGCAATGATGGATTTTTTAAAATGCGTTTATATCACAAATTTCTTTTTTTTTACTTAATAGCAGCTGTGTCTACTCCTTCACTCTGCATGTTTAACTTCATTTCACTGCTAGATGGTAAAAGGAACCATATTTCCAAATGTAGTAATCAAAATCTGTTTCTTCTCTCTAGCGTAAAGGAGGAGGTGTTCTGGAGAAATTATTTCTACAGGGTGTCCTTAATTAAACAGTCTGCACAACTCACTGCACTTGCAGCTCAACAGCAAGCAGTAGGAAAAGAAGAGAGCAAAGGCAGAGAAGAGGATAGTGAACTGAAAGGTATTGGAAACATTTGTTTTAGCACAGTTCATTAACTTACTGTCATGCATGCTCACTGAATACATCAGGTGCCACCAAATTTTTATCCTGGATTTCCTATTAAATCAGGGCTTCTCTCATCATACTTGGTGTGTTTGTGTTGCTTGGAGAAGAAGAGGCTCCTAGTGCTTTCCAGCTATTTTCCAGCTTCAGCCAACTTTGTCAGAGGAATGGAAATCTCAAGAGGAGAAATGCTGTACTTGGCTTATAACAGCTCATGACCACTAGTGGTCTCAGGTGTGCTTTCTTGACTTGTCAGAAAGAAGTAGGAGATACTTTTGGTTCACTTGGTCAGAAAACTAGCCAACCCAGCCATCTGGCATAGGGTTTGCCCTTGGCTTTTGCTCATC